>JAJJWW010010310.1:0-180648 GCA_023531295.1 Papaver armeniacum | reverse complement strand
TATACCAGGTCGGGCCGGGTAATCGTATCAAAATGTAGCCTCTACTATTAATAAGCCTACAGGTATTATATTATAGACCTTGTCGGCTAACTGTTGCAGCAAACACCTTCTCCTGATGCCTAAAATCATCAAAGGTCGGCATGGTAACAAAATTCCCACCATGCCGGCCAAATCATAGCCGACATGGTAATGACCAATACATTCCCGGCGGATACACAAAAGAGAATGTTCTACTGATGCCTAAAATCATATAAGCTCGGCATGGTAACAAAATTCTGACCATGCCGGCAAAATCATAGCCGACATGGTAATGACCAATACATTCCCGGCGGATACACATAAGAAAATGTTCTTCTGATGCCTAAAATCATATAAGGTCGGCATGGTAACAAAATCACGACCATGCCGGCCGAACTTGTATTGATTGACTTGTACTTATGCACTATAACGGCCAAATTTGGGCACCATCCTATAAATACACTACTTATCTCCACAAAACAACACACAACTATTTGCATATACTCTCCAAAGATCATATCATCATACACTCCATCTAACTCACCCAATGGCTTCATTTGATTCTAATGAAGATTTGGCAATCACCAAAGCTTGGTATACGGAAACTCGAGTTAGACGTCAATCCTCCGAAAGGGTGGAATCCACAACCTTTTGGGCTAGGGTACACAACAAATTTAGCCAAGAGTTTGGGAATCCTAATGCAAGAAGTGTTCAACAAGTGCACGATAGTCACCTTGTCATCGAAAACACGATACTTGCTTTTTTAGCTCTCTAACCTCGGATTTTTAACGCTCGCCCCTTCACCTTGTCCATTGCATAATTTGTAAGCAATTTTGTGGTTTTTTTACGTAACCCATGTTGTTTTATCTTCTAATGAAACAACACTAACAAATGTAAGTTTGTTTTTGTGTTGTTGTAGCACGAAATCGTGAAAGCGCTACTTGGAGGAAAAGGGGGAAGCATTCGTGTTCGATGCAAGCTATCACTTATTGGGAGAAAGAATCCCAGAGGATAACCCGGATTACTTGGATGTTGTATCGTCTTCGGAGGAGGAAGATTAATGGCTTTAAAATTTTTTGTATAGGTTTTGTGGGTAGACCTCTATGTAAACCCTCACGAGACTATAACTCGTCCACTAGGGTCGCCTAGGGGTTCAAAGGCTTGATGCACATGCTAAGTGCATTCATTTTTCCGTCGACAAAGAGTTAGGTTTTATGTTTCAATCAATGTAGTAACCAAAATTGCATGAATAAAGTGAATTACATATTCCCATATTCTGTTTTCTGTTGGGTATAACTATAGGCCGGCAATGTTATAAATCATTAGCATGCCGACTATAGGTAAGCCGACAGTGTTTGTAATTATGTGCATGCCGACGACATTATAGCCGGCATGGTAGGAAATATTTACATGTCGACCGTTAGATTGCTGGCCCAAGATAGTCGACATATTATTCATTCAAAGACCCTTCCGGCTTGAAAATTGTCGGCGTGTTATTCATCCGCGAACCATGCCGGCTATACTTTTTCGGCATCTTATTCAAACGCAGACCAAGCCGGAGGATCTTAATCGGCACCTTATTCAAACCTGGACCCTGCCGACCTTTCATATTTTCAAAACTAAATTTTTTGATCGAAATCGAACTCATAAGACAGATAAAAGGTTTAATCTACTAAATTCATAATTTCAAAATTTTAATCTAAACTCAATTAATTAACCTAATCAGAATTTTTAGTGTTAATTAAACAAGGGCATATTAGCCATTTAGAAAATACAAGGTTAAGGGGTGGCTTGGTTTTACTTCATAATGACCAGATTTTGTCTTATTGGGTATACCCCAATCTCGCAAGGTTTAATAGGATCAATATAGAGCATCTTATACCCAATGGTCTCGTGGAGACTACCATCAAAGGTTACATTTAGTGTCTAAGGAATAGGTTATACGTACCAACCTACCTTTTATTTCTTTGGGGATATGCAATATTACTCGCATCTTCACTTAATTCGTTTTAGAACCCAATATTAGTCAACCTTTTATGCGTACCAGTTGGTAACTGGATTTAAGCCTGACATTTGTGTTCTTACGCATTTTTGGTTGCACTATATATGTGCCATTACGATTCCACATCGTACCATGATAGGTCTTCAAAACTGTAAGTAGTTATGTTGGAAATGAGTTCCCAACATTTATCCGCATTTTAAAACCTTTGGCAGGAGATCTCTTACCGCTAGATTTTCGGGTTGTCATTTTAATGAGACAGTCTTCCCGTCGTTAGGGGAGATAAGAAAAAATATTTTCTAAGGGAACGACAGGAATTGTCGTGGTGTGTTCCCACTGTGTCTCATATTGATTCTTGTACTCCACAAATGTAAATGTGAAGTAACAAAGAATAATCGATTTTCAGAATGTACACTAATGTCGCTAAAGTGATGAGATCACACATACCAGCTGCAAACCAACCTGCAAGGTTACGAATCCTCAATAAGGGATATACACCATAGATTAAGGTGTTGCAACTACACTTAGTGGAAGTGTGGTTGAGGCCGTGGCTCCATAAAGGAAGATCGAGGGACCACCAGGTTCGATCAATGCTCACCTAGAAAGGAAGTAGATGAGTAAGGCACAACCTAATTATATCATCTGAAATCATCTGAAATCATCTCATAAGATTGTATCTAAATATGTCCATGAATCAAATGGGAGGAAGCTCCGAAGTTTTAAATGATTCTAGAGAACAATGAAATCCTGACGGATTATGAGAATGCACATGAGTCAATGGAAGGATCATGCGTGGACAATGATGATATAATCCATAAATAGTTGCTCCCGAAGTAGAGCAAAATGAGATCAAACGATGCTTTATTTTGATTAATTTCAAATGAAGATCATATTTGGCCTACGCAATCTAGGTAGAACTTAGTTCTTTGACAAATATACGGGTATTTGGTGTGGTAGTGCTAACCAACCAAGTGTAAAGTCCGTGGGACATATGTTGTTATTTGTCACAAAGTGCAGTGAGAAGAATGAGGTCTTAAAGTATAAAAAATCACCTTGTGGCGTGAGGTTTCTCACAAACCCATGGATCGCTTACTTTTTTTGAACATCATAATGTTCAGTTAATTAGTTTGCTTGGTAGTTTCAAAAGAACTTGAAACATAGTAAATGTGGTTATATCTCTGGAGATTTAGACTCAAAGATATTTGCAAAAGTACATGATGGCCTTTTGCTTCCCAAGTCGAATGACTCTAAACCACGAAGTGTGTTTGCAGTTACACTGTAACACTCACTTATTGATTTAAACAATCAGGCGGATGTGATATACCCGTCTAAGTGACTATTTGATTGGGAAGGGATAAACAAGTATGGTTTTATGCAATGCGTATTAAATAAGTTCCTGATTCAGAATTATAGCTATGTATGTCAACGGTATGGACATAATAAGTACTCTTAATGGAATAAGAGATCTGAAAAGCTATTTGACATCCGAATTTGAGATGAAAAATCTGGGGAAAGCTCGACCTAATACTGAGCTTGTGGCATATTATTCCACCAATTTGCATATGTCTAAAGTTGTCAGGCAATTTAACAAGGACATGCATCCTGTTAGCACTCCCATGATTAGTCGAGTTTCAAATGAACATAAATGACCAATTCGTCTAAAGGAAGATGACGAAGTTGTGTCGGGAGATGAACTTTCCTTATCTAAGTATAATAGACGCATTATTGTACTTAACATAATGTACTCGATCAAATGTTGCATCCTAAGTGAACTTGTTAGCTAGATATAGCTTAGTGCCAACGCAACGTCATTGGAATGGTATAGTGAATGTAATCATGTACTTAAAAGTAACCATTGACATAAATTTGTGTTATCCCTACAAAGACATAAAAAGGAATGCTAACGAAAGTGCAGTCCAAAGGTTGTTGATTATGAAAGAACAATAATCTCTTCTCCAACGAAAGTAATCAGGGGGAGATATGGTAGACTATTTTCTAAGTCATTACCGATATTCAGTTCAAAAAGTACATGACTAAAGGAACTGTCTGGAAAAACTCTGAAAGTAATCAGGGGAGATGCCGACATCAGGGGGAGGATCCAAGGATATGATGTCGACATATTTTACTTCGAAATTGAAGATATGTTGTACTTTTTTCCCTTCGATCGAGAATAGTTTTTCCCAAAGGGTTTTGTTACTCGGCAAGGTTTTTAGCGAGAAAATACTAAAAACATCAAGTATGTTGAACGTTGAAGACATAAAGACCGCGTTGATATTAATGAAAATATCTAAATCAAAGAAATGATACGCGATAGTTTGTCAAGTAACGTAACTTCAAGAATCAACAACATGGTCTTATAAACATTTGAGTCACCAAAGTAAAGTGTGATAAACTCCTTTTGACTGCACTAGACTAATGAAAATTGTCTGATATCAGGGGGAGAATCTAATGGTGTGTTGAACTATTTACCTTCACCGAGGTTGCTTTTTCCCACATGGTTTTGTTACTCGGTAAGGTTTTTAATGAGACAACAGCAAACACCGGGAAGTAATTTCCTAACAAAGGCTATTGTCTTTCCCACAAGGATTTTCTTCCTTAGGAGTTGTGAAGTAACTAATCAACTTCAACAGAGCAAAGTGATCCTCTGCAACAGATCACCTTTACTTGCATTTGTCACGTTGTACTCTTTTCCATTCGTTAAGGTTTTGTCCCACTGGGCTTTCCTTGTAAAGGTTTTAATGAGGCAACATATTCGAGTCCAACTATGTTCTACGTTTTCTTAATATTGTACTCTTTTTCTTTAGTTCAGGTTTTGTCCTTCTGGTTTTTCCTGACGAAGTTTTAACGAGGCAATTAACTTAGACTTTTCGGTCCTTGAAGATCGTATTCCATGTGATGAACTACATGTAAAGTACGAGACAACATGTGAATTACTACATGTGAAGAGTTGTACCAAGGTTTTATCCTACTAGGTTTTTTCCTTGTCAAAGTTTTAGTAAGGCAATTCATTTCGGCACAAATCATCAAAGAGAGAACGATATTTGAAGAAGCACTATGTATAAAATTTTGTTATTGAACCGCACAAGGGGGAGTGTTACAGGGCCTACGGCCCATGGATGTGCGGTCCAATACGAAAGTCTTTTGTCTTCCCTTTTCCATGTATATAAAGGATAGTTTATCCATGTAACTATACTAATTCTAATTCCCTATCATCCACTGCAAAACGAGTTTAATTTTCTCTAAATCACCTGCAATTGAGTTAGTTGCATTTGGAAACCTGTTGCTGCACTGTAGATACCCCAAAATCATGAGAAGGGTATAAGAGTAATTATACCCATGAGACTAGTCATAGTGCGCCGAAAGAGCATAAAGTGCTGAAATTACACGTCATGTAAAAGATTTGGACTAGTCAAAGAGGTTTGGTCAAAGGGTCAAACTGCCTTGAGAAACAAGAGATGTCATTTTTATAATTAGTTATATCTCAAAGGCCCATATCAATCATAGTAGAGAACAAAGATGTTATAAATAGAGGAAGCTGAGGTACAAAGAAAGGGGGGCTATGGTTTGCTGATCTGGGTACTATTTCTTGGAGTAGAGTTGATACCCTTTCTATTTTTCTAGGGTTTTACATGTACCATCTACGAAACTGAAATTTGATGCATCTTTCAAACTATCTAATAAAGACACGGGACTAGGACTAATAACGAGGAGTTTTGCAGGAAATTGTCATGGTGACAAACAAGTCTCGGAGCCAATTAGCTGCGCGAAAAGAAAAAGAGTCACGTATCTTCATTTGGAATGAGACGGTGCAAATGTTATTTCGACAATAAATGAGAATTTAGAGTCAATAAAGTGGACAAAAAGAAACATTATTATGGATGTTCAGCTAGTTTTGATAGTTGGTTATGCACCTTCGTGCATGGAGATATAAATCATGTTGCAGATTCTCGATGCAACTATGACGGAGATTTAGTGCATGATGAAGAATGGGAATAAAATTTTCTATTTTGGAAGCGTCTTTACATCCATGAAGACATGATTGTATAATTTTCTTTTAATTCAATAAAATCTTTTCTTATTAAAAAAAAGAGTTAGTTGCATTTGAATTTTTTTATTATGGAAACAAAGTGTTTGATCCTCTTCCCACTTTCTTTACTTTCGTGCTCCTGAGGTAGAGGAGACTTTAAACTATTTGAGCCCTCTTGAGAGAAACCCAAGAGAGAAAATTAATCTCGGGGATATGAAAATAATTTTAAATATACCCGAAATATCCTTTTCAGTTTTTTCATTTTCATTTTTTTTTAAGAGAGAGTGAGTTAATGAGAGAACTAGCATATTTATTTGGGGGGGGGGGGTTTGAGCCTTCAATCTAAACTGAGTGAGTGAGAAAGATAAACAATGAATTTGTAAGATTGGATTTTAGGTTACATATTCGTTCAATCTTGCGCTCCATCCTCTTTTCTTTTGGTGGGTATTATATCTTATCTTTTTGGACTTCTTTTTGTAGTTTTCTTAAATGAAATTTACTTAAGGTTGGATTTTTAAGGTCTATTTTTTATTCTTTCTGGGTTTCACAGATTAGGTGTCTGTTCAATCCTGTAGTTTCATTTTATGATGTAAGTTACTCGTTTATTTGACTTGATATAGTTACAAATATATTGTATTTGTGGATATTAATTAAGGGGTTACTCTTTGCATATTCATCAAAATTTTGACATTTATTTCTCTAGATATGATTTTTTCAGAATCTACTCTCTTTGACCCATAATGTACAATGACTAGGTGATTTTTGATCAGGATGTTGGTACTTTGATGTGATTGTGTAACTATGAATTTACTATGATTTTATTGGTTTTTGCATGTGTTGTGTACTTGAATAAGCTGAAGTCTTGTGTTTATATATATGTTTTTTTACTTGAAGTAAATCATTTATTCCACACATGGATTAAAAGATTGTTTAGAGATTTGTGTGTCGACGAAGAAATACACTCCATTCCATCAATGGTGAGTTTTATTCGTATATTTTTTGTACGTTTTTTTTATCAAAAGACAAGATTTATTAAGATGGAAAATTATACATGAGTTCCGCCAGAGATAAAGAAGTAACAGCAAAATTACATGAAAATGATTGCCTGATTACTAAGGACTGAACTTGCAAAGTTCAAGTGCACTTGTTTGCCAGCAGCAGCTACCCAAAAGAGAACTAAAGTTTTAACCTCAATACTCAAGTCAATATTGGTTTTGAAGTTGTAATCTTCATTGAAAATGCGACAATTTCTTTGTTTCCAGATAATTGGGACATCCAACAGTTGCCGGAATTAGACTCCAAAGGTAGTTATTTGAGTTTGAAAACGTGAATGATGACAAGATAGTGCTAACATCTTCATTGTATCAACTGGAGCTCTGATGCATTTATGTTAATCATTAATGAGAATCCGCTGACGTATGCACTTCCAGACGAGTTGAAGCACAAGGTTATATTCCTCTATACGTAACTTTTATGCATCAAAGAATTTGAGTGCAGCTTTATGAACCGAACTCTTCAGAGAACAAATATTATGCAAAGTGGATTATGTTCATATCAATTATTTCTGGTTTAGTTGACTTGAATAAAGATTATATAACTTAGAATATATGTTCAAATTCCCTTTTTTGTAGCTTTTATTAAATGCAACCAGTATGCTATGTTGCTAGTCTTTATATTAATGATGATTACAAAGCAAATAATATATTAATAGAAAGTTAAATTTACCAGCAAATAATATATTAATGACGATTACAAAGCTTTGGGCAGAAACCTAGCAACAAGCTGGGCACCAACACCTTTTTGAATAGAAATGCCTAGCCTATGAAAAATAAAATTACCAAAACCACTACTTGCGTCGTTGTTAACTAAACAATTCTTCAGACTCTTGAAAAAACATAAAGTATCTTCTCCAAATTCCCCTAAGGTAGAGAAAGCTAGAACACCCAGATCATATCAATGAGAGACACATTTGTCCAAGTATTTAGTGCGTTTACGCGAAACAGCACTAGAAATAACTTTGCCTGGAACGAAAGAGCAAATACCATCACCTGTGAAAGGAGAGACACCTGTAACATCCATGCACACATCTTGACCATTTTACCAGCTAAGGTGGAGAATATTAGCAGGCCATAAGCCTTTGTCATCATCTAACAGAAACCCAAGAGAGACTTCCTTGCGGGCAGGTACACCAACCTTGTAGCAAATGTCAGCAACAATGTCACGTACAAAGTCATGTCGAAACTTAATCCCAACATCTTTAGCACAATGGAGCGCGTGATCCCCAAAGATATCCATAGATTTGTTGCAACTTGAGCATAAACCATTCTCAACAAACAATGGGATACCAAGACGGTAGCAAAGGACAACCCTGAACTGTCTAGGCCCCAGGCATTGGTTAATCCCACCAATCGGTAAATCTAACAAATAATCTTGTGCATGCTTAACTTGGTTGCACTGCCACAAAATAGAATCTCTTGCAGACATAGAAAATTGGTCTGGGATTTGCTTCCTAACTGCATCAAAATAAGTGACTGCCAGGGAATGCATGGGGGGGGGGGGGTCAGTATCATCGACTCAATAAGAAGACGGTAGTCCACATACCTGGATGAAGTTCTGAAAAGCCAAATGATAAGCAGAGCATTTGTTTGTTGAGAACAAGTTACCCAATATCACCTTTTGCACTGAAGAAGTCTGGCTCTGAGAAGCTAGATAACAATAGGTGCGGGTGTCTTCCATGGTGTAAATGCCCAAGCCACCGTCCTTGATGGGCAAGGTAGCAAGTCTCCGTTGTAAAGGACCAAAACTAGGACCGTCTCCAGTAACAAGGAGTCTCAAGTACTTGAACATGTGATCATTGAAAAGCTCAGTAGCTTGTTGAAGGGCGTCAGGGTTGGTAGTGCGCATTGCAAAATATATCCTAGATACATCGGTGCAATTGCGAAGTAATAACATCTCACTTTGAGGATCCTTGAGTTTTTTTATGGCAGATATTAGCTGAACAATCTTGTTCACCCTACTCAACATCATATCACTAATAAAGTTCAGATCCAAACTCATAGGACCACCCAAAAGTTTGACACCATTAGAAGGTCTACCAATACCAGGAGGGAAAACACCATCAACAGTACTTCTGGGATCAATCGAAGGCCAAAATACTTCCGTTTTCTTGATGTTGAGATGTAAACCTCTTCCCGGTCCTTCAGTTTCAATCAAGCGTAAGGATTTGGCAACTTCAAGAGTATCATCAATGATTGTACCATCATCAAGGTACCAGGCATGTAAATCGAGCTTGCAGCTGGAAGCAATGGTCTTCACCAGGGGGTGAAGTGTCAAGGAAAATAGCAAGGGACCGAGAGGATCACCTTGTTGGACTCCGAGGGTAGAAGATAAAATATATTGGTCATAGTAGAGTTTAGCCGGTCGCATGTAACAAAATTCAACCCAACGAGAAATACCTGGACAATGAAGACGAACCTCCTTGATGAGCTGAGATCTGCTCACCATGTTTTTTCGTAAGTTTTTTTTTTGTGCAACTATTCTACACATGGTTTTTTTTCTTTATGAGGGGAAATTTTTCTAGCTTAATTAATATTATTTTTATATAAAAAACCCATTAATAAGATAAGATACACTAAAAACCCAATTTCAATCATATTAGAAGTTGATTACAAAAATATGTTGGTATAAAATCTGGAAATTAATTCCAAACCTTGTAATAACAAAAATGGTTGTGAAGACAAAATCATAAAAAAAATCATTTTTTCCTAAAATTACTCTCTACAATCTTTTGTTCCTTAAATTATATCTATTCTTCCTCATTTTTAGTAAAACTTCTTTCTATAATTTTTTATTTCTTTATATAATTTTTTTTTTTGTAGATATCAAATAAATTAACTTAATAAAATTTTATATTTGTTATGAGCTACTAGTTTTTAAACTGTTTGGTCTTCCTAACTACGCTAAACCCATTTTCAGTACATACAGTTAGAAAAATGAAACCAAATAAACTTCACAGGCACACTCATAATCAAAAAACAGTTCTTTGTCTTTAGATCTACTTGTTGTGTTTCCCATGTCAACTTCTTTTGCCTTCTGATCAGAATCAAAACTCTCTCAGAACTCTACTTATCGCCGAATGAAACCCATGCAAATGAGAAACGTATCTTCTCTCTCGTTCTACTTGAATAACTTATTAATAATTGTAGTAGAAAATCTAGTAGCTTCATCAGCAACCGCATTTTCCTCCCTTTCATTCTATAGAAGGTGCGTGTTTGGATGTCTTCCTCTTGTTGTTAATAACTTTTCACTCTTTTAGGATTCTGCTGCTCAATAGAAGCTTAACTTCTTTATCTTCACCAAATCAATCATTATAAAAGAGGTAAGATTTTCTTTTCTTTTCTAATCTTTTACTTTTTAAATTTGTTTGTAGGATTTCACTTCTTAGTTTGTTCATGTACTCATTTTGTTAATAATACTTTAACTTTTTAAGGTTTCTGTATGTATTCTCATTTTCTTATTGTTTGATGAATTCTGAAAGAAGGGATATACATTTTTGTGTATCAACAATTATAGAGTGATGTACATTTTTATTATTATGGTTAATTCTGCGAAAAGTATGTTTGAGATTTGGGTTTGAAATAAGTGGAGAATGGATAGTGGAAGATGAGAGTTGAGGTTAGTTATGTGAAGATCTTTCATTTGATTGTAATTTTACAGGATTCTTTATAGATACCATTAATACCTTTGAATGACTCGTCTTTTTCTTTTCCAAATAATTGAGTCGTATCTTAAACTGGAAATGTCTAGACTTATGGGTTTAGCTCTGTTTTGTAACTTCAATTTCGGAGTTGACTCCTGGATTTGAAAGTGCTTTAATCCTTTATTTGCATCATAATTATCTTTTTATCTGTATTCTTTGTTGTATGAGAATTGGATTTGAAATAATTAGAAATTTGCATCGGAATTATCTTGCTATCTTCTTTTTTTACCCTGGCGACAACTTCTACAGCTATAGGAGAATTCGTCACAATGAGCATTTTCTAGCATTGTTACATTATTGATGCCTCTAACCTCTTCAATAAAATAAGATAACACAAGAAAACTTATTTGAAGGTAAGCATGTATAATTTCTCCTAGTTGGTAATTACAAGTGCATAACATGCTATTATATATTTTCCTTCCGAACGCTTCAGAGTTTAATTCATACCAAAACTATGAAAATATAAAATCTACAAATAACTTTGTAATTCCTAGTGATAATCTTATACTGTGGGCTATAGATATCTATCGTTTTAATGGTGGGTCTATAGAAGAGGAAAGGATCATTCGTGGGATCCAAGAAATTTTCACTTTTGTTGTTATATATTTTTGTTCAGACATGAAATAAAGATAGAGTATGTGTTCATACTTTTTTTTTTTTTTTGTAGTTTTCTAAAGTGCATCTACTCCGCACAGGTGAACTGGAATTTGTACGTGGACATGTTTGTTGATATACCAAAAACACAATCAATTATTAAACTTTCCAATATTTTTTTATAATATAGCAAGTACTTCACTATATTCCGAGGCACTAAACACGATGATTTGATGATGATTATTGAAAATTAGGGTTAAAAATCGATTTAGAGATAAACATAGAAGACAAAGATTTAACGTGGTTCGGAAAGTGTTGCCTACATCCACGGAGGAATCCCATAGGGAGAGTATTGTATTGATATGAGATTACAATAGTTATTGTATGGTTAGCTAACCTAGGATTCCATCTCCCCTTAGGGTTTAGGATACATGTATTTATATAGTCATGTAACCTTAATTCTGATATAAACTTGATGTGCAAGCAACTTAGGCAAAAAGACTTCTAGAAACTTCTGGAATCTTCCTTCACGGGCTAAGAGGGATTGATTAACGGTCTTCCCTTCACTTTTATTGACGGTACAAACATCGCCCCCTCTTAACCTCCAACTTGTTGGGGTTAATAAGTTTGTTTATCCTTTTGCGTCGAACGTTGATGATGAAACTCGCCCCCAAGTATGAGTACATATATTACAAACACACCCCCAACTATAATTACCTACAAAAAATTTGCTCACGTGCTAGGCGAAACTTTTTGCCACGTGGTGGACTTGTGATGCTCGAGAGCTAGCCGAGACTCGAGTGGGATGTAGTGTGCTTGCGGCTGGGGCAAGGCTTTTTTCTCGCAAAGTAATAAGGAGGTAGCGCTCGCTGCTTGGGAAGGCTGGTTGTATTGCTTGTGTTGATTATGAGTCTTTGGACCAATATCGGGCATTGGGATCGTTGTCGAGACGAGACTTTATGGTTTCCAAGGTGCAAGTCTTTCATACTCGCGTGCAAGACAAGATTTTATGCTTGCCAAAGCAAGACTTAAATGCTAACGTGCAAGGTGAGGCTTTAGGTTCTTGCGATGTGATGCAAGGCTATATATTGAAGGGTCTAAGAAATCCTGATCTCGAACTCTATCATGTCGCTATCCACGAATCTCGAACTCATGTCCCTATCCACGAACCTCAAACTCGATCATGTTGCTACTCCAAGTGCACATCAAAGGTTCTCAAACATGGGAATTTTTGCTTCCATGTTGTAGGGTATCGAAAGACGATTCTAACGAGCCAAAAATCACTTAATTCGGACTTAAAACGAAGAAGTTATTGACGAAACAAGTTTTCAACGAAGGGCGCGTGCTGTTGCGGACGTGGCAGTGTTGACTGTGCACATCATGCTGACATGGCAGAGAAAAGATGACGTGGTGTTGCTGAACAAGCAAGGTTTGCTGATGTGGCAGTCTTCAGTTGGTACAAATCAACTGTAGGATCAGAATATCGCGACATCAATACCTCGCGAGATCAATAAACGACAGCGTTGCGAAGGTGTCGCAGACGAGTAATATAAATGACGCAATGAATGACGATAGCCAAAACACGAGAAATATATGAAGATCTAGCGAGATCTAGGAGAGCTACGAGATTATATATTTATACACTTGCGATATTTCGCAAGTTATTCCCGAAAATAAAGGACAGCTTAGCTGTCATCCACTATGTACTACCCTATATAAAGAGATGAACAAGTCTGTTGAAGAGGGATCTTTTTCCGAGTGTTGGGCAAGTCATTAAGAGAGAGAAAGTTTAGAGTGATTGTAATTCTTTAACTAATTTCCATTTCATCTTGTAAGATTTTTAAGAATTTAATCAATAAAAATTACAATTGTTCATCCAAAAATGATTTGATTATATAGATTCTTGTGAGGGGTGTAGTGTAGGATTTCCTGCAACTACATTTGGCGCCAAGAAACAGGGACTGACACCGTTATTTGAAAGAATTTGGAGTAATAGGGAAGGAATTTCATATAATTTTCAACAACTTACTAAAATTGAGAAATGGCTAGAAGAAGATTTGCATCAGAACAACCAACAACTGTTAGAAGGAGTAGGAGACTTGCTGGAGAAAGGAGGAATGAAATGGGGGAATCCTCAAGAATAAACACAAGAAATAATGAAGAAAATCAAATTCACCACCAATTCAACCAAAGGCGAATAGAACTTGTGGATTATGATAGAGTAAGCGTGCATACTTGGAGATCAGAGTCTATGGACGAAAGGGGAGAAGAACAATAATTGGTAAACAATGGACAAGAGGAGAGAGACCGAGAAGGGATTGGAGAAATAATTCATGGAAATGAAGAAATCGCAGCATTAGAGGCGTTGAGACAAACAATACATGAAGAAAGACGATTAGAGGCAGAAGAGCGTGCAAATTTGACAAGACAAAATCATGAGTTGAGGATGGAAAACATGAGATTACAAAATAGAAGGTCGAGAAGCACTACCAGGTCAAGCTCAAGATCAGTTAGAGAGGAAAGAAGAAGAATTTTACCTACAGAAAACGCTGACGAAGAAAATCAAGAAGAAGCGCAAAATCCAGGCATAGAACATTGCGAGAGAAGAGAAGTGATGGAAGATCGTTATATCCCGCGTCCTGTGACTCTTCAAAATGGGCAAAATGATGGAAATCAAGGAAATAGGCAGCGTCAGGGGCAGAATAATCCAGTTGATGAAGAAAATCAGGAAGAAGGAAGAAGAATATTACATAGGAGAGAAGCACGGAGGAAGCAAAAAGAGATTGAAGATGAAATTGAAAGACACTATGCTGAACAAGCATGTCTAGCCTGCGAGAGGGAAAGATTAAGAACAGAAATGGAAGAACAAGAATTAGAAGAAGCAATTCGCCAGAATAATCATGATAATCGATAAAGAAGGCGAGAACAAAATCGCAACAATGGTAATATCAATGAAGAATATGAAAGAGTACAAAGGAGAACCGATAGGCAGCAAAGAAGAGAAAATGATAGATATAACGGTGTGCGAATTCGTGAAAGAAATGAAGGAGAAGATCGCAGAGAAAGACGAGAAGAGAATGATGAACAAGAAAGTCAAAATAGACATGAACGCAGGAGAAGAGAGGCGGAACTAAAAAGACCAGTGGATTCAAATTCTGATGTAAATGAACAAATCTTGAGAGAATTAGCAGAAATGAGAGGAATGTTGAACAGTAAAAAGGGAGGAGGAAAGAGACAACTGGATGAGGCCATCGAGGAAGATGCGAAAACTCCATTTACACAAGAAGTACAGCTAGGAGGAATACCCCCAAAGTGTAATTTACCTGCGTTAACTAATATTTTTGATGGAACAACTTGTGCAATACAACACATCAAAGCTTATGTGAGATGTATGTTACAATGGGAGAATCATGATGCTATATTGTGCAAGTATTTTGCATCAAGTTTGACAGGAGAAGCGTTGAAGTGGTTTGAAGGTTTACCAAGAAACACAGTCACATCGTTCAATCATTTACAAGCTATATTTTTAGGGGCGTACATAAGTAATAATTCCTCGCGACCGGGTATTGAAGATGTATTTGGGTTAAAACAAAGGGTTGGCGAAAGTTTGAAACATCTGACAGTGAGGTGGAAGACAATGTGTAGCGATATGGCTGGTCATGTGGATGAGAGATATCTCATTTTATCATTCATTAACGCTATGTTCGCAACCAATCTGTTATACATTCAGGTTTTTAGAATCAAGAATACAATCACAATGACTGAGTTGAGAGAACTTCAGGAGGAGTACATTGCTCTAGAGGAAAAGCAAAATGAGATGGAATCATACCCTGTTGAGAATACAAGTTCAAGAGCTGCGAATGCAAGTCTGTTACCTAAATTGATAAACACAGTGGCGAGCACCTCGCAGAGTCAACAAGAAATAATAACGGATGACAGTCAGCGAAAGTTAGTAGCCATGGGAAGTCGCGATCAGGAAGAATTTGAAAGAGAAAGGAACTTCTATAATCGTGGTGGAAATAACAAAATTCAAAGACTCGATCAGCCGCAAGAGACTTACGGAGGCCAGAGGCAGAATTATCATAGGGGGCAGCGAGGTCATAGGGTAGTATGGGAGGAAATCAAAATGCCCCCACTGAATGCTAGTGTGGAGAAGATATGGGAAGCTATAATCTTGATGGAAAATATACCTGCACCATGGAACATGGGGAATGAACCGCCTCCGGGTGATAGAAGTCATGAATTCTGTTCCTATCACCATTTTCATGGACACCTAACAAATGATTGCAGAAACATAAAAAGAATCATCCTCAGAATGATAGACCAAGGGAAGCTAAATCATTTCTTAAAATGTGAAGAAAAGACTCAACCATTGCCACCACCACCAGAAATCCACAGAGTAAACACAACAAAAGGGAAAGAAACATTTATAGTAGAAGTTGGAGCGAAGGCCAAAAACTTGTTCTGCAACTCTAATGTACATTCGTACAGGACAATTGAAGATTTTCATGATAGTGTTCTCAGTAGAGTTTTCGCAAGAGATGCTGACAATAGAGAAGTAATGAACATTCCGAAGACATCGCCACTAAAATAATGGCAAACGCAGATTATCTCTTTTACCGCAGAAGAGGTACCTGAGGGTGGCGAGATGCATGACAGTCCATTAGTGGTAAGATTGGAGATTAACCCAAAACCTGTTGATGATGGAGATGATGAGGCAGAAAATTCATGGGCAATCAATAGAATATTAATTGATACTGGAAGCTCTGTAAACATCCTTTTTTTACCATACTTACAAGACTATGGGAGGGAAAGACGAAGATCTGATACCTTCAACTTATAAGATTTATGGTTTTAATGGTACTGCCAATAAACCTAAAGGAGAAGCTCATATGCGAATACCACTGAAAGGATTATCTACTGAAATTTTGTTTTGCGTAATTGATGTGGAGTCCCCCTATAATGCATTAATTGGGCGACCTTGGTTACATGAGATCTTGGTTGTAGCATCGACTTACCATCAGTGCATCAAATTTCCTCATCCCAGTGGTGTTGGAGTTATAAAAGGAGATTGGGCTGAGGGACAAAAGTGCTATGAAGTTGATGTGGAATCTTGTGAGGAAAGGGCTGCTCAAAAGAAGAACTGGAAACAGAATATCAAAGAAGAGCAAAGAAGGGAAAGACTGATGGTGGACGCAATAGAAGTGAGAGATGAAGATACATTACAAAACCAATGCCTGAAGACAATTGGAAATTGCGATGGTTTCGCAAAAGGGAAGGAAATATCAGGAAATTTAAATGAAGAGGCAGAGAGCAACAGAAGTAAGAAGTGTAAGAAATGAATAATTGATTTTAGATGTGTGTAAAAAAAAAAATGTTTTGAGTGAAAAAGACATGTCGAAAGTACAAAGAATATGACGATCGAAGAAGGAATACGTGAAAGTCTCGCGAGACATAATATATGTAAATCTAGTTATTACAACGAGATCACAGCAAACAAAGCAAGACTATGCGATAATTTCACAAAGATAATGAGAAGAAATAATCAAAAATCAATGATATATACGAATGGGACGAACCTTTATGGCGTACACCCTAGTTCGCGAATGATATTTCGCAAGAGGCAAATGTAAGACCTAAAGTGCGTCATATAAGGGGGTATCTCTTGACATGGCTCAGGGAAAAGGTTACACCGCCCCTGGAACCTGAGTCATGGAGATTTGGGGTCAATAAAGCCCATCCGGGAGAGATACCTTGGATTTCCAACTATATAAGGTTATACCATGGTTGGACGACCGAGGGTCTCTTCCAAGGAGTCGCAGTATGACCAAAGCGCCGAGGTACACGGTTGAGCCAAGAGTGCCCAGGGCATTTGAAGTGTCTCACCATTCTTGGCAAGTCTTGGCACATCTTTTCCTCGGCCCGAAAAAAACTCCACTTAGGGTGCAGTCTCGTAACCATAAGCCCTATAGGTATAAGGGATAAGAGGCTGCGAAAACAACTGGTTGTTGTTAAGACCGGATGGGAGGAGCTAGCCTTGTACGGCCGATGTACGCCTCCTTGAAGGGGCAACCAGGGAGATGATAAGGGCGGCACCCTCCATTAGGGAGCTGACAAGTGTCTTGCTTTGTTTGCTGTAATAAGGATATGTATTGTTGAGTCAATTCTGAGTTTTACTCTTTTTAGACTATTCTTAAAGGGGGAAAAGGCAATAAGGATCCGAACAGTGTTAATATCTACACAATTATTCTTGAGACGAATGAGTTCAGGTGTTTTAATTTTTTTACAGCTTACATAGTTTAATGTTTTGGTTCTTCTCGGTTGTTGGAGTATGTGGCGCGATAAACCACACATGTCTAGCTAGGGATAGTCCCTCATGGAATACCGAGGAATACATGTGGAGCTTAATAAGATTGGGCATCTCCATACATAGCACCGAGGCATTTAAATTAAAAACCCTACACTTCTTATCCCAAGGTGGTCAAGTGGGGTTCGGGGTTATGTGGTCGGGCCCTGAGTACTGTCCGATGGTCCTTGAAGATCCTAACAATTGGTATCTGAGCCCATGGTTGGGGCTACTGTTCGAACGTAGTACTGGTTGTGGATGTCACTCGGTTTAGGGCGCAAGTAGAGTCAGACTCAAGGTGGAGCAGGCAAGGCCCAAAGTTGAAATGGCGCTCAAGGTGGAGTTACCCATTGACTCAGGTAGAGCATGGTTCTAGATCGGTAAGGCAATGCTCAAGGTTGAATTGGCGCTTAAGGTGGAGTTAATGTCTCACACATTAACTCTCAAGTGAAGCAGGGTTCTAGGTGGGAAAGGAAATGCTCAAGGTGGAGTTAGTGCCTGCCTTCTCATTAACTCAAGGTGAAGAAGGATTCCAGGGTGTATAATGACAATAATCATGATCGATGGGTAGCATATACATATGGTAATCATATAGTGGAGTCTGATTGGACTGGTTAAGTGGTTTAATCTCGCCAAGGTGGAAATTGTTGGAGTATCTGGCGCGATAAACCACATATGTATAGCTAGGGATAGTCACACATGGAAGAAAGAGGAGTACATGTGGAGCTTAATAAGCTTGGGCATCTCCTTACGTAGCACCGATGCCTTTTAGATTAAAACCGCACACCTCTTATCCCAAGGTGGTCAAGTAGGGACAACATTAGTGCTATGTGGTCGTGCCAATAGTAGGTTCCTATGGTACATGAAGATCCTAACATCCTTCACTGAAATAAGGAAGATGCAGAAAGGTAATACCATTTCAAAGGATCGATAAGATATCTATGTAAACTAAAAAACATATCAAATAATATTTTTATGAGGGGACAAAATATGTAAAAATTAATTCCGATATAATTTCATGGTTGGCTTGAGGATACAACTCGAAAACGGAAACGCATAGTATGGGAGAATGTCAAGACGAAAATGCTAGAAAGGATTTGTGGAGTGAAGAATAAAAATATCTATCGGGTTTTCATTTACTTTTGTAATGATAAGAAGGGTAAACTTGATATTAATAAATATCATATTTAATATTCATATATCGGAAAATGCATAGCTAAATGAAAATTATGCCCGTGCCGTTACGGCACGGGTTAAGCCCTAGTACCCTATATAAATGAGGGTATTTTAGTAATGTATTAAGCTTAGGGGTATAATTTAAGTTGGAAAGGGTATTTTTGAAGGGGTCTCATACTAGGGGTATATAGATAATATTCTCTTTCAAAAACATAGGTTGTTTCCATGTACAAATTATACATGGAATAAAACTATCTTTTTGAAACGGACGTTGTATGGATTTTTGCACCCTTCCTTAAAATCTTAGCCCCGCCCGGCTGCTGCTGGCAGTTGCATGGTCCTATCTGTCACGGTCGTTGCTTTTACACTCGTTTGGAGACTACCCTGTATTTGGTATCAGTTGTGACCTAGTAATCTAAAATCAGATCAAGACGATGAAAATTACTTTTTTTTTTTCTTCTATACTTACAGTCCGACTACTTGAGCACCTCCAAATAGAGGAAAAATTGCACTCAAAAGTGAAGCAAGGTAGATACTCCCTCCGTTTCGGGAAAAGAGATATTTTCACTTTTTCAATTTGGCCTATTTTTAGGCTAAAATGAAAAAGTGAAAGTATCTCTTTTCCTAAAACAGAGGGAGTATTTAGGAGAATGGACAATGAATGGCCTTAGACATCTAGGAATTTGGGATTAGTAGGGTTTTAGGCGTGCACAGAGACAACTTGTGCAAGAGTGGAAAGAAAGAACAGGTATGGAGTTCACACAACCATCTCCTACCCTCCTAGTTCTCTAAAATGGAGGGTTCATTATTGATTGATAGTTGATTAGATGAGATGGACCACCATAATTGCATAAGTCAATATAGGTGGTTGATTGATTCTTTTCTTCTGCATCACTCTCCATGGACGGACGGACCTTATCTCTTTCGGTAGTCCTCAACTAGCTTCTTTTCTAAGGTGTTTGTTAGTCTCAATCAAATCTCTGATCATGAACGAGGATGTAATGTGTTCAAAACTAGACCTCTAATGCAACCTTTATTCCCAACACTTCGTTTGTCTTACTAAGGACCATTTTGGTACGTACTCCCACTAACATGCGTTTGATCTATACGAGTATATACTTAATCACCATCATTCTTTCCGACCCCATATTTCTTTGTTCTCTTTCTGATATTTCAAATTTCAAATTAGCAAAAAAGTCGTAATGGGAAAGAATGTCGGAACAAAAAGGATATGCATACAGATGTCCTATCTAGTTATGTGACGAGTTTCCATAGAAGATAAGGGATTTAACCTTAAAGAGAAGATTGCAGAATTATGAACAAAGCATGCTGTAAAATGCTAGACCAGTCGAGAATTATTCAAGGCTTTTCTTCTTTTTTATCGAGTCGGTCAAATACGTATGTTATAGGTATCTATGAAATCTATTCAGGAAAGGCCATTTTGCTTATATTAATTATTACTGGCCTTTATTCAGAGGGACCGGTGTGAGCGTGCTTGATGCCTTGCGGAAAGCGTAGTAACAAAAATCCATGCATTTGACTTGTTTCATGCATATATTCTCCCCTAATGCAACTCTCAGCCTCTCTATCCAATGCAAGTAGGAGTGGAATATCCACGAGCTAGCTTATAAAGAAAAAGTCACTATATGCTTAAAATGACATGTGATAACATTTGATCAATCGATTCTACCTACGCACCCAAATGTCGCTGAGCTCGATAACCCAGAAGAAGTAAATGATTCGAATTAGGCAAAAAGTTATCTAGCTTTGTTTTAGATCTTTTTACTAGGCATGACGGCATGTCTATTTTTAGCTTATTGGTCGTTATTGGTCGGTTTTGCGGTTAGCCGCGCACCAAACTTTTGAGTCCGGCACTCGCCTACATTATTGGGGAACCCACGGTTAGGGGGCACCAAACTTTGGAGTTACTCTTGCCCCCTCTGGACACAATCATCCCCATCTGCGTCAGCTCCGTTGGCTGGTTCCTCATGAGGCTCGCTGGTTAGCTAGTACGGTAACATGTTTAACTAATGTAGTACGTACGTTGTTAGTGCTCAACTTATTGCTAGGTTTCCAACTAGTTTCTTGTAAAAACACTCTTTAACCAATAATAACAATGACAGGTGGTATTGGTAAGACGACTGGATGACTGCATTTAGGTATCTCAGAAGAAAAAGAAGAAGAAAAAAAAAAAAAAAAATCAACTTAGTAGGAAAAAATTTCTCCTCTTCTTCACCATTAATTGCTAACTGTCATCTGCATGTCTTCAAACTAATCGTCATTGTCATTTTCTATCCTCGATCTATAGTTTCTCAGTTTTTAATTTTGTTATTTGTTCTCTGTTATCATAATTTAATGTAAATTGTCTTTTCCTCCATGAACAACAGGCAGTGCGTTCAACTGGTATTCTGTCATCAAAGGTCTTTTATTCAAGACGTTTTGACCCAATCTCCGAAGGTTTTATTAATGTCGAACACTGCAAGGATGTCATCATGCAACGAGGATATCAAAAAATGCTGGTTAGTAAATCAAAATTTTGTTCATAGAAAACTCCGTCGTTGGACACTAATCGGAAAATGTCTGCATCTAATTAAACTTGGAAGAATAAATCTACGCTAAACTATAATGCGGAAGAGAATCATGCAAGTCCAGTATAAAAAGGAATGTGGTTAGTAATCTTCTCATCATCATTCTCATCATCTTCATTTTAGTTTCTCTTCTCAATATGTCAGAAGACATCTCTTATGGTAAAGTTTCAGAGTAAATTGGGAAAATCAATTCAACTAACTTGAATGAAGATGATAATGTCCGGAGACTTATAAGATACCCTCACATCAAATTAAGTAAGGGAATCAAACAATGTGAAAGAAGTCTCATAGGGAAGATTATTGTTAGAGCATTGCTTGGTCGAACTCACAAGTGTTGCTATCTCAAGCTTGTTGTTAAATTTAGTTGTCAAAACTATATCTTGATTTCTAGTCTACAATTAGTTAAGTCTCGCACTAGGATATAAGTGTAGTTGAGAAACGGACTAGTCATTATTGTGTTCTACCGTTTGAAGGCGAAGATCAACCAAAGCTTTTGGGAAACTTCATCAACAAAAGGTAGGTGAAGACTAAACCACCTATTTCTCAAGTATATTCACTTTTCTATCTTTGAGACGTTGTCGTGTAACTAATTAGACTAAAATGCATATACAAGAATTTCGAGTCAAGTTTCTCTTGGTAATTAGTTCTCGAAATATAATGACTAAGCTTAATGAACATTTGTTCATACTTGATGAATTTCGGTTAAGGTCAATTTATTGTTCGCAATCAAAATCATGATTCAAGTCTTATTATTCGAAAATAGCCCGGTGTAGAAGGTGAAATTTGGATAAGGGGCAAAAGTGTCGTTTCAAGACTGTAGACAAAAGTCAACTCTCACGGGAGAGATTAAGCCCTTGGTCCTCAAGGCACTCTTAGCCACGATTTCTAGTATATGTCCCCGCGAAACAATGATGGTCGTGATGCCGTGACTCCTAATGTACATCCTCGAAGAGATATTGCTGATCACGTAGGTTCTGTAGAGCGTAAAATGTCCCCGGCAGACTTATGAACCATAACAAACACAATTCCAGCATGTCTTCGCGAGACGCGGCTGATTGTGATGCCATGATTCCTAGTATACATCCTCGACGAGATACTGCTGGTCATGTAGGCTTTGTAGATGCGTAAAGACATCCCCGGTGGACTTATGACCCAAAGCGGAGATATGCATGTATCTTGTAAGCACGACTCACCCTATTTGAGATCAATGAATGATTCCTAGTACATCATCGCGAGATACACTGGTCATGTCTGATCTAGGCTCTGACTCGACTTACTGAGGTTTCCGAATAATTTATAGGATATCCCCGCGAGATACGCTGGTTATTCTTCCTCCGGGCCTTTTGACAGACTCATAGTTAATACTTTCGAGATACACTGGTCTTGTTGGCCCCATCATATGAACACACAGTTGATTCCTAGCACATCTCTGCAAAATACGCTGATCAAAGATAAGTGAGCCAAAGTATCGCAGAGGAATTAATTGGGCGTACAAAACCTTTTCTCTCTCTTCAGGATGAGTCATAGCTGACCACAGGGAGATTCAGATTCTTAAGAAAATCTTCGGAAAGATTTTGTCTGTTTGCAAAATCTTGGAGAGCTTCAAATCTCTCTGCAAAATCTATGGGAGATTCAAATATCTCTTCAAAATCTTAGAGAGATTCAAATCTCTCGGGAAATCTTAGACAAGGCTGAATATTCCTCATAGTAGGCACGAGCCTCATGTAAGAATCGAGTCTCCTTTTTCAGGCTCTCCACACGAATTCTGAGGCATCCCATGCCTTTTCACGTGACTCATCCTAGCCATCCTTACAAATCGGACAATATCTCTTTATCTTAGCCAACTCAGCTACAGAGAATATTTTTCTTTCTCAACACATCATCACAAAGGATGGCTGACTCAGCTTCACACAAATGAGCGGATAACAATTAGGGTTTTGGTCTGGCGGTCTACGACACGTGCGAGAAATACCCGGCTTATTTCTCACCGAAGAAGAGAGTAAAGGCGGTGGAATAATGAGATAAACTCAACCTAGTTTATTTCTATATATTCCTGAAGTGAGGGGTGAATTGTTTCGCACGGAAGGGAAAGCAATCCTTATCTTCACTGACCAGAGATTAGAGAATTCAGCTATAAATAGGTCCCCTATTTCTCCAAGCTAGGATCATCTTTCTCATAACCTCTCAGAGTAATTCTTCTTCAAACCCTAGAATTCTCTGATCTCTCTCTTCATCTGCTTCCCTCTCTAAGACCAGCCCTAAATATCTTCCGTGTGACTGAAGAAGCCTTTGAATGGCCACTGTGCGTGGTTTAGGCAGAGTCTGTTTGTGCTCAACCTCCCCTAACTCACTTTCAGAAATCCTAGAATCCCACTTTTAACCTCTCTCAGATTTTAGGTAACTGCATTTTGGCGACCACGGTGGGAGGTTATCCACTCAGTCATAGTTCCAAATCAATCCCAGATTACAATTATCAATCTTAATCATGGTCACTACCAGGGGAAAGGAAGTCGAGACTTCAAAGAAGAATGATGTTAATGCCAGCACTGTTGGGACTAACACAAACACTGAGCGTCCCGTAGGGACTGGGCGTCCTGTTGTTACAGAACGTCCTAATGTTAGTCCCGCTGTTACTGAACGTCCTGTTGTTACTGAACGTCCTAATTTTGGTACTACTGGTATTAATTTTGGTACCAAGCGTCCTGTTAATCCTTATATGACTAGTACAAGCACTAATTAAGCGTCTTGTTACCAGCATCGAGCGCCCTGTTGAAACCACCCAGTCAGATCCACCGACTATGGAAAGCCTGGCTAAAAATCAGGAACAACTTTATGAAGCTCAGAAGAATATGGGAGAGACTCAAATAGCAATATTAGATAGTTTGAAAACTCTGATTGAGAAGTTAGTGATTCTCGATTCGCGAGGGAAGTTTCGTCCTTACCAGCGCAGAGAACCCGAGGCTTCCAGGAATAATGATAGCGGAAGCCCGTGTATACCAATCCCTATTCGTGACCACGTAAACTGCCATACTAGTGATACTCGTGAGCTTCAGAAAGACAAACAGTTGCATGAATATTTGACCCTAGCAGATCTGGAGAGGTTGCGGAATGCTCGAAAAAGAGACAAAGAAAATGCTGATCTGCTACATAGTCATCGTCCTCCTTTCCCAGCCGAAATACAACGTATCCCTCTTCCCAGGGGATATACGTCTCCGTCGTTTACACTATACAATGGAGTTGGAAACGCTCGTGAGCATGTGTCTTGATTTCTTGAAGCACTGAGAGAACACGAGATAAATCATGTCGTTCCAAGTCTCTAACTAGAAGAGCTTATACGTGGCACAACAATTTAGCACCTGACAGTGTTGCTAACTGGAATCAGATATGGTGGATATCTTTTACAATAAGTACTTTTTTGTCTCTGAACATACTACCCTGCCTGATATGGGAAGAATAGTTCAGAGAGCTAATGAGCATCCCAATGATTTAGTGTTAAGATTTAGGTTTAAGGATTTGGATTGCCATGACCCGAATGCAACCGAATTTCATCTCGTGGAAATATGTATCAACAAATTATTTCCTGTGTATCGAGCTCTCCTCGAGAATCTCAGTTTGCGGACCTTTTCGAAACTCCATGATGCTGCAAAGCGACCTACTTGGTCAGCACTCGCGTTATTAGAGAAACCAAGGATGACCAAAGCGGAAGAAGAACATCGAGTTGATCCCACGAGGGGAAAACGTTCGTTCGAAAAACATTTCGATTTGCATCACTCAGTTGTTGTCACTGAAGTATGAAAGAGGAAAGGACAAAACCAGGACGCCCAACCTTCGAAACGCCCAGCTTATGATCACAACAACGTCAAGGTCCCTCCAGACTTTCCATGCAAATATGAGGAAGTGCTAGAGTTGTTGGATGCATGGATCATGGATGAAACAATCAAACTTCACTCTATACGAAAGGAGCCAACGGCTGAAGCTATAGCCAATCCAAATTATTGTCACTTTCATAGATTTTTTTATCATCCAACTAGGTTGTGCAAAGCCTTGAAGTGGATTTTCAAAGAGAAGGTTGAGGCCGGAGAGCTTATATTGGATGACAGAGAGGGTGTGCACAAGAATCCTCTACCTCAGCACCAAATTAGAAGTATCTTTGCTGATGAGAAACCGGTCGAAGAAGTAGCGGCCTCACTAATACATGGTCTATGCGAACTCCTCCATTTCTCCAAGAAACAACGAAGGGAAGTTTTCGATGCTGTGAGTCGTATTTCACTGGGGACTCTTGCTCCACCCCCGAAGATGTTCAAGTTTCATTTGCACTGTCGGCTGTTGTGCAAGACATTACTTTCACGGCCAATGACATGATGGTGGATGAAGGGCATAACCGTGTTCTATATGTCCCAGCATTTCTTGGAGGAAAGGAATTCAAACGCACTCTGGTAGACACTGGAGCCTCGGTTAATATCATCCCTTTACAAATATTGCAGGAGGCTGGAATCCCTCGGAATCTGATTGATCCTTGCTGAATCGTGATTAGTGACTTTGAGGGGAATACTAGTAATACCTATGGGCATGTTGTACTCGATCTCCAAGTTGGGACGATCTAGACCAAGATGAAATTCTATGTTATTGAAAAAAATCCGGGTTACTACATGATTCTGGGACGCCCCTGGCTTCATGACAACCAGGTGACACCCTCGACCTATCATCAATGCATCAAGGTAGTTCATGAAGGGAAAAAATTTTGAATTGTGGCATCACCTTCGCCTTATGTTCTGGCTAGTGAGATAATTATCCCTAGTAGGATCCCAGACCCTCCTAGTCGAATTTACAACACTCCTCTCCCTACGTGGGCGTCTATTCAAGAAGCCGATCATCTTCCGTCCCTGACGCCTCTTAAGGAAATTTTTAAGAACCAGAAGAAGATGGTTTCATTCAAGGGGATCAACGCTCTGGTTACTGGAACTCTGAGTCATTCAAGTCACAAGAAGGGCAGTTTCACGAAGGAATATGATCCTAAGGGAAGGATTCTTTACTTGCGTCTTTATTAAGCACAGTCGGATATATGGTGAGTCTCTCTTTTAGGAATAGTCAAGTTGTTCAACTCGGAAGATGAGGTTTATTAAACTCCATGGATGAAACGTCCCTACTGGGGACTGAACGGAATTCGGGCTCGGGAAACGAGCCTACGAACTATCTAGTAGGATGTGTTTTGTTAGGTATTTTTTTTTAGTATCTAGGTTAGTGGTTGGTTAGATTTCCTTTCGATATGTATTCCTATCTTTCGATCAATAAATTGTGTGCCAATCTCTATGCACTCAAATCTTTTAAAAAATCTTATATACAAAATTCAAAACCTAAAGAAATAACAATAAGGAAGCCAAACCACTACTAGAAAACTTGTCTCTCAAATCACTCAACAAAAAACTAGCCAATCTAAAGAAAACCTTCCAAAACAAGTCTTTCTCCTCGGGAAAAGATTTCTTTCTTCCTGTTCAGTTCCTGCACTTTGACTTCTGCATCTCGGGTCATTTGCTTTGCACGCTTCACCTCCTCGGCTACCAGTTTCTCCTCAAGGGTGAGAGCATCTCTTGAAAAGCGAGGGCCGGAGTGCAACAACTTTTCAAATTCGGCTTGGATATTGTTGAGCCATTCTCGAAGCCATTTCACGTTGAAGCGAAGATTTTCACAAGTGGTCACGAGCTTTTCAAGATCTATGAAGTAACCAGAGGGGATGTTGTTCAGAGTCAAGTCTCGTATGGCATCAAGGATCTCCAACAAGTCGTTAACTATTTCGATCATAGGATGAACAACATAAGCTATTATCCCCACCGTAGCAATATGGCCATATCTTTGCCAAATCGACCGGTGTCAGATTCGGAATATTTGGTAGCAACACCGAATCCCCTACGAGTATTTCATTTGAATCCGAGGATTGCACTAAGACCGACAAGATCAAGACCTGTAGTAGGATATTCAACAATATTCGATGGATGTGCTTCGTCTCTTCGGTTTTCTTCGACGCGAGAATTAATTGAAGTCGGGGACTGATGGGTGGCTGAAGAATCGTCAAGATAGGATATTTCTATTGTATTTATAGTAAGTAAATCTTGAGTCGTTCCCACGTCATGAGTCTACAAAAATAAGATGGAATCAAACAAGGTATATCTATATATGAAAGTGTAAGAGGCAAATTAAGGTTTGGCGACTGAATTTGTTTCACATGTGGGATTAGGGTTCACAGAGACCAAATCCACGTCTTATACTAATATAAGGAAAGTTAATGAAGTCATAATACCCCAGGAGTTATACTCAAGATGTCAGAACATGCAAAGGCCCAAGGAATACAAGAATCCTCTTACAATTAGGATTGCTAAGCACTTCCATGGGAAAACACGCTAACTGACGAAAATTTGTAGGAAATTTTGGGGTACTATCTTGAGAAAATATGTTTCTCTATGTCTCTGTTAAAATATATCCAAAGGGCGCTTCAAACGGAAAAACGATCTAGGAGATGTGGTCCCAATACCGAAGTAAGTGCAATCTGAAATGCTCCTGAAATTCTATACAGGATTCCTGATGACAAAAGTACGTAACTGGTTGACTGACCTAAACAACTCGGAATTAGGTCATTTTTTTGAGTTAGAAATATAATTCTTTGATATTTTCAAATTAGGGTCGGGAGCTCAAATCTGACATCGTATGAAGATTCTACAGTCCATTCTATGCAAGTCTATCGGATCCGAAAGTTTCGGACGAATACTCAAATAAAGGGATATTCCTAGGGTATGACCACCTTTGTACCAACCATGAATGAGAATACTTATACGAGTAAAAATAGAATGGTTCTTACCGGTGGCACTCCAGAAAAAGGCGAAGAATGGTTTTCCGTCACGATAGCCTCAAGGCAATCTTTGTCAGCTCCCATGTCATCCACCTGGGAATCAGTTTCGCTTAGAGCACGAATGGAACGTCCAGTCTAAAAAAATCATTCAGTTAAAATTCTAAATAGACATGGTTAAGTCATGAAAATCGTTGAATAGAGGAATACTTATTTGGTTTATGCAAGGAGATGAACGTTTAGGACTTGGCTCACGGGACGTGAAAATTACATTCTCTTATGGAATATCTTGTATGAAATTACTAATGCTCACAAGTTGTTCAATCCAGTAAGTTCGATCTTTTGGAGATACACGGCCGGTCCTTTGGACATGAAAGAAAGGAAAGTTTCTTTGCAAACCGCTTACAGTACCGAGATTCCGCTGGATCCTAGAAAACGTGGACGGTCCTTTGCGAAAAGGGATATCCTGGTCGAACCCAATATGAAGAGCAGTTCTGTCAACATTGTAAGATTATATATTGAAGTCACCGCGACTGTCCAAACTCAAGACACGACCCGGAAAACTGCTAAATATATATGTAGCTTTTGCCTCAGATAAGTGATCACGGCCTTCGGGAAGTAATATGACATCCTTCATTAAGGAAAATGAATGCAGCTGAGCCACACCCTCGGGAATTTGTGTCCAGGGACGAAAAGTGACAGATTTTTCGTCATCCATCAATGCAGACAAGGGTTGCTAAATCGGATATCTATTGCACCAACAACAAATCCTAGCTATCGGAGGATCACTAGTTTTCAGTGAACAAGGGACGGGGCGTATTTCTCAAATTTTTCCCATAGACACGCCTGGAGGAAGCACACGTTCACCCAGGTATCAGTTCTTTTATTACCATTCAAAGATGTCATATCATGTACAAAATTATCTAGGGTTGAATACATAGTCCCTAAAAATAGGTTGCCAATAGGAAGTGTTATTCCCCAAGCCAATTTTATCGCCATAGGAATCAATATGGATTTTAGCTCTTCGCCATTCGGGTTCTCAAAGATATCTTTGGATAGCCATAACAATATGAAAGCAGCAATTTGCGTGGTTGAATAAGATGCAAATCCGGAAAGTCCTTCGTTACTACGCCAACGGCTGATCCAGAACTTACATTATTCTTCTTAATAATTGTTTGAGCATGAGTTTGATCAATGGCTTCGGACAGAGCTAGAGACATTTCTTTTTCATTACCGTATAATGTTAAAGAGAAGAAGATACATGTGACTGGAAGATAAAGAAGTGCGGCTACATCTTCGAGAGTAATTGTGAGTTCTCCCCAAGAAAAAACGAAGGTGTGAGTCTGTTTACTCCATCAACATAACAAAGCTATCAAATCAACAACGTCTTTCTTTATTTCAAAGACCATGAAGCTCAAAATGCGTGATATATGCCGGATCTCTTTACGATTTGTTGAATTTCGTTACTCCTAAGCATGGATTCTACCCAGTCATGCCAAGAATCCATGAGTTCCTGACGAGTTTTGAATTTCAGCGCCGAAGGCTTTACAGTTTTTCTTTCCATGGAAAAACGTAGCACCGAAGAAGGAACAAGTGGTTGATTTTGAGAAGTGATTCTACTACATAAAACAAGATCATCACTTACCTAGGTACTAGGGTAACTTTCGACCAATTCAGCAAAGTGGTGGAATTCGTCATTGAAGTTAGGGATCTCTTTATTGTTGGCAGCTCCATTGCTCGTTGCGGAATCGCCCATATTGTTGTCATCTTCATCACACATATTAGGAGATTTACGAACCATTATCAAGACAAGATCAAAACATACAGAAGGGTGGTTTATTTTCTAGGCAAGAAAAGAGAAGAAAATAGGAGAATTATTCACGTACAAGAGTTATATGCATGCATGTGTATGTGCATGATATGGCCAAGATATGGAATTCTAATGGAAATAGAAATCATGGAAGAGGTGGACCGGTTTTCATGTGTTGTCACACGTCAAAATACTTCTCTTGTTGATTCAACTCTAAAAGCGAAGCCTTGAAGCAAAAGGAAAAGGAGTTAGAGCTAAAAGAGGAAATCAAAGGAATTTGGATCAAATTAGGAAACTGAGGGTTTTATTTCTTCCAAGAAATTCCTCCAAGCCCTGGACAAGCCCTTTTCATGCGTGAGGATGCTCTCCTAGGACGGTGGGACGTGATATATTCTCTAGGAATTTTTTCAGAGGGATCAAAGTCGAAGAGAATTAGGGTTTTGACGAAAAATATCCCTAATTTCAAGAATTTGGTGAAAAATAGCCCTAAAAGAGAAGGGACCTATCCTCTCCCATTCTCTTGGACGGTTGTCTAAGCCTCTCTCAATCCCTTTTAGCTCATTACTATTCAACACAAACGAGCTCATAAGGGATTTTGAACAAAATACCATTATGTTGCAATTTTGAGTATTTTCAAAGAAGAAAGCCTTAATACAGGCAGAGACCAACCAAGCTCTCATCTACTCATTCCAAAGGCCTCATACATGTGAATATTAGGTTCTCGAAATGTTCTAAGAAGAACGAGATTGAAACGGAATCTAGAAAAGCAGAATTTCAGAGAAAATAAAGGGAATTTAGCTCAAATAGGGAAGTTTGAGTTCATAATTTTCAAAACCAAGACCAGAAAGGCACCTCTCTCTATCTCTCAAGCTGTGACCATGCCTAAGGAGTCTCCCTAAGTCTCTTATGGTGAAGTTTCAGAGTAAATTGGGAAAATCAATTCAACTAACTTGAATGAAGATGATAATGTCCGGAGAGTTATAAGATACCCTCACATTAAATTAAGTAAGGGAATCAAACAATGTGAAAGAAGTCTCATAGGGAAGATTATTGTTAGAGCATTTCTTGGTCGAACTCACAAGTGTTGCTATCTCAAGCTTGTTGTTAAATTTGGTTGTTAAAACTATATCTTGATTTCTAGTCTACAAATAGTTAAGTCTCGCACTAGGATAGAAGTGTAGTTGAGAAACGGACTAGTCATTATTGTGTTCTATCGTTTGAAGGCGAAAATCAACCGAAGCTTTTGGATAACTTCATCAACAAAAGGTAGGTGAAGACTGAACCACCTATTTCTCAAGTTATATTCACTTTTCTATCTTTGAGACGTTGTCGTGTAACTAATTAGACTATCATGCATATACAAGAATTTCGAGTCAAGTTTCTCTTGGTAATTAGTTCTCGAAATATAATGACTAAGCTTAATGAACATTTGTTCATACTTGATGAATTTCGGTTAAGGAAAATTTATTGTTCGCAATCAAAATCATGATTCAAGTCTTATCATTCGAAAATAGCCTGGTGTAGATGGTGAAATTTGGATAAGGGGAAAAATTGTCGTTTCAAGATTGTAGACAAAATTAAACTCTCACGGGAGAGATTAAGCCCTTGGTCCTCAAGGCACTCTTAGCCATGATTTCTAGTATACGTCCTCGCGAGACACTGCTGGTCGTGATACCGTGACTCCTAGTGTACATTCTCGACGAGATACTGCTGGTCACGTAGGTTCTATAGAGCGTAAAACGTCCCCGGCAGACTTATAAACCAGAACAGCCACAATTCCAGCATGTTTTCGCGAGACGCAGCTGATTGTGATGCCATGATTCCTAGTATACATCCTCGACGAGATACTGCTGGTCATGTAGGCTTTGTAGATGCTTAAAGACGTCCCCGGTGGACTTATGACCCAGAGCGGAGATATGCATGTCTCTTGTAAGCACGACTCACCCTATTTGAGATCAATGACTGATTCCTAGTACATCATCGCGAGATACACTGGTCATGTCGGCTCTAGGCTCTGACTCGACTTACTGAGGTTTCCGAATAATTTCTAGGATATCCCCGTGAGATACACTGGTTATTCTTCCTCCTGGCCCTTTTGACAGACTCCTAGAACATGCTTTCGAGATACACTGGTCTTGTTGGCCCCATCATATGAACACACAGTTGATTCCTAGCACATCTCTGCAAGATACGCTGGTCAAAGACAAGTGAGCCAAAGTATCGCAGAGGAATTAATTGGGCATACAAAACCTTTTCTCTCTCTTCAGGATGAGTCATAGATGACCACAGAGACATTCAGATTCTTAAGAAAATCTTCGGAGAGATTTTGTCTGTCTGCAAAATCTCTTAGAGATTCAAATCTCTCTACAAAATCTCGGAGACATTCAAATCTTTTTGTTAAATCTCTGGGAGATTCAAATCTCTCTTCAAAATCTTAGAGAGATTCAAATCTCTCGGGAAATCTTAGACAAGGCTGAATATTCCTCATAGTAGGCACGAGCCTCATGTAAGAATCGAGCTTCCTTTTTCAGGCTCTCCACACGAATTCTGAGGCATCCCATGCCTTTTCACGTGACTCATCCTATTCATTCTTACAAATCGAAGAATATATCTTTATCTTAGCCAACTCGGCTAAAGAGAATATTTTTCTCTCTCAACACATCATCACAAAGGCCGGCTGACTCAGCTTTACACAAATGAGGGGATAACAATTAGGGTTTTGGTCTGGCGGTTTACGGCACGTGTGAGAAATACCCGGCTTATTTCTCACCGAAGAAGAGAGTGAAGGCGGTGGAATAACGAGATAAACTCAACCTAGTTTATCTCTATATATTCATGAAGTGACGGGTGAATTGCTTCGCACGGTAGGGAAAATAATCCTTATCTTTACCAACCTGAGATTAGAGAATTCAGCTATAAATAGGTCCCCTATTTCTCCAAGCTAGGATCATCTTTGTCATAACCTCTCAGAGTAATTCTTCTTCAAACCCTAGAATTCTCTGATCTCTCTCTTCATCTGCTTCCCTCCCTAAGACCATCCCTAAATATCTTCCCTGTGACTGAAGCAACCTTTGAACGGCCACTGTGCGTGGTTTAGGCAGAGACTGTTTGTGCTCAACCTCCCCTAACTCACTTTCAGAAATCCTAGAATCCCACTTTTAACCTCTCTCAGATTTTAGGTAACTACATTTTGGCGACCACGGTGGGAGGTTATCCACTCAGTCATAGTTCCAAATCAATCCCAGATCACAGTTATCAATCTTAATCATGGTCACTACCAGGGGAAAGGAAGTCGAGACTTCAAGGAAGAACGATGTTAATACCAGCACTGTTGGGACTAACACAAACACTGAGCGTCCTGTTATTACGGAACGTCCTAATGTTGCTCCCGCTGTTATTGAACGTCCTGTTGTTACTGAACGTCCTAATATTGGTACTACTGGTATTAATTTTGGTACCAAGCATAATGTTAATCCTTATATGACTAGTACAAGCATTAATTAAGCGTCTTGTTACCAGCATCGAGCGCCCTGTTGAAACCGCCCAGTCAGATCCACCGACTATGGAAATCCTGGCTACAAATCAGGAACAACTTTATGAAGCTCAGAAGAATATGGGAGAGACTCAAATCGCAATATTAGATAGTTTGAAAATTTTGATTGAGAAGTCAGTGATTCTCGATTCGCGAGGGCAGTTTCGTCCTTCCCAGCGCAGAGAACCTGAGGCTTCCAGGAATAATGATAGCGGAAGCCTGTGTACACCAATCCCTATTCATGACCACGTAAACTACCGTACTAGTGATACTCGTGAGCTCCAGAAAGACAAACAGTCGCCTGAATATTTGACCCTAGCAGATCTGGAGAGGTTGTTGAATGCTCGAAAAAGAGACAAAGAAAATGCTGATTTGCTACATAGTCATCGTCCTCCTTAACCAGCCAAAATACAACGTATCCCTCTTCCTATGGGATATACGTCTCCGTCATTTACACTATACAATGGAGTTGGAAACGCTCGTGAGCATGTGTCTCGATTTCTTGAAGTATTGGGAGATCACGAGATAAATCATGTCGTTCCAAGTCTCTAACTGGAAGAGCTTATACGTGGCACAACAATTTAGCACCTGACAGTGTTGGTAACTGGAATCAGATATGGTAGATATCTTTTAAAATAAGTACTTTTTTGTATCTGAACATACTATCATGTCTGATATGGGAAGAATAGTTTAGAGAGCTAATGAGAATCCCAATGATTTTGTGTTAAGATTTAGGTTTCAGGATTTGGATTGCCATGACCCGAATGCAACAGAATCTCATCTCGTGGAAATATGTATCAAATAATTGTTTCCTGTGTATCGAGCTCTCCTCGAGAATCTCAGTTTGCGGACCTTTTAGAAACTCCATGATGCTGCAAAGCAACCTGCTTGGTCAGCACCCGCATTATTAGAGAAACCAAGGATGACCAAAGCGGAAGAAGAACATCGAGTTGATCCCACAAGGGGAAAACGTTCGTTCGAAAACGCGTTTCGATTTGCATCACTCAGTTGTTGTCACTGAAGTAGGAAAGAGGAAGGGACAGAACCAGGACGCCCAACCTTGAAATGCCCGACTTATGATCACAACAACGTGAAGGGCCCTCCAGACTTTCCATGCAAATATGAGGAAGTGCTAGAGTTGTTGGATGCGTGGATCAGGGATGAAACAATCAAACTTCCCTATATACTAAAGGAGCCAATGGTGAAGCTATAGCCAATCTAAATTATTGTCACTTTCATAGATTTTCCGGTCATCCAACTAGGTAGTGCAAAGCCTTGAAGTGGATTTTCAAAGAGAAGGTTGAGGACGGAGAGCTTATATTGGATGACAGAGAGGGTGTGCACAAGAATCCTCTACCTCAGCACCAAATTAGAAGTATCTCTGCTGATGAGAAACTGGGCGAAGGAGTAGCGGCCTCACTAATAGATGGTCTATGCGAACTCCTCCATTTCTCCAAGAAACAACGAAAGGAAGTTCTCGATGCTGTGAGTCGTATTTCACTGGGGACTCTTGCTCCACCGCCCGAAGATGTTCAAGTTTCATTTGCAATGATGGCTGCTGTGCAAGACATTCCTTTCATGGCCAATGACATGATGGTGGATGAAGGGAATAACCGTGCTCTATATGTCCCAGCATTTCTTGGAGGAAAAGAATTCAAACGCACTCTGGTAGACACTGGAGCCTCGGTTAATATCATCCCTTTACAAATATTGCAGGAGGATGGAATCCCTCGGAATCTGATTGATCCTTGCTCAACCGTGATTAGTGACTTTGAGGGGAATACTAATAATACCTACGGGCATGTTGTACTCGATCTCCAAGTTGGGCCGATCCAGACCAAGGTGAAAATTCAAACCAATTTGGATGAGTTCGACGAAACATGAAACACAAATCTATATGGCTCTCTACATAAAAATCTAAAGTCTTTGACTCTAGGTACCCTATACTAATCTATATCTTAACAGATGATTAGCTTCAAGCTTTATTAATTCACGTTTCAATAACGTTTGACTCTCAATTCTATATACTGTTTTTTTTATTCAAGAAATTACTAGTTCCAAATATGGAAGAAACTTAATAAATATTCTACATGAAATTGGGATCTATATTTTTATAATAGAAGTAAATGCTCCTAATATGAATAGTAATTCATGAATAAAGTTGCCCTATCTAGGCTGATCATACCTGACACTGCTTCCCTACGAGTAAAGACAACACAAACACACCAGAATTACAAACCTCGCTATTCCCCAGTGCTGGATTATCTATGTGTTGAATAATTGAAACTAACTTATCTTTAAATTTCACTAAAAGTTCCTAAATTCTATCATAACTGGTTTAACTTATAATTTTTACTTCATGATATATATATATATACATGCAGAACATGAAGTAAACAATCAACATGTTATACTAATCAATGATAGGTGTTGTAAAACATCTAATTTTATATCTAGTATTTATGCTTTCTTTGCTATTATTCTTGGGAATTGCATCTCTTATGTTTAGTTTTGAGTTATTAGGTGCAATGGAGTCCTTGGGAGCAAAAGAAGGAGAAAACGTCTATTTGGGGCGTAAAAGGCAAAGAGACCAATTCACATGGGAGCTATATTTGGAGCGGGCTGACGTGCGCAAGGAGGAGGTGAAGAATGAACGCGATTCCTCGCAACTTGAAAGTTGAGCAAAGAAGCGAATAGGCCGTCGGTTTTCACAAACCGACAAGCCCTTTCTAAACAATTGGCCCTTATCCTATCACTTGGGGTGGATAAATCCAAATTCCTATAAAATACCTAAATTTTAGAGAAGAAAATCATTAGCCCTTCTTCTTTATCGACCCTGTCCGTGAGGACGACACCATGTGAGATTCAGAGACTGGAGGCAATAGAGGCGTAGAGAGAGTACAATTCAGGGAGAAATTGAGAAGAGATGGTTATGATTTTGATTGGGAAGCTTAGGTAAATATTTGAATCCAGAAGAACAGGCTGATGCTGCAGTGATGAAAGATGGTTGATGAGCAGATTTAGGGCTTGACTGAATCGAAGTTGCTGTTGTTGAGATTGAATTCTCAAGCTACAAAATCAGTACATCACAGATGGTATAAAGATGGGTTATACTTTATTTGGGTGCGGATTGATCTGAAGGAGAGATTAGGGTTTGAATCTGCAAAGGGGTTTGAACAAGAAACTGCATGTTAATGAATTGAAGCAGCATCTGAGATTGGTGGTTGTATGGGTTTGAAATGATTCAGATGGTGATGTTTTGAGCTGAGTACTGGAGGTGACTCTTGTGTTGACGCATAGTGATTGAAGTTGTTGTTAATGGTGATGTTTTCAGTTTTAGAAGTAAATGTTGATGATGTTCAGTACGAGGGGAAGTGGTGGTGCTGCAGTGGGTTATAAAAGAAGTTGCAGGCATGAATTTGCTTTGTTGTCTTCTTTGCTTTGAAGTGATTTGAGTGGATTAGATGAATGTATGGGATTCAAATTACACGGGAAAGGATTCGATGAATGGGTTAAACTGTAGATGTATGTGTAGGAAAACTGCAAGTATGGAGTGACGGTATTGAAGTTAAGGCGGGAATTGCAAGTCGATTGCGGGGAATTGATGAGGTCAGAACCTGACTTGCAGGTGCTTGGTGCTGGTTTGCTAGTTATGGAGAGATTGCAGGTGAGTGAACTTGCAGGAAGCAAGCCATGTTGATGAGCTGAACTGCAGTCAAGAAGGAGCTGAAACTGGTGGTACTGTGGTTGCAGGATTGAACTGTAATTGAGATGTTGCAGGTGAAATAGGAATGTTCTGCAGCTGAGAGTTGAAACTAGACTTAACTATTTTGTTGTTGAACTAGCAGAGAACTGAATGAATGAATGCTATGTGGATGTATGTCTAGGCTTTGTGTATGTGAATAGCTGTTGGCCAGAAGAGACCGACAAAATGAAGTTGATTTGTGTGAGTCTGTAAAAGAAGGAAAGATGCAACGGTTTGCTGGCTAGGTTATGCGGTGAGCTGAGACGGGAGTGTTGTTGTTGCAGTTAAGAATAGTGGGTTGCTAAGAAGATGGTGCCATTGTATGGTGTTTCTGGGTTAGATCTAGATAGTATTGTGACAGGATGGTTGCAGCTGGAGTGCAGGTCTCAATTGCAATGGTGGCCTGAGTTGGCAGAAAGAGGAACTGAGAAGGCAGGATTGTGAAAGAACTCAAGCTGAAGGCTGAGTTTGAGCTGATGTTGCAGCTGTAATCTGGTAGAATGGACTCAAAGGAGTTTGAGGTATTGCAGCTGGGTTTTATATGCAAGATGGTTGTGTTTTGCAGAAGTTACAAAAATGGGTTGTTGGGTTTGATCTGGAGGTAGTAATGGACTGAAATAGGAAGTAAAGTTTTTGGCAGTGAACAGATGCAGTTGCAATGGTGTTACAGGGATGTTAGTTTGATGGAGGATGTTGCAGTGCCATTATGGCCGTGACTAAGCTGGTGAAGCACAAGAATTGTGCATCACCAGATTTGGCCAGTGCAAATGGCCTAGGCCAAAGTGAATCAGACTGAGCCAGACCTGACTCGTCTGATTAGCCATCTGACTCATTGACTCGTCCTGACTCAGTTGACCCGACCGAGCTGACTCGTTGACCGGTGACCTGGTGGACTTTGCCGGTCACCTTAGCCATTTTCCGGTCACTCCTCCGGCCAATTTCCGGCCATAATACCAATTTTCCGGCGACCGTTTTTGGGGCATATTTTCTACATGGGTTTTTCTCACATATGGGCTTCGTGGACTTCTATCTATTGGACCTTTGAGATTAGACCTAATTTTGGAAAGATGAAAGGCTACAAAAGAGAAAGTTTTCTACAACTTTGGATATCACGTATTATTCTTGGAACTTGGAGAGAGCCGCTTTTGTTTACGCTACTAGGGTTTGCTTTTGTTCATCTTCTTTTATTCAATTAATATTTTTATGATGAACTCCATAGCTATGAGTAGCTAAACACATATTATTGGTTATGGGATAAAGTTGATTTCTCAACATGTTATTTAAATCTATGAATTAGTTTTTTTCTCAATACTTTATTGTTTATGATTCATTATTAATATTGTCATATGATTTGATTGTTTGTTTGGTTGAGTCCGGAATCAATCCGATTTACATTCATCTCTATTGCTAGATTAGGGTTTTCAATACGAAATAGTTGTTTATCCACGATTCTAAGTAGCATAGTGTGGTTATTACTTGTAGTGATACATCTTTATAATTGCATATGAATCATAACCTTGGTTAAATTGAATTAGTGCTTTTACACGTTTGATTGCCTTGATTAGTCTTATTCCATAGAAATTAGTGCTTTGAGGGAGTTAAACTTAATTGTGCTTTAAACTTTAGGTTGCTTTCTAGGAAGAATTCACATATGCGTCTTTTAATGTGGTTGTGATGAAATCAGGGAATTAGCGGGATATACTTGCGATCAAGGTATCCTAGGACTTTTAGTAAATGAGAGATTAAATTATCAATTCTAATCATTGATGAAAATACATGTTTGTGAATGATACTATCCATAACCAATATCTTCTCCTTATTGATTATTCAAATTATTTTATTGCTTTCAATTCCTTTATTGAAAATACATGTTTGTGAATGATACTATCCCGTGACCAATATCTTCTCCTTATTTATTAAAACAAAAAAAAAAACCCCTTGATTACTAAGAAACTGAAATCTCATAACAACAATTGCCTCTTTGTGGATACGAACTCTTTCTTATCACGTACTTCATTTATATTTAGTAGAGTGAGAAAGTGAAATTATTTTTGCTCTACGACAACCGGTCAAATATTGGCGCCGTTGTCGGGGAGGCATACGACTTGTTATTAAGTTTTTAGTTTCTTTTTATAATTTCTGCTTTTATCTTTGCCTTTTGTTTCTTGTTTTGTTTCTTACTTGTTTGCGAGAATTGTTTTCAGGTACCTAATCCCTGGATTCTAAAGATTGGAACTATCCAAGGTGCGGGATAGCTACTCGAAGAGGCACAATACTCCAACCAAGTCAAGACACAACAGAAGATCAAGAGTTAGAAGTGGAACAAGAGTTACAACTAGAAGGAGAACAAGAGGTTACATTCGTATACGAACCACAAGTTGAAGAAGAATTAGCAATGGGTGATGCAAATCGTACACTCAAGGACTTGGCTTCTCATAGGCTTGATACACAACAGGGGTGTATTCAAACAAACTCTACTTTTGAGATCAAGCCGGGGTTGCTTAGAGAATTACCAAAGTTCCATGGCATGGTGAATGAAGACCCAAACAAACATCTTATGGACTTCCACACCATTGTCATGGCCATACTTCCAGCGGATGTTGAGGCGGATGGTGCAATGTTGAAAGTTTTTTCATTTCTCTTTGATGGATAGTGCTAATGATTGGTTGTACTATTTACCTTCCGGAAGTGTCACGACATGGAATGGGATGAAGAAACTCTTTTTAGAGAGATATTTTCCTGCATCAAAGGATACTCAAATTCGCAAGGAGATTTGTGGGATGAAGCAAAATGTGGGAGAATCTTTATATGAATGTTGGGAACGATACAAGAGATTGGTGGCAAGCTGCCCTCACCACCAATTCAGTGACGCTATGATCATCCAATACTTTTATGAAGGACTCCAATCAAGTGATAGGAATCTTCTTGACGCTGCGGGTGGTGGTGCATTAGTGAGCAAGACGGTGGCACAAGCTAGAGACTTGATTGAAAACATGGCATCAAACTCCCAACAGTTCTTGAGTCGTGGTTCGGATGTGATTCTTAGGAAAGTAAATGAAGTGAGCGAGGTCGAGGAACTTCGTCAACAAATGGGTAACATGACAGCAATGATGCAACAAGTTGCAGCCGCGGTAATACCAAGTTCCTCTCAAGCTTATGAAGACGAGCAAGCTAATACGGTTTTTCCAAATCAACAAAGACGGTATGATCCCTACTCTAACACTTACAATCCTGGATGGAGAGATCACCCCAATTTTAGCTATGCCAACAAGCAAGGTGCAGTCCAACAACCTACTTTCAACCGTCCGAGTGGATTTCAACCACAACAACAACAATTTCAGCAACCACAAGCACAACAATCAATGCAAAATCAAGGTTCCGGTATCGATGCAAAGCTTCAAACTTTTATGCAAGGCATTTCCACCATGTTTAAAGAAAGTCAGCAGGAAACAAATAGTGCTATCAAGGAGTTGCAGACACAAATGGGCTCCATGGCGATTGATATAAACAAATTGAAGGCACAAAATAGTGGAAACTCCCTTCTCAACCTAATAACCCAAAAGAGGGTGTCAATGCTATTACATTAAGAAGTGGTACACAACTTGTGCAACCCGAAGTTACTGATTCGGGAAAGGTGGAAACACCAAAGGAACTTGTTTTGGAGGAGAAGAATAAGGATTCTCCCCAACTTCGAGGTACCTATTCCTAACTCTAAAATTCTGGTTTCTACTTATGTTCCTCCTTTACCTTTTCCTCGCAGATTTGCAAGTTGTAAGAAGGCGGAACTAGAAAAGGAAATTTTAGACGTTCTTAAAAGATCCATGTGAACATACCACTCATTGATGCTATTAAGCAAGTTCCAAAGTATGCAAAGGTGTTGAAGGACTTGTGTACCAATAAGCAAAGGCTCAAAGGTAATGAAGTGCTTAGTGTGGGGGAGAATGCTTGACAATCTTACAACACAAACTCCCACTTAAGTGCAAGGATCCCGTAGTTTCGACATTCCCAGTCACAATTGGTAACACAATATTTAACAAAGCTATGTTGGATTTAGGTGCATCCGTTAATGTTATGCCTGCGTAAATGTATAATTCACTTGATCTTGGTCCTCTTAAAAAGGCTGAAATTGTATTGCAATTAGCCGATCGTTCTAATGTCTACCCTATGGGTATTGTTGAGGATGTTCTTGTGCGGGTTAATCAATTAGTATTTCCAGCTGACTTTTGCGTGTTAGAGATGAATGAAGGTTCACCGGACTCGTCTCTTCCATTGCTACTTGGGCGTCCCTTCATGAAAACGGCGAAAACTATTATTGATGTGGACAAGGGAACGCTAACTATGGAGTTTGATGGAGAAACAATACGTTTCAACATTTTCGAGACGATGAGATATCCTAGTGATGTCCACTCTTGTTTCTCCATTGATGTTATGGATACATTGGCACAACAAGTGTTTGAATTGAATGGTGAAGATGCTTTGGAAACCGTGTTAACTACATCCATGGATAATGGTGTAGAGTGTGGTAATGAAGTCAAGGAAGCCCTTGGTGATCTTAATTCACTACAAGGATGCTCGGAAACTCATAATATCTCTTTTATTTCTTTACCATGCAGTGATGAAAATCTTGTACCTTCAATTGTTAAATCTCCAAAGTTAGAATTGAAACCTCTTCCCGATCACCTAAAGTACTTGTACTTGGGTGATAATGAAGAGTTACCTGTGATTGTTTCTAATGAGCTTAGTGATGTACAGGAGAAAAAACTTCTAAGGGTGCTAAGTGATAGACACAATTTTTGTGTCTGAATTGTCCTCAGTGTTGGTATTGTTGGAACTCGATTTTTGTACTAATATTGTGTTTTTATGTATTTTTAGGTATTTTTGGAAATAAATATTTTTGGAAAAATCGGCTCGAAAAGTTGCGCGAACACCCCGGAGGAGGACATTTGCTATTCGGACTCCCACTTTGGATAAGGGGGTAACCCAATTACTAAGGCACCTCGCTTGGGCACCCGCTATTCGCACCCTGGTTTGGTTAGGGGACACCATCTTCAACATTTCAAAAAGATTTTGGCGGGAAAAAGAGTTCTTCCCTGGCGTTTAGAGTTCGAGAATTCAAGGGCGTTTTAATGAGACTCAATCGCTGAAACTTATTGTATGGACTTGTTTGAGCATAACAGGCGTGGTGTGGTCGATTTCTTGACTAAAATTGGCCGGATAATCCTAGAGAAGAAATCGGAAGCGTACGTACACGGGAGAGTCGAGGGGAGTTTTTCACGGGTCTGCATGAGATTTTTAACGTGTTTTGTGACTCGAGCATCAACCAAGAGCGTGTAGGAATTAATTATGGAGAGTTTTCATCTGGAAGACGCGTGCGGGGAGAAGAAAAAGGAAGAAAATATTCCGTATCGCGGCGAGTAAGTGAGGATGATTAGGATTAATTGGCGTGATATTCTTCTTCTCGCTTGGGATATAAATAGGTCTTTGGGGTCGAGTAGATAAGTGACGGAGAGATTAGGGAAGGTTTGGAGCACCACGCAGTCGAGAGAATCAAGTTCCGAGGGAAACACCATTGCTGCTGGCTTTGCTACACACGAAGAACACGAAGAGCGGCGGCCCGAAACCGTCGTTCTTCAACAATGTAAACGACTTCGCGTTTGTGGGTCGTAGTTGGAGTGCGAACTTAAATGAATAGTGTACCTTGACGGAAAGGTGTTATCGCTCTCTGTAACAATTAGGTTTGTAACACTTATATCTGTTACAAACCCGGTTTTTATTTGATATCTCTCCTTTTCATCATTTGTAAGCACCTTTGAGCAATACAATCATATTTTGAGCGTGTTTCCAACATGATGAGGCTAAACCCCATCTCTGGGACGACGGACCAGGCGAATTTTATCATGTGGTAAATTAAATTAATTCCTTAATTACTTTTTGCACCAATTTTTAATGATTTATGATTTCTATTAATTATTTGTTATTTTGTCTGATGTCGCATGCTTAGTTTAAATTACTTTTGATGCGTCATGCTTACGATTTACGATAATGTTTTATGAAATCTACTTTGGCAAAGAATAGAGTTAGTGTTTCTTTTATTTTGAGCGATAATTGCCTAGGATTAATTTGAACCACTTGAATATGAAAGTCGGTAAAATCCGAGAGTCCCGAAAACTCTTCTTCCCGTGACACATTTTGTATATATTTTCTTTTATTAATTCTTAAAATCAATCTCTTCAAGTCCGAGTGAACGACAACCCTTTTATTACTACAACATCATTGAAAATTACCATTAATTTTTGGCGCCGCCGACGCGGACTTGTGTATAGATTTGTTTTTAGGTTTTATTTTTTTTATTTTTTTTTTATTATTATTTGTTCCTTTTTATGCGTTTTGGTTTTTTTCTATTTGCTTTCAGACTTGGTGCGGAGCTTATATAAAAGAGAAAGTGTTGAAAAGTAAAGTGAAGCCAAAGAAAGAAAGAAGAGAGAAAATCCAAAGGAGTGAAGAGGAAAATTTTGTATATAGTGTAATTAATTTTTCTTATTTATTTTTAGAAACTGTAATTAGGTAATTATCTTTGTAATTTTTATTTTTTATTTTTTTTGGACTTCTTAATTTTGGACTTTATTTTTGGACTGTTGGACATTTTTTTTAAAACCCTAAGGAAGGGTTATTTAATTATAAAGCGCACGAGGGAAGGGCGACGATTACGATATCGTCTCGGCCCCTCGGGTTCGTACATGACATAGGAGTCGTGGCCCGAGTCGACTTCAACGGTTCATCCCCCCGTCTGGAACGGGAGGTAAAATTCTAAACACCCGCGAATCCCCTGTCGAAGGGTTTCTTGGATGATTTTGTATGTATATATGTTGAGGTATTGAAAACGGCGCTTTAATTTCTAGTAAAGGGCAAGGACTGGCCATACAAGATAAGAGTTGGATTTCATCACCGTTCTCTTCTTGCCCGCCTTAGGAAAACAAAACCAAACACGAACCTAAGCCTAAAATTTTGACTAGAACGAGACCTATAGGGTAAGCAAGCTTAATAGGAAAGTCGTTCGAAAAATATTGGTTACTCTTTTGAGCATACTTCAAAGTTCATGATGGTTTCGTGAGTTGAATGCGTGACTGCGCCGCCTTGTAATGCGGTGAGGCCTTAGGTATCAAAGCTCCACGCAGCTTCCCTCGCCTCTATTCAACTTACTTAAACTCGGATTGATTCGAGAGGGGTTTGCTCAGTTGTAACGAATTCCCTTTCGAAGGATTAGAAGCTGGTCTGAAAACAATCTAAGTGGAGCCATCATGCTTTTTGTTTGCTAGAAATCGATGGGTTTCTTTGTGGTCGAGTCGCCTTGTTTGTGTTTGTGTAGAATTCCCTTGCGATTAGGATGTCGAACTGGTATTATAATAGCCATCACAATGAATATGAATATCCATCGAACAATATGGACATAGTGTGAATAGTTGTTGGGAGCATCCACCTTTTCAAGGTTATGGTTCATACCATGGTGAGCCCAATTACTATTCGCATACTCACCGCTCATATGAGCAAAACAATCCCTCTATTTCTCTAGAAGAGGCTTTCAAGAGTCATTTCTTATTTGTGAAGGAAACCTTAAATATTCCAGATGAGTCCTAGAATGATCAACTAGGATGTCATTAGAAGAGACTCTTAAGCAATTTCTTGAAAGTACAAATAGGATTGTCGAAAAACTTGCTCGAAATAATCTTAATTCCCAATCTGATGTTTCCAATAATACCCATGAAAATGAAGATATTTATAATCATGATGACGAGGTTAGATTCGGTAACACTAATTTAGATGAGGTTCAACCATTTTCATGTTATTATAATAATGATTATGATGAGGATAGTGTTGATGAAGATTTCGAAATAAATAGGCATAGTGATCAGGAATTTGTTACTCCGATTGAACTTTATAATGATAGTACTATTTCTGGTTCAAATCTCAATAATTTTAATAATTATTCACCTATTCGAAAGGACGAGGATTTGACTAGAGATGCCACCGTTTTAGACGATGTAGTTCATGATCCTTTAGCTTGCAATATGTTGGATAATCCATTATTTGATGTGCCTATAAGTGAATCAGAGGAAGTAATTATGATTAACACCTTAGTTAACGGGCCTCTACTAGAAACTTTCGCTGATAATCCTTTATATGATTGTGATGATGGTTTAGAGGAAAGAGTTTACCACGAGAATATTGTTTTAGAGTCTAGTGATTTAGAAACACTAGTCTTAGAAGACGATGAACTCGTAGAGATGAGTAAGGATGCATTACACGATAATAACTTAGAATCAATTGACCATTTTCGGGATTACGATGTTCTAGAAATTAGGGAAATTGTGACTAGTCTATCTAGAGACACCGAAAACTCTAAGTTTGGGGGTGATTATCACTCTCCTAGTGCATTACCTTTAACTCTCGAGAAAGTCCCCCTCACTTAGGAATTTGGACATCCGTGCCTCAACCATTTTACAAGACTATCTTCATACACTTTTTCCTGAACCTAGTTGTGTCCATAAAGAAGTTCGGTTGTTAGAAACCCATCCTCTGGTTGATGTGGTTAACCCGGAGCTATGATACCACGATTGACTTTGTTTTCCCACCAAAAACCTTCCTTCCAATTGTGGGAACATATAAGTTTCGAATGTGTCAATTATTAAGTTTTAAGACTAAACCTAATTACTTTAGGATATTAGGGTTGACATATTTGCTTAAGGAAGACCACCAATCTTATTGTGGTCAGCTGTGTAAGTCAAAAACTGATTGACTTAGAAGATCCTCAATTATTCAGGTTATTATTATGTGCTTCTAAGTTTTTATTTGAGTTTTCCGACTCTAGAACACGAACATTCGGATCTAACTCATAAGGAAACGCAACCCATGAAAATATGTTATCTAGACCCTTTTATAGAGCTGAACCCGAACCACAACTAGGTGTGTTGGATATCTTCTGATACATTGCAGTCTCCTCTTCTTGTGGTTTAGCACTTTTTGATCCGAGATGACCATGATTATTCCGATTGTTGCTATATGATTCTCCGAGGTGACTAATCCTTTCCCAATGTCACGGTGAAGACTTTAAACTTAGCACTTCTTGGGAGGTAACCCATGCTCTTGCAACACGGTAATATCTTTCCTTAACTCTTTTACTTAAAATGGTAACATTTCTCCTTGTTCATGCTTTTAATTTTATCTTTAGAACATTGAGGACAATGTTAGATTTAAGTTTGGGGTATGGGAGAAACTTTTTAGTTGCAATAAATAAACTCGAGCCTAGAAATTTATGCTTATTAAGGATGGCACTAACCAATCTAAGTGGATGGAAGCATTTTGGTTGTAGGAGTTGAGGAACCAATCGATTAGATGGCAACATCTAAAGAGTCTATTCATAAAAGCACAGAGAGCACGGTGTTAGAAATAACATGATAGTTTCACCAATCTCGTTGAGTCCTTTTCACTTCTGTTTTTATTTTATTTTGTTTTTAAACTATGTTTCTCTAAGTGATTAGGTGGGTCCCACGATTCAAGTTGTTACCAATGCTAGGGTGAATTAGAGTGATTGAGATGCCAAAAAAGTTGGAAAAAAAAAAAAAAAAGAGAGAAAAGAAAAAAAAAAAAAAAAAAAAAGAAAAGAAAGAAAAAAAAAAAAAGAAAGTGAGACCAGACCATCTGACCAACCGGAATAAATTCAATAAAGTCGACCACTGGAACCCTTGTATATGCCAGTTGTGTTGACCTAGAGTTAGGTTTATCGACCACTGGTTCCCTTGTATATGCCAGTGTGTTGATATTAGTCAGACTAGTATCTCGGTCCATTAGGATAGGTTCATTTTGGCGGAGGCCTTGAGACGAGATATGGGAAACATTGATCACTTAGTAAACATCAAAACCATCTATGTTTTTCTATACCCATCTTCTTGATCTATCCATGTGATTAGTTTTGACTCCTGGGTATTGATGTCCATAGTGCGACTATCCGAGTAGAGCTCGTGACTTATATATGAATTTTAGTATGCTTGAGTGCAAACTCGTGTACATCAATTGGAATTTCGCATCGTGGTACTTCCTCCCGTAGTCAATAAGTATGCCAACCAAGGAGATTCTTTAGTGCCTTCCACGGTTACGTGTAGATAGCTAGGGTGCGGAGCAAAGGTTTTGTGGGTACACCTGCGGTAAACCCTCCGAGACAACACTCCGCCACTAGGGCCACCTAGGGTTCAAATGATTTTATTTTTTTGAATAAATTTGCTCGAGGACTAGCAAATAATAAGTTTGGGGGTATTTGATAGACACAATTTTTGTGTCTGAATTGTCCTCAGTGTTGGTATTGTTGGAACTCGATTTTTGTACTAATATTGTGTTTTTATGTATTTTTAGGTATTTTTGGAAATAAATATTTTTTGGAAAAATCGGCTCGAAAAGTTGCGCGGAACACCCCGGAGGACATTTGCTATTCGGACTCCCACTTTGGATAAGGGGTAACCCAATTACTAAGGGCACCTCGATTTGGGCACCTGCTATTCGCACCCCCGGGTTTGGTTAGGGGGACACCATCTTCAACATTTCAAAAACAGTTTTGGCGGGAAAAAAGAGTTCTTCCCTGGCAGTTTAGAGTTCGAGAATTCAAGGCGTTTTAATGAGACTCAATCGCTGAAACTTATTGTATGGACTTGTTTGAGCATAACAGGCGTGGTGTGGTCGATTTCTTCAGCTAAAATTGGCTGGATAATCCTAGAGAAGAAATCAGAGCAGCACGTACACGGGAGAGTCGAGGGGAGTTTTTCACGGGTCTGCATGAGATTTTTAACGTGTTTTGTGACTCGAGCATCAACCAAGAGCGTGTAGGAATTAATTATGGAGAGTTTTCATCTGGAAGACGCGTGCGGGGGAGAAGAAAAGGGAAGAAAATATTCCGTATCTGTGGCGAGTAAGTGAGGATGATTCCGGATTAATTGACGTGATATTCTTCTTCAGTTGGGATATAAATAGGTGCTGGGGTCGAGTAGATAAGTGACGGAGAGATTAGGGAAGGTTTGGAGCACCACAGAGTCGAGAGAATCAAGTTCCAGGGAAACACCATTGCTGCTGCTGCTACACCTGAAGAACACGAAGAATAGACGGCCTGAAACCGTCGTTCTTCAACAGTGTAAACGACTTCGCGTTTGTGGGTCGTAGTTGGAGGCAGAACTTAAATGAATAATGTAACCGACAGAAAGGTGTTATCGCTCTCTGTAACAATTAGGTTTGTAACACTTATATCCATTACAAACCCGGTTTTTATTTGATATCTCTCCTTTTCATCATTTGTAAGCACCTTTGAGCAATAAAATCATATTTTGAGCGTGTTTCCAACATGATGAGCTAAACCCCATCTGCTCGGACGACGGACGGAGCTGAATTTTATCATGTGGTAAATTAAATTAATTCCTTAATTACTTTTTGCACCAATTTTTAATGATTTATGATTTCTATTAATTATTTGTTATTTTGTCCGATGTCGCATGCTTAGTTTAAATTACTTTTGATGCGTCATGCTTACGATTCTAGATAATGTTTTATGAAATCTACTTTGGCAAAGAATAGAGTTAGTGTTTCTTTTATTTTGAGTGATAATTGCCTAGGGTTAATTTAAGAACCACTTGAATATGAAAGTCGATAAAATCTAGGAGTCCCAGTAAACTCTTCTTCCCGTGACACATTTTGTATATATTTTCTTTTATTAATTCTTAAAATCAATCTCTTCAAGTCCGAGTGAACGACAACCCTTTTATTACTACAACATCATTGAAAATTACCATTACTAAGGAAGTACAAGACGGCCATAGGATGGACAATTGCCGATATCAAGGGTATAAGCCCTGCCGTTTGTAGCACAAGATTCGTTTGGAGGACGATGCAAAACCTACAAGGGAAGCGCAACGTCGTTTGAACCCTCCCATGATGGAAGTTGTGAAAAGGAGATACTAAAGCTTTTGGAAGTGGGTGTTATCTACCCCATATCCGATAGCAAGTGGGTAAGCCAGTACAAGTAGTGCCAAAGAAGTCAGGTGTGACAGTGGTGGAAAATGATAAGAACGAACTTGTCCCAACTCGTGTGCAAATCGGTTGGAGGGTTTGTATAGATTATAGAAAATTGAATTCCACTACTAGAAAAGATCACTTCCCATTACCTTTTATTGATCAAATGCTTGAACGTTTAGCTGGACACTCTTACTATTGCTTCCTTGATGGCTATTCAGGTTATAATCAGATTGTGATAGCGCCCGGAGGATCAAGAGAAAACCACTTTCACTTGTCCTTTCGGTACTTTTGCTTATAGAAGGATGACTTTTGGCTTGTGCAATGCTCCAGCTACCTTTCAAAGGTGTATGGTAAGTATCTTTTCAGAATATGTTGAAAACATAATCGAAGTGTTCATGGACGATTTTAGTGTCTTTGGTGATTCATTTGACCTTTGCTTGAACAACTTGTCTCTAATCCTTGAACGATGTGTTGAAACAAATCTTGTCTTTGAATTGGGAGAAGTGCCATTTTATGGTAACTCATGGCATAGTTTTAGGCCATATAATATCTTCTAAAGGCTTGGAAGTTGATAAATCTAAGATATACCTTATTCGTGCTCTAACCCCTCCCACTACGGTGAGGGAGATACGCTCTTTTCTTGGTCATGCAGGTTTTTATCGTAGATTTATCAAGGACTTTTCCAAGATAGCATCACCACTTTGCAACTTATTGCAAACAGATGTGGTTTTTAACTTTGATGAAAAGTGTGTGGCGGCATTCAATCGTTTGAAAGAACTTTTGATTTCAGCCCCTATCATTAAACCATCGGATTGGAGCAAGCCTTTTGAGCTCTTGTGTGATGCAAGTGACTATGCGGTTGGTGCGGTGCTTGGGCAACGTGTGGGGAAGATTCCTCATGTTATTTATTATGCTTCTAGAACGTTAAATGAGGCCCAACAAAACTACACAACCACTGAAAAAGAGTTGTTAGCCATTGTTTTTGCTTTGGAAAAGTTTCGCTCTTATCTAATTAGTATAAAAGTTGTTGTCTTTTCTGATCATGCAACACTTAGGTACTTGCTAATGAAGAAAGAAGCGAAACCGAGGCTCATACGGTGGATTTTACTCTTGCAAGAGTTTGATATTGAAATCAAGGACAAGAAAGGAATTGAGAACACCGTTGCGGATCACTTGAGCCATCTTGCTGTGGACAAGGAAGCTATCCCATTGCGTGAAAGTTTCCCAGATGAACAACTATTCTCAATTGCCTTTGGAGAACCATGGTATGCCGATATTGTCAATTACTTGGTGTCTAAACAAATCCCAAAGAACTTGTCTCGTGCTGAGAGGGACAGACTTAATTAAGAAGTTAGGCAACCAATACATATGGGATGATCCATACTTGTGGAAACATGGTAGTGACCAAGTAATAAGAAGGTGTGTTCCCGAATCTGAATTTAATTCTATCTTGTCTTTTTGTCACTCTTATGCTTGCGGAGGACATTTTGGGAGTAAGAGAACCGCTCACAAGGTACTTGAAAGCGGTTTCTATTGGCCAACTTTGTTTAAGGATGCACATATATTTTGTACAACTTGTGATAGGTTCCAAAGAACAGGCAATCTAGGTGCCTGAAATCAAATGCCACAAACTTTTATTCAATTTATTGAAGTTTTTGATGTATGGGGTATTGATTTTATGGGTCCTTTTGTCAACTCCCATGGGAATTTTTATATCTTACTTGTTGTTGATTATGTCTCGAAATTGGTGGAAGCTAAGGCCACCCCAACTAATGATTCTAAAGTGGTTTCGATTTTGTGCAAGCTAATATCTTTGCAAGGTTTGGAATTCCAAGAGCCATAATTAGCGATGGGGGTTCTCACTTCAAAAACAGGATCTTACAAAGCTTGTTGAAGAAGTATAATATGTGGCACACGATTGCAACACCTTATCATCCCCAAACAAATGGACAAGCCGAGGTGTCTAACCGAGAGGTGAAATCCATTCTAGAGAAGACGGTGAATCCAACAAGAAAGGATTGGAGCATGCGACTTAATGATGCTTTGTGGGCTTATAAAACCGCATACAAGACACCTATCGGGATGTCTCCCTTTAGGCTTGTGTATGGTAAACCTTGTCAGTTACCCGTTGAAATTGAGCATAAGGCATTTTTGGCTATTAAGCAATGCAATATGGAGATGGATGGGGCTGGAAAGTAAAGGAAGTTACAACTCCAAGAGCTAGAGGAGATTCGCAATGACGCATTTGAAAGCTCACGCATTTATAAGGAAAAGACGAAAGCATTTCATGATAACATGATTTCTAGAAAACAATTTTGCATTGGGCAGAAAGTACTTTTGTTTAATTCTCGCTTGCATTTATTTCCGGGTAAATTGAGGTCACGATGGATCGGACCTTTTATTGTTACGAATGTGTTTTCTCTTGGTGCAGTGGAAATTCGTAGCATAGCTACAGGAAAAGAACTTAAAGTTAATGGGCACCGATTGGAACCATATTATGATAATTTCACTTTCGAAGTGGTGGAAGGAATTAACTTTGTGGATGTACTCCCTCTGGAGGAGTCATAGAAATCAAGGAGATAGTCGGGCTGCCGACTTTAAACCAAGCACTAAATGGGAGGCAACCCATCGGATGAGTATTTCTTGTCTTGTATTTATTTCTTGTCTTGTTTTTAGTTTTTTCTTGTCTTGTTTTTAGTTTTTCTTGTCTTGTTTTTATTTTTTCTGATTTCTTGTCACATTCATGTTAGAATTTTCCACCTTGACTTACTTTGGACGATTCAATTTACATTGAGGACAATGTAAAGTTTAAGTGTGGGGGAGTGGTTAAGCATTTGCATTGTAAAAATTTCAATTTTTTCAATTTTTTTGTAAATTAGTGAATAAAAAACTCCAACTTCTGGTTAGTTTAGAGTCACATAGTATACATGTCGCTAAGATTACATCGAGATTCTCATAAGAGTGACTGAACTTAGAGATGACAGAGAACATGATCGGGTTTCTTAATTGTATGAGAGTTAAAGTTGGATTTAACCATGTCAGTGGCAAATAAGGTGCGACCGAATTCGGTATTAGAGTAGTGGTCCCCTATAGTGGAGACTACCCATGTTACATCATGAGAGGCGCCGACCTTCAATTTTTTGTACCTGTCTAAATATGTGCTTTTAGAGTGTGTGTCACCGTACGTAAATTTCGGGCAGAATGGTGAGCTGCCCAACATCCCACCATAGAAGCACTATTTTGATCTCTTGAGTGCTATTTTTATCAACCATGATGGTGACATCGAATTGCTAACTTACTTACCACTTGTAATCTTGTTCGCAGTTAGCACCATCCACTTTATCTCTCTCTACACCAACAAGTCCATAGAAACACCATCATCATCAACAAGAGGAGCATCACAAATCCGAAGGAAAGTTGAAGACGTTCAAGGTTTACAAGCAACGATGCAGAAAATGAGCGGATTAGATTCAAGTAAAGCAACAAGACAAGGAGCAGAATTTTTATAAGTTGAAGACTATTGTACAAGAGTGAAGATTATCAAGATGAGAATTCGAGAAGTTTATAATATCAAGACATACAAGTTGTGAAGAATTGAGCGGTAAAGTACTTACACCATGGATTTTGTACTTGTATTTTTATTTATATTTGTTTATTTGTATTTCATCTTCTCTTGTCTCAAAAAAAAAAAATGAAAAAAAGATTATAAAAAAAAAATGAAAAAAAGAAAAAAAAAAAGAGACAAGAGACAAGAGAAAATTTCTTTAGGTTCATTGTTTTGTTTCGTTTTGTTTTCATTTTGTATTTGTTTTATTTTTCTTGTCTCATATTAAAAAAAAAAAGATTATAAAAATAAAATAATATATATATATATATATATATAAAAAAAGAGAGACAAGAAAAATTCATTGTATCATATTTTGGGTTTGTATAGTTCGTTTTTAGTTTTGTATTCTTTCAATAAAGTCAATGGAAGAAGGAATATCTACAATGAAGTTTCAAGCAATAAGGATTTCGAGGAAAAGAGTTACATTGTCAAGATTCTACGAAGTTCAAGAATTATCATCAAGAGTTGAAGACCGAAGACGAAGATGAAGACACCGATTGAAGACCGAAGAAGTTTCTATGGATGCTGTGAGAGTGGTGCTAGCTGCACGTCGAACGGATAACGAGGTAAGTAAGCATATTCCCACCTTCGTTAAGTGGTTGATTTCCTTTCTTAGAGATCGTCAGAAAAAAAAGGGGTTATCAAAAAAATGAATAAAAGATGTGGGTTTTCAAAACAATTCGGAGGGTTTTGCCTTCCTATTATTCAACGTGTCGCAGGATTCTCTCTTCATTCCTACCTGGACACATGTGTGACCCATAAAAGTTGTTTATTATTGAGAGCAACTTCATAAAACCCTTTCTTGTGAGGCAGAGTCGAGACTTTCGATCACTCCGAACCCGAATTTCTTTCGATAAGGGATGGTTATTTCTCTCTCAACTTTTAAGGATGAGATTGTGTTCATTTATGTGTCTAACTTCTTATGACTAGTATGCAGAATCTCTATGTCTTCTTAGCGCGTTGGATGCTATCATTTCGGAGAACTTTCAAGTTGGAAAAATAGGTTTTGTGGGTATATCTCTAGTAAACCCTCACGAGACTATAACTCGTCCACTAGGGACACCTAGGGGTTTAAAGGCTTTTTATACATGCTAAGTGTGACCGTAGCCTCGACGACACAGAGTTGTATGTATTTTTTAGAGTTGTTTTGTTTGATTTGCTCGAGGACTAGCAAAGTCTAAGTGTGGGGGAATTTGATAGGTGTTGTAAAACACCTACTTTTATATCTAGTATTTATGCTTTCTTTGCTATTATTCTTGGGAATTGCATCTCTTATGTTTAGTTTTGAGTTATTAGGTGCCATGGAGTCCTTGGGAGCAAAAGAAGGAGAAAACGTCTATTTGGGGCGTAAAAGGCAAAGAGACCAATTCACATGGGAGCTATATTTGGAGCGGGCTAACGTGCGCAAGGAGGAGGTGAAAAATGAACTGCAAATTCCTCGCAACTTGACAGTTGAGCAAAGAAGCGAATAGGCCGTCGGTTTCCTGAAACCGACAAGCCATTTCTAAACAGGTGGCCCTTATCCTATCAGCTGGGGTGGATAAATCCAAATTCCAAAAAATACCTAAATTTTAGAGAATAAAATCATTAGCCCTTCTTCTTTATCGACCCTGTCCGTGAGGACGACACCATGTGAGATTCAGAGACTGGAGGAAATAGAGGCGCATAGAGAGTAGAATTCAGGGAGAAATTGAGAAGAGATGGGTATGATTTTGATTGGGAAGCTTAGGTAAATATTTGAATCCAGAAGAACAGGCTGATGCTGCAGTGATGAAAGATGTTTGATGAGCAGATTTAGGGCTTGACTGAATCGAAGTTGCTGTTGTTGAGATTGAATTCTCAAGCTACAAAATCAGTACATCACAGATGGTATGAAGATGGGTTACACTTTATTTGGGTGCGGATTGATCTGAAGGAGAGATTAGGGTTTGAATCCGCAAAGGGGTTTGAACAAGAAACCGCAGGTTAATGAATTGAAGCAGCATCTGAGATTGGTGGTTGTATGGGTTTAAAATGATTCAGATGGTGATGTTTTTAGCTGAGTACTGGAGGTGACTCTTGTGTTGACGCAGAGTGATTGAAGTTGTTGTTAATTGTGATGTTTTCAGTTTTAGAAGCAAATGTTAATGTTGTTCAGTACGAGGGGAAGTGGTGGTGCTGCAGTGGGTTACAAAAGAAGTTGCAGGCATGAATTTGTTGAGTTGCTGCTGCTGAAGTGATTTGAGTGGATTAGATGAATGTGTGGGATTCAGAATTACATAGGGAAAGGATTCAGATGAATGGGTTAAACTGTGTAGATGTATGTGTAGGAAAACTGCAAGTATGGAGCTGACAGTATTGAAGTTAAGCTGGAATTGCAAGTCAGGATTGCAGGGGAATTGATAAGGATGTGAACCTGACTTGCAAGTGCTTGGTGTTGGTTTGCTAGTTATGGAGAGATTGCAGGTGAGTGAACTTGCAGGAAGCAAGCCATGTTGATGAGCTGAACTGCAGTCAAGAAGGAGCTGAAACTGGTGGTACTGTGGTTGCAGGATCGAACTGTAATTGAGATATTGCAGGTGAAATAGGAATGTTCTGCAGCTGAGAGTTGAAACTAGGCTTAACTATTTTGTTGTTGAACTAGAAGAGAACTGAATGAATGAATGATATGTAGATGTATGTCTAGGCTCTGTGTATGTGAATTGCTGTTGGCCAGAAGAGACCGACAAAATGAAGCTGATTTGTGTGAGTCTGTAAAAGAAGGAAAGATGCAACGGTTTGCTGGCTAGGTTATGCGGTGAGCTGAGACGGGAGTGTTGCTGTTGCAGTCAAGAATAGTGGGTTGCTAAGAAGATGGTGCCATTGTATGGTGTTTCTGGGTTAGAGCTAGATATTATTGTGATAGGATGGTTGCAGCTGGAGTGCAGGTCTCAATTGCAATGGTGGCCTGAGTTGGCAGAAAGAGGAACTGAGAAGGCAGGATTGTGAAAGAACTCAAGTTGAAGGCTGAGTTTGAGCTGATGTTGCAGCTGTAATCTGGTAGAATGGACTCAAAGGAGTTTGAGGTATTGCAGCTGGGTTTTATATGCAAGATGGTTGTGTTTTGCAGAAGTTACAACAATGGGTTGTTGGGTTTGATCTGGAATGAACTGAAATGGGAAGTAAAGTTTTTGGCAGTGAACAGATGCAGTTGCAATGGTGTTACAGGGATGTTGGTTTGATGGAGGATGTTGCAGTGCCATTATGGTCGTGACTAAGCTGGTGAAGCACAAGGATTGTGCATCACAAGATTTGGCCAGTGCAAATGGCCTAGGCCAAAGTGAATCAGACTGAGCCAGACCTGACTCGTCTGATTAGCCATCTGACTCATTGACTCGTCCTGACTCAGTTGACCCGACCGTCCTGACTCAGTTAACCCGACCGAGCTGACTCGTTGACCGGTGACCGGGTGGACTTTGCCGGTCACCTTAGCCATTTTCCGGTCACTCCTCCGGCCAATTTCCGGCCATAATACCAGTTTTCCGGCGACCGTTTTTGGGGCATATTTTCTACATGGGTTTTTCTCACATATGGGCTTCGTGGACTTCTATATATTGGACCTTTGAGATTAGACCTAATTTTGGAAAGATGAAAGGCTACAAAAGAGAAAGTTTTCTACAACTTTGGATATCACGTATTATTCTTGGAACTTGGAGAGAGCCGCTTTTGTTTACGCTACTAGGGTTTGCTTTTGTTCATCTTCTTCTATTCAATTAATATTTTTATGATGAACTCCATAGCTATGAGTATCTAAACACATATTATTGGTTATGGGATAAAGTTGATTTCTCAACATGTTATTTAAATCTATGAATTAGTTTTGTCTCAATACTTTATTGTTTATGATTCATTATTAATATTGTCATATGATTTGATTGTTTGTGTGGTTGAGTCCGGAATCAATCCGATTTACATTCATCTCTATTGCTAGATTAGGGTTTTCAATACGAAATAGTTGTTTATCCCTGATTTTAAGTAGCATAGTGTGGTTATTACTTGTAGTGATACATCTTTATAATTGCATATGAATCATAACCTTGGTTAAATTGAATTAGTGCTTTTACACGTTTGATTGCCTTGATTAGTCTTATTCCATAGAAATTAGTGCTTTGAGGGAGTTAAACTTAATTGTGCTTTTACACTTTAGGTTGCTTTCTAGGAAGAATTCACATATGCATCTTTTAATGTGGTTGTGATAAAATCAGGGAATTAGCGGGATATACTTGCGATCAAGGTATCCTAGGACTTTTAGTAAATGAGAGATTAAACTATCAATTCTAATCATTGATGAAAATACATGTTTGTGAATGATACTATCCCGTGACCAATATCTTCTCCTTATTGATTATTCAAATTATTTTATTGCTTTCAATTCCTTTTATTGTTTAGATAAAACAAAAAAATCCCCCCTTGGTTACTAAGAAACTGAAATCGCATAACAACAATTGCCTCTATGTGGATACGAACTCTTTCTTATCACGTACTTCATTTATATTTAGTAGAGTGAGAAAGTGAAATTATTTTTGCTCGGCTGACAACCGGTCAATCAATCAATCAATTCAATTCATAAAATCTTTTTAGTTCTTGGTAGCTTTTAGTGAATAAGATTTATCTCACAACCCAACCAAGTTTTAAGCTAATCTAGTTTACTAACCGGCACTGGCTATTATCTATTTGTCATGTAAGATCTAACGATGGGCTCTGATACCAACTTGTGACGCCTCATTTACTAAATCTGCCTAGCTAATATGTTACACCTAATTGAAGCATCAATTCCAGATCAACGATTATGAAAATCATAATTACATAAAATGAACTAAAACCAAACCCTAACTGTTAAACCCAAACGCTCGGATATCAATAGATGAAGAATTCTCAAATGATATAGATATATTTGTGTGTTGTTTTACAATAAATAAAGAAAACATATATATAAAAGACATATGGACATAACTTAGTTCGGGAACGCTTTAAACTATGAAAACGGATATCTTCACTGCACCCTTTCTTCTGATAACTGAAAACTGAAGTGGGAACGAGTGAGCACATCATCCCAAAAGGATGCTCAATGGAAACATGTAACTCTCAAATAATCACTAACATGCTTCACAGTTCTAAAGGAATATAAGTTGAAAGAAAGAAGAAGAAACTAATCAATCGGCATGAAGCAAATGTCACTCTAACCTCGCCAAACTCATTGGAGGAGACGACGCGATAACAACCATAATCAATAGTAATAACATCGTCCACACAGAGTGCCCATACAAACCATGATTCAGAATATTACCATCAAGATCAGAAAGTTAGTCAAACAAGCATAATATGCACATGAGTGATTTCCCTCAAATAAAATAGTAGATATAATATCATAACAGATGAATTACCGCCCTACTAAGTACTATTTCTTACGGATGAGTTACCGCCCTACTATATTAATAAGTGATAATATTAAAACGGATGAATTACCGCCCTACTAAATAATATTGTCGACGGATGAATTACCGCCTTACTTAACTTAGCTAAGAGCCGTGGGGAAACACAGACACTCCTCACAGGGAAATCTCACAATGCATATCATACACAAACACATCGTGGCAAACCTCATACATACAGATACAACATAAACATCATACTCAAAGATACAGGAATGGAACATCACAAAGATATGCAACCATTCACTCAAATAGTAAAGTCTCATCATGCTCATGAGATAAAAGAAAGCTTAATGATTACAAGAAGGTTACAGAGTTCCCACCTGATGTGATGACAAGCCACGCCTACCTTGTGTTCCCAATCCACTTGTTTATCCTTTGAATCGATCGTTGATAATATAGACTAACTGTTAATCACACAAGCACTCTAAGAATTTAGCTAATAGGCTCATACAAAGTTCATAACATAATTTCATACAAGTCTACAGTTATAGGCTAAGTGAAATAACTATTAATAGTTCTATGACTTGATAATAAGTAGTTTTGGTATAAAATAATATATACTTATCCAAATATGGTCAAATTGGGTATCATCGGAAAGCCCTCGGAAAACCCTACAACTTTGCAGAAGAAACCGAAAGCTAATTCGGACCATAAGTGGTCCAAAAACTTAAATTAAGGTTTCCGGCTTGTCTGACTTGGTCTGGTACTGACTCAGTGGTTTGACTCGGTCATCCCACAAACACCTTACAGACACTATTTTCAAGTATTTTCAAAACTCATACAACCTGAACTCAACATAAGGAGTCAAGTTTCGGGGTCTCTATATATCTCAAATGTGATCCAAATTTAGCACTTGATAGCTCTTTGGAAAGATAGCAGACTCCTCTATAACTTTGTAGTTATGACCGAAAACCAGTTCCGATCGGAACATACCTATAAAAGTCGATCTAGTCACTCACTCATCTCTGTTCAGATTTTCAGACGAAACGGTTAAACTTTGAAAAATCATAACTAATTCTATGGTTGTCCAATTTGAGTAAACTCAGGCTCTATGGAAAGAAGAGAGAGTCATATATAAGTATAAAATATATAGAACAGCTAACTAACACTTTAAGTATATCAAAATTATACAAGAAAAACGGGCAGAGACCCATGAACACACATAATTTTCACACGTTAACAACTTGATTGTTCTTACTCTATTTTTATATCTAAATACAACCCAAATCATCATTCATAAACACAAATCAATTATAAGGATTACCTTAGCTGTTTTCTATAGCTTCCATATTCATCATCACCATGAATAATTGTTATTTTCATCAATTTCACATATATATAATCAATCATCTTTATCACTCTCATCATTAGCAAACCTTTTTCTCAACATCAATCATTCTTCCATTTTCCTTCTAACTAACAATTTCACTAGATGAAATATATAATCAATCCTCTCTTCAATAGTTAAATCTATCTAAAAATCCGATATTTACTACTCTATCATCATTAGCAAACCTTTTTTTAAAAATTAAATGTATATTCTCAACATCAATCTCTTTTTCATCTTTTTTCTAATAAAACGATGTACTCCTCCGTTTCAAGAAAAATGATACTAATTTTAGGCACAATTCTCATAGCCATTATGCAAACCACCACAAAGGATGCTTTAGCTCTAACATAATAATAATAGTGTAGTGTATCTAGTACAACTACAAGGAGAAAAATGGATCAAAAATGGTAGCAAGCTACCTTCTCTCTGATAAACAGAGCCTGGACTTCAATTGAAGTTTAATTAGGTTTTCATTACCTTCTCAGGAGAAGAATGATTGGTCTTTAATACACCAATATCTCACTAACAATCTCAACGGCTAGTAACTCATCTACTCATTACAGAACTCGAGGAAATAACTTAAGGATGAGTACACCCAACAATTGGTTAACTGCACCCCCTAACAGTTAATTCAGATATAGAGTACGCATACTAAACCGTGTGGTACATGACACTGCCCCTCCCATTTAGAGATCCTTGTCCTCAAGGATGAAGTCTGGGAACTGAGCTTGAATATGAGCAGCATCCTCCCATGTTGAGTTAGCCGGGTCTGAGTTTCACCATTGTACCAAGACTTGTGGAATTTGAGTTGGTCCCACAAAGAACTCTAGTGTCCAAAACAAAGAATGGGTTCAATGACAAACTGACCTGCATGGTCCACTAGGGGAATTTGAGGTGATGACACCGCTTGCAATCCTATCTTCTTCTTCAGTTGTGAGACATGAAAGACTGGATGAATTCTGGACCCCACAAGAAGCTTGAGTTTATAGGCAACAGCTCCAATTCTTTGTAAGACTTCAAAGGGCCCAAAGTACTTGGCTGAGAGCTTGAAGTTCTTTCTCACAAAGAATCGATGTTTGTCTATAAGGTTGTAGCTTCAAGAAAACTAAGTCACCCACTTCAAAGCTTCGTCGGACCTCTTTTTATCTCGCAAAATGTTTCATCCTACTTTGTGCCTTGGATAGTTCTTCCTTCAACAAACTTGTAACATAATGTCTCTTTCCCCGTAAATAATTATCCACAAGAGAACAATGTAGAAGAGGGAATTGGAAAAACCAGATGTGGAGGAGTATATCCATATGCCTGAAAGGGTGACATCTTGAGGCTAGAGTGGTAATTGGTGTTAAACCACCACTCAGCTAAAGCCAACCAGTGCAGCCATTGTTTGGGGTGAGAACTTGTCATACACCTCAAGTACTGCTCCACACATGCATTAGTTCTTTCAGTTTGCCCATCAGTTTGAGGATGGTAAGCGAACCGAGCTTCGTGGTGGTTCCCAATGATTTGAACAGAGCTTGCCGTAATTGGCTAATGAAAATCTTATCTCTGTCACTCACAATTGAACTAGGAAGACCATGAAGTTTAAACACATGAGAAAGAAACTCCTTAGCAACTGTCATGGCAAAAATGGATGGCCTAGAGGAATGAAGTGACTATACTTTGCCAATCTGTCTACAACCACTAAGATGACATTCTTTTTAAATGACATTGGTAGGCCTTCTATAAAATCCAAGGATATGTGTTGCCAAGCAGTATCAGGTATGGGAAGTGGTTGGAGTAGGCCCCCTGAAAGAGAGTTATCTCCCTTGTTGCATTGGCACGCATCACAGGAGGTTACAAGCTTGATAATATCAGTCTTCATGTTGGGCCAAAAAAATGAAGTTCTAGCTCTGTGGTAGGTGCCATGGATACCAGAATGGCCCCCAACTGCTGATGCATGTAAGGAGTGTAATATAGAAGATCTTAGGTCCATACCTGAGCCAATGTAGAGTCTCCCTTTGAACCTCAAGATGCCCTGTGCATAAGAATAGTTGCCTTGTGTTGGAGAGACAGTCAGTTGAGTAATAAGTTGAAGTGCAGTGGAGTCTGATTCATAGCTGGAGATAATGTCTTGTACCCACCGAGGTTGAGATACTGACAATGATGAACAAGAAGCAGAGGGCAACTTGGACAAGGCATCAGCAACCTGATTCTCTGACCCTTTTTTGTATTTAATAACATAGTCAAGACCCATTAATTTGACTAACCATTTTTGCTGCAAGGAAGTTGATAACTTCTGATCCATGAGGTACTTCAAACTCTGATGATCAGTATTTATGATAAATTGTTGAATGCATAGGTAGTGCTTCCACTTCTGAACATCCATGACTATGGCTAAAAATTCTTTTTCATAAGTAGACAGGGCTAATGCCTTAGGACCCAATGGTTTGCTTATAAAGGCAATTGGTTTACTATTCTGCATTAGTATAGCACCAATCCCTATGGAACAGGCATCGATCTCAAGGTGAATGGCCGAGAAAAATCAAAAGCCAAAATGGTCTTGAAGTCATAGCAGCTTTTGATGGAAGAGAAAGCTTGAGTTGCAAAGATCGAGACCATGTAAAGGAATCCTTTTGAGTAAGTGTGTGAGAGGTTTACGAGATATTTCCATAGTTTTTGATGAACTTGCGATAGTAACCCGTAAGCCCTAAAAACCCCTAGAGTTGCTTTAGTGTTTGCGGTTGTGGCCAATGAACCATGGTCGCGACTTTGTCGTGGTCACGTGGCAACACCCTTGGCATTGATAATGTGGCCAAGGTACGCAAGCTGTGGCTGAGCAAAAGCACATTTGGAGAACTTGGAAAACATAGAGTGCTTCCTTAGCAGAGCTAAGGTAAGCTGTAAATGGTCCATATGAGCCTCCATGGATGGACTGTAAACTAAGATATCGTCAAAGAATACCAGCACGAATTTACGCAGATATGGTTGAAATACCTCATTCATTAGAGCCTGAAAAGTTGCAGGAGCGTTAGTAAGCCCAAAAGGCATTACTCTAAATTCATAGTGGCCATGATGGGTGCGAAAAGCCGTCTTGTGAATGTCAGGTGCATAAACTCGAATTTGGTAGTAGCCAGAACGAAGATCAATCTTTGAAAAGACCATAGAACCATTCAACTCATCAAGTAATTCCTCTATAAGTGGAATTGGAAATTTGTCTTTAACAGTTATGTCATTGAGTTTACGATAATCAATACAAAAACGCCAAGTTCCATCCTTCTTCTTAACAAGGAGAATAGGAGCAAAAATGGGCTATGACCGGGTTGTATCACACCGAGGAGAGCATTTCGTAGACTAAGGATTCGACCACGAGACTTATGAACATAAGGGCATTTGTATGGTCTTTGAGAAGTTGGGTCGAACCGCTTTGAGTGGGATTTTATGGTCAAGTGACCGAGAAGGAGGAAGTCCTTTAGGTTCTGCGAAAACATCCGAAAACTGTCGAGAAGGGTGGATACTGCAGTGGTGGTGGTGGTATAGGTGTAGTAGAGATGGAGAAAACTGGCCAATGAGTGTAGGGTGTTACTCTTTAAAAATTTCTTAAGAGAAGAAGCACTGAGAAGGCTCAAGGAAGGTTTAGAATAAGTACCTTGAAGGTTAATTGGTGTGCCTTGATGTACAAAAGAAATACTCGATGAGATCGAAGTTAAAAGTAACATAGCCAAGTTTGCGCAACCAGTCAGCTCCCAAAACAATATCACAACCACCTAGAGGAAGAGCTCGTAAACTTGCAGAGAATTGATGTCCTTGCATTTCCCAATTAAGGTGATGGCAAATACCCTTGCTGATAGTGCTATCTCCATTAGCAACGGTGACACATGAAGGCCTAGTTTAGAGGTGAGAGCAGCATCAATGAAGCTATGAGTACTGCCTGTGTCAATAAGCACAACCACATGATGCTTGTTAAGATGACCATGAATTCTAATAGTGTCATGAGCAATATTCCCTGTCAAGGCATGTAAAGAAATCTCAATAGTAGAATCTAACCATATAGCTTTTATAATGTTCCCAGAGATCATAGTAATCCTCTACAGTGGTAGTTTGGTTGAGTTTATTGAAACTACCTACATAGTTGTCCTGAGCAATATCTTCAAATCTAGCACAAATATCATGTTTAAAAGAATCCCAAGAAATAAACTCTTTACCCTGCTGGTAATTTAAGAACCATGAATCTACTGAAGAATCAAAATATTTGGCAGCCATATCAACACGCTCATCATCAGGAAATCGATGCAAATTAAAATACCTTTCACATTTAAGGATCCAACCACGAGGATTAGTGCCATTAAAACGTGGAAAATCGACCTTAGGAGTACGAGTAAACTTACGAGAGTCAGAGTTGGTGAATTTGTGAATCACTCATGGAAGTCGGTATGATGTTCATCCGGATTTTGTTGAGGAATCGCCCGATCCGGAAAGGTCCGGAGGGTAGAATGAGATGATTGAATCAAATTAATAAGAAGATTCATCTTGTCACCCAAGGATAGAATCTCGGTCTTCATCTCCGAGATTGAATCTGTATGTTCAGTAACAATTGTGGAAATATCTTGAAGTTTTTCTTTGGTGGCCATGGCTACAGGTTCCAGGATGGAGTCTGATACCAATTGTAGTGTATCTAGTACAACTGAAGGAGAAAAATGGATCAAAAATGGTAGCAAGCTACCTTATCTCTGATAAACAGAGCCTGGACTTCAATTGAAGTTTAATTAGGTTTTCATTACCTTCTCAATGATTGGTCTTTAAACAAATATCTCACTAACAATATCAACGGCATGAAATCTACTCATTACGAATCCCTCTCATGAGAAATGACTTAAGGATGAGTACACCCAACAATTGGTTAACTTTAACCCCCTTTACTCACTAATTCTTTAATTACGCATACTAAACTGTGTGGTACATGACAAATAGTTACCGTCCCAATCCCTCTCTCTTTATTTTTGAAACACCCAGCTACTTTGAATAAGAAGAGAAATATTTCTCTTTAAACCGGAATGAAACACCAACTCCTTAGTATTTACGAGATAAATTTAAAATAGAAATATCTGTTTCCTAAAAAAAATAAACACAATCAATTAAGCTAATACTAATTAATTAATCTAATTATTCATTAACTTATCCAAATCAAATTATAATAAGTTTATTACTCAATATCTAAAAGACTGCCAAGGGATAACCTTGTAGGAACGAGATACGATCAAGCTAAAGTCAATGGTCAAAGCTCGGTCAATGGTCAAGGTTGACAAATGTGGACTCCAATTTCCCGGTGCAATATCTTACTCGTATGATATTCGATTTACGTGTTTAAGTAGCCCATTTCGCATAACTTTTCGAAGTTTATCTGGTGATTTCATGAAGCCATTTCACATTGACGTGTTTGAGGGTCTTTACAGCTTGGATATTGTTGAGCCATTCTCGAAGCCATTTCACGTTGAAGCGAAGATTTTCACAAGTGGTCACGAGCTTTTCAAGATCTATGAAGTAACCAGAAGGGATGTTGTTCAGAGTCAAGTCTCGTATGGCATCAAGGATCTCCAACAAGTCGTTAACTATTCGATCATAGGATGAACAACATAAGCTATTATCCCCACTGCAGCAATATGGCCATATCTTTGCCAAATCGACCGGTACAGTTCGGAATATTTGGTAGCAACGCTGAATCCCCTAATAAGTATTTAATTTGAATCCAGGATTGCACTAAGACCAACAAAATCAAAAACTGCAGTAGGATATTCAACAATATTCGATGGATGTGCTTCGTCTCTTCAGGTTTCTTCGACGCGAGAATTACTGAAAGCTGGGGACTGATGGGTGGCTTAAGCATCGTCAAGAGAGGATATTTCTGTTGTATTTCCAGTAATTAAATCTTGAGTCGTTCCCACGTCATGAGTCTACAAAAAGAAGATGGAATCAAACAAGGTATATCTAGATATGAAAGTGTAAGAGGCAAATTAAGGTTTAGCGACTGAATTTGTTTCACGAGTGGGATTAGGGTTCACAGAGGCCAAATCCACGTCTTATACTGATATAAGGAAAGTTAATGAAGTCATAATACCCCAGGAGTCATACTCAAGACTTCAGAACATGCAAAGGCCCAAGGAATACAGGAATCCTCTTACAATTAGGATTGCTAAGCACTGCCGTGGGAAAACACGCTAACTGACGAAAATTCGTAGGGAATTTTGGGGTACTATCTTGAGAAAATATGTTTCTCTATATCTCTGCTACAACATATCCAAAGGGAGCTTCAAACGGACAAACGAGCTAGGAGATGTGGTCCCAATACCGAAGTAAGTGCAATCTGAAACGCTCCTGAAATTCTATACAGGGTTCCTGATGACAAAAGTACGTGACTGGTTGACTGACCTAAACAACTCGTAATTAGGTCATTCTTTTTTAGTTAGATATATAATTCTTTTCTATTTTAAAATTGGGGTCGGGAGATCAAATCCGACATCGTATGAAGATTCTACAGTCCATTCTATGCAAGTCTATCGGATCTGAAAGTTTCTGACGAATACTCAAATAAAGGGATATTCCTAGGGTATGACCACCTTTGTACCAACCATGAATAAGAATACTTATACGAGTAAAAATTGAATGGTTCTTACCGGTGGCACTCCAGAAGAAGGCGAAGAATGGTTTTCCGTCACGATAGCCTCAAGGCGATCTATGCCAGCTCCCATGCCATCCACCTGGGAATCAGTTTCGCTTCGAGCATGAATGGAACGTCCAAATCTAAAAAAATCATTCGGGTTAAAATTCTAAATAGACATGGTTAAGTCATGAAAATCGTTGAATAGAGGAATACTTACTTGGTTTATGCAAGGAGATGAACGTTTAGGACTTGGCTCACGGGACTTGAAAATTACATCCTCTTCTGGAATATCTTGTATAAAATTACTAATGCTCACAAGTTGTTCTATCCAGTAAGTTCAATCTTTTGGAGATACACGGCCGGTCCTTTGGACATGAAAGAAAGGGAAGTTTCTTTGCAAACCGCTTACAGTACCGATATTCCGCTGGATCTTAGAAAACATGGACGGTCCTTTGCGAAAAGGGATATCCTGGCCAAATCCCATCTGACGAGCAGTTCTGTCAACATTATAAGATTGTATACTAAAGTCACCGCGACTGTCCAAACTCAAGACACGAAAAGTATATGTAGCTTCTGCCTAGATAAGTGATCACGGCCTTCGGGAAGTAATATGGCATCCTTCATTAAGGAAAATGAATGTAGCTGAGCCACACCCTCGGAAATTTGTGTTCAGGGATGAAAAGTGACATATTTTTCGTTATCCATCAATGCAGACAAGGGTTGCTGAATCGGATATCTATTGCACCAACGACAAATCCTAGCTATCGGAGGATCACTAGTTTTCAGTGAACGAGGGATGGGGGCGTATTTCTCAAAGTGTTCCCATAGCCACGCCTGGAGGAAGCACACGTTAACCCAGGTATCAGTTCTTTTATTACCATTCGAAGATGTCATATCATGTACAAAATTATCTAGGGTTGAATACATAGTCCCTAAAAATAGTTTGCCAATAGGAAGTGTTATTCCCCGAGCCAATTTTATCGCCATAGGAATCAATACGGATTTTAGCTCTTCGCCATTCGGGTTCTCAAAGATATCTTTGGATAGCCATAACAATATGAAAGCATCAATTTGCGTGGTTGAATATGATGAAAATCCGGAAAGTCCTTCGTTACTACGCCAACGGCTGATCCAGAACTTACATCTATTTTTCTTAACAATTGCTTGAGCATGAGTTTGATCAATGGCTTCGGACAGAGCTAGAGATATTTATTTTTCATTGTCGTATAATGTTAAAGAGAAGAAGATACCTGTGACTGGAAGATAAAGAAGTGCGGCTACATCTTCGAGAGTAATTGTGAGTTCTCCCCAAGAAAAAACGAAGGTGTGAGTTTGTTTACTCCATCGACATAACAAAGTTATCAAATCAACAATGTCTTTCTTTATTTTCAAAGACCCTGAAGCTAAAAATGCGTGATATATGCCGGATTTCTTTACGATTTGCTGAATTTTGTTACTCCTAAGCATGGATTCTACACAGTCATGACTAGAATCAATGGGTTCCTGACGAGTTTTGAATTTCACTACTGAAGGCTTTACAGTTTTTCTTTCCATGGAAAAACGTAGCTCCGAAGAAGGAACAAGTGGTTGATTTTGAGAAGTGATTCTACTACAAAAAACAGGATCATCACTTACCTAGGTACTAGGGTAACTTTCGACCAATTCAACAAAGTGGTGGAATTCGTCATTGAAATTAGGGATCTCTTTATTGTTGGCAGCTCCATTGCTCGTTGCGGAATCGCCCATATTGTTGTCATCTTCATCACACATATTAGGAGATTTACGAACCATTATCCAGACAAGATCAAAACATACAGAAGGCTGGTTTATTTTTTTGGCAAGAAAAGAGAAGAAAATAGGAGAATTATTCACGTACAAGAGTTATATGCATGCATGTGTATGTGCATGGTATGGCCAAAATATGGAATTATAATGGAAATAGAACTCATGGAAGAGGTGGACCGGTTTTCATGTGTTGTCACACGTCAAAATACTTCTCTTGTTGATTCAACTCTAAAAAGGGAAGCCTTGAAGCAAAAGGAAAAGGAGTTAGAGCTAAAAGAGGAAATTAAAGGAATTTGGATCAAATAAGGAAACTGAGGGTTTTCTTTCTTCTAAGAAATTCCTCCAAGCCCTGGACAAGCCCTTTTCATGCGTGAGGATGCTCTCCTAGGACGGTGGGACGTGATTTATTCTCTCTGGATTTTTTCAGAGGGATCAAAGTCGAAGAGAATTAGGGTTTTGACGAAAAATAGCCCTAATTTCAAGAATTTGGTGAAAAAGGTATTTATTCTAAAATAAAAGGTACCTAGCCTCTCCCATTCTCTTGGAAGGTTCTCTAAGCCTCTCTCGATCCATTTTATCTCATTACTCTTCAACAAAAACGAGCTCATAAGGGATTTTGACCAAAATACCCTTATGTTGTAATTTTGAGTATTTTCAAAGAAGAAAGCCTTAATACAGCCAGAGACCAACCAAGCTCTCATCTACTCATTCCAAAGGCCTCATACACGTGAATATTGGGTTCTCTAAATTTTCTAAGAAGAACGAGATTGAAACGGAATCAGAAAAGCAGAATTTCGAGAAAATAAAGGGAATTTAGCTCAAACAGGGAAGTTTGAGTTCATAATTTTTAAAACCAAGACCAGAAAGGCGCTTCTCTCCCTCTCTCAAGACGTGACCATGCCTAAGGAGTCTCCCGAAGTCTTTCATGTCACAAAAATCATGCTCATATTAGCTTTTGACGAAAATACCCTTGGTTTCAAAGATAGGTATTTTCTCTCGAAAGGAGTGTCTGATTAGTATAAGGGATTGAACGAGTTCTCGTCATACAAGGTGCTAATCCCTCAAGAAATATGCAAGCCTATAAAGCCTCTTCAAGCATCTCCAGACTGTTTTAAGGAGTCGGGCGCGGACAAAAGAGAAATTAGGGTTTAGGTGCAAGACAAGCCCTAATTCGGAAATTTACATGGGATAGGGACTCTCGTAACTTCAAAAGTAAGTGCCACTTTATTCTCATTGGATTTTCCAACCTCGCGGAAATCCAGGAAGCCGCTCAAATCCCTCTCTTCCCCAAATACTCACTTGCACAAACTCGGAAGCTCAAGGATGCACACAGAGAGTAAATTAGGGTCAAGACAAACCCTAATTCGCAAGTCTAGTCTCTCAAGACGGAAATTTTACTTCATCAAGGTTCAATTGTTATGGTAGTAACGTCTCCTAGCACAAAATCTCATAAATCTTCCAAGTCCAGAAGTTATTCAAAATCCAGAGCAAGCAAAGACTAAGCATCAATTCGGGGACACCGCAAGTGGATTGCAATTTCGCGCATGAACGATTCGTAACCATCTATATACTCATCATATAACAATCAAGGTTCTACTCTGAGTAGGGGACTAAATCTAGATAGTGAAATTTGGATAAGGGGCAAAAGTGTCATCTTAAGACTGTAGATGAAATTCAACTCTCACGGGAGAGATTAAGCCCTTGGTCCTCAAGGCACTCTTAGCCACAATTTTTAGTATACGTCCCCGCGAGACACTGCTGGTCGTGATGCCGTGACTCCTAGTGTACATCCTCGACGATATACTGCTGGTCACGTAGGTTTTGTAGAGCGTAAAACGTCCCCGACAGACATATGAACCAAAACAGCCACAATTCCAGCATGTCTTCCGAGACGCAGCTGATTGCGATGCCATGATTCCTAGTATACATCCTCAACGAGATACCGCTGGTCATGTAGGCTCAGTAGATACGTAAAGACATCCCCGCGGACTTATAACCTGAAAGTAGATATGCATGTCTCCTGTAAGCACGACTCACCCTATTTGAGATCAAGGACCGATTCCTAGTACATCATAGCGAGATACACTAGTCATGTATGCTCTAGGATCTGATTCGACTTACTGAGGTTTCCGAATGATTCCTAGGACATCCCCATGAGATACGCTGGTTATTCTGCCTTCTGGCCCTTTTGACAGACTCCTAGAACATCCTTTCGAGATATAATGGTCTTGTTGGCCCCATCATATGGATACACAGTTGATTCCTAGCACATCTTTGCAAGATACGCTGGTCAAATACAAGTGAGCCAATGTCTCGCATAGACATTAATTGGGCGTACAAATCCTTTTCCCTCTCTTCAGGATGAGTCCCTGCTAACCACAGAGAGATTTTGATCCTTAAGAAAATCTTCGAAGAGATTTTGATTCGTTTGCAAAATCTCGGAGAGATTCAAATCTCTCTGCAAAATTTAGGAGAGATTCAAATCTCTTTGCAAAATTTCAGAGAGATTCAAATCTCTCTTCAAAATCTCAGAGAGATTCAAATTTCTCGGAAAATCTCAGACAAGGATGAATATTCCTCATGGTAGGCATGATCCTTATGTAAGAATCGAGTCTCCTTTTTCAGGATCTCCACACGAATTCTGAGGCATCCCATGCCTTTTCACGTAACTCATCCAAGTCATTCTTACAAATCGGATAATATCTCTTTATCTTGGCCAACTCGGCTAAAGAGAATATTTCTTTCTCTCAACATATCATCACAAAGGTTGACTCAGCTTCACACAAATTAGGGGATAACAATTAGGGTTTTGGTCTGGCGTTCTACGACACCTGTGAGAAATACCCATCTTATTTCTCACCGCAGAAGAGAGTAATGGCGGTGGAATAATGAGATAAACTCAACCTAGTTTATCTATATCTATTCCTGAAGAGACGGGAGAATTGCTCCGCACGGCACATAAAGCAATTCTTATCTTCACCGACCTGAGATTAGAGAATTCAGCTATAAATAGGTCTCTTATTTCTCCAAGCTAGGATCATCTTTCTCATAACCTCTCAGAGTAATTATTCTTTAAACCCTAGAATTCTCTGATATCTCTCTTCATCTGCTTCCCTCCCTAAGACCATCCCTAAATCTCTTCCTGTGACTGAAGCAGCCTTTGAAGGGCCACTGTGCGTGGTTTAGGCAGAGACTGTTCGTGCTCAGCCTCCCGTAACTCACTTTCAGAAACCCTAGAATCCAACTTTTAACCTCTCTTAGATTTTAGGTAACTACACCTGGAACAGTGATATGTTTCATTGATATTATTCGGGAATGTTTATAATCGATTTAGAGAAAAATATAGAACTACTATAGATTCAGATATAAGACAATGTTATCAGTCTTACAAACTAGGAAAACTTTTATAAATCTGAAGCCATATTAAATGTACTCGTATACATAGCGGAGTAGCTATATGTCGACAAGCAGATATCTTAGTACGCATATCCTTATGCACATCCAATAAAAATCTGTTAACTCGTGAACCAGATCGGTACGCATACCCGTATGCAAACTGAAAAGGAACTGTGGTCACAGATCGGTTTGGTATCCATACCGGTACACGTACCAGAAAATTTATGTGTTCCGGAACATGGTTTGTGTATCCATACCGGTATGCATCCCAAAATAGATCTGCGGACTCCGGAGCCGGTTATAGTCTTAATGTACACATACCTGTACGCATACCTAAATAGTTCTGTGAACTCCGGAACTTGGTTATGCTTAATAGTATACAAACCGGTACACGTCTCGTGATCGACTCGACTCACGAACGGCTATGGTATTTGTACTTTGTACATCTACTAACCATGTCGATTATTTTCAAATGCAATAAAATTATTTCTATGAGATAATTAGCATTTGATCAATGCTCTAAAAACACTAGACTTATTGGATCACATGATTTTGACTCAAGGTTAAAGTCTTAAGTGTTCATAATGATGAATATTAAGCTTATAAGTTCAAATCGGCTAGTTTCGGCTAACCACCTTGAACATAGTCTTTATACACGGTTAGGATACAGTTTCACCTAACCAGAGTGTATATCTTTTTATGTAAATCATATTCAAAGATTAATTTAATGGTGGATATTAATTGCTTGGTTCCAAAGCTATCTTAGCTTAAACCTAAAGCAACCTATGCTTTGAATATCTATAAAAGGGGAACTTCAAGCAACTGGGATCTTTGAATCCCGACACTACTTTGGTGTGTCCTAGTTGTAACTAGATTCGTCCTCTTTTTAACCCTTTTAGGGTTTAGCGACCACAAAGACTTCATAAGGATTCGTGAAGCCAGGTCCAGTTATCTTTTTTTGATAACTCGAGTATCCTGATCTTGATCGATTGTTGAGCTGCTCACTTGATCAAGATAGATAGTAATCATCAAAGTTCTCTTTTTCTTGGACTTTGTTGATTCCACAAGTTTTATACTTGTGAGGTGAATAATAATCTAGGTTGCACTTCGGGGTTGCATAAGTCCGGATTTTGAGGTTAGCTAGACGCAGTCTATTGCTATCGATTTTCATCACCTTGGTCAAATTTTTTGATCGTAAAGGAAATCACATATAGGCTTAATCTGTGGAAGGCATATTGGTTTAAAGTCTTCAATTGAGTTGCAGCAACTCTTAGTTGGTGTGACGTCATCTAAGGGAATCAATTGCGCGGAGTCCCAGTGGGATTCAATAGGCTTAGGGAGCGTCACTGTACCTGAATTTTTGTGAGACTGAGTTCGGGCTCAACTACATTACATTCCAAAATTAATTGGTAGTAGGCTAGTGTCTGTAGCGACATAATACAGTTTGGTGTTCAATCTGGACTAGGTCCTGGGTTTTTTCTGCATTTGCGGTTTCCTTGTTAACAAAACCTCTGGTGTCTGTGTTATTTCTTTTTTCGCATTATATTGTTTATATTTATAATTTAATATCACAGGTTGTGCGTTAATCAATCATAGTAGATACATCCGACCTTGTTTGTTGGATACGACTTGATTGATTCTTGGAGATTGGTCTTTGGTATCGTCTAAGTAATCTCTTTGTAATTAGGTTCGCGGATTCGATTCTTTAAACGTTCTAATTGCAAGAGAGAGAGAGATATATAACTCTAGATACTATTCCTTGATTGAGTTGAACTCTCAGAGTTATGTTGGTTTTTTCCATACAGATTTCCTAAGATAAATTTGGTGGTGTATTTTGGTACCTCTGCGTTTTCAATTGGTATCAGAGTAGGAAAACACGTTAAGACCTAATAAGTATGTGTTTGAAGCAGTCTGACTATATGGACAGGAGTGTAATCTCAATAAACGTACCTCCAACATTTGATGGAACAAATTACTTATGGCGTAAAATTGTTATGCGGTCCTTTTTACAAGCCCCGTCACTTTGAGACATGGAAACTTGTAGTTATTGGATACAATGCACCAACATTTGTTTTAGACGGAACCACTGTTGCAAAGCCATTAATAAAATATAGTGAATCCGAGATAAGTGTTGCAAAGCATAATTGTGATGGCTTAAATGCTATTATCCCACGCCATAAGCCTAGATCTTCAGCATCATGTGACTTCATGCACTAAGTCTAAAGATGCTTGGGATATCTTAGAAACTGTATTCGAAGGAGATACCTCAGAGAAATAAGTTAGGCTTCAAAACCTAAATTCTAACTGGGAAAATCTTCATATGTTTGATGAAGATTCGTTTGATGAGTTTAATCAAAATGTTTCTGGAATTGTTAATGCATCTTATGCGTTAAGGAAGATTATTCCCCAAAAAGACATTGTGATGAAAATTCTCTGATATTTACCAGCAAGATATGAGTCTAAGAAATATGCCATCATGGAAGGAAATAACCTTGAAACACTTTCCAGGAACAGTCTCGTTGGAAAGTTAAGTATTTTTTATCACGAGCTTAATATGGCTAAAAATAGCACTTCTGCACTTAAAGCCACAATCAATACAAGCATAACTTCTTTAAAGTAAAACTTATCTTGGGATGACGAGTGTTGTGTGCATCATGATGAAGAGAATATATCTATCATCACACAACAAGTCAAAAATGTCCTGAGGAGGTACAGACAATCTGGAAAGCGGCGCTCGAGAACCAAGATCCAAGATGATTCAATTATTCAAGAAGGAAGTTCTCTTCAAAGAAATAATAATCTCATTGTTTCACTTGAAACTCTGATGAGCTTACTTTGGAATATCAGACAAAAAATTCCGCTACTTGTGCAGAAATATCTGTTGATTCTGATTCAGCCTCTGATTCTGAGTCAGAAAAGAATATTTTAAAATTCTTGAATAAGAGTGAAGAAATTCATCGAGAAAATCTATGTTTGAAGAAAACTGTGGATAAACTCGAATCAGCTCTTAAAGTGAAAAATCATGAGTTTGAGAAACTTAATGAAAAGTTCAGTGAAACCTTGTTTATGAAAGAGAATGAGATCAATACCCTCAAGTGTGATCTACAAAGGCTCTCGGGAAGTTCAGACAAGGTCTCAGCTATGTTGTTTGAGAAAAGTCCTTTGGTAACACTAAGCGAATAGCTCGGTTGAACCCACCAAGCGTTGGTATGTCAAGTTTGGTTGTCATATTTTAGTATCAAAACTCATCCAGATTCGCTTGATTAAATACTAGAGTCAACTTCGTTTAGGTTAGACTAGAAAGTCTAGGAATGTTGAGACGTAGAAGTATTACTCCGAAGACCAAGAATGTAAAAAAGTAATAAATACAACGAAGACACCATCCTTCCACTTGAGGTTAGTAATATTGACTTGATCTTGTTTTCATTCCTAACGTATCTTTCAAGTCGGATTATATTGAATACATAACATGCGAAGCTGTATATAAATAATACTCTAGTGTTTAGACTTGGTCATAACATTATGATCAAAGTTTCAAGGAATCTATTGAATTACGAAGTGTAAACGCTTATCTTTTGGAACTTTGTAAATACGACATCAACATAATCTTTGTATGTAGTCTCTTGATTATGTGTAATATATAGGTATGATTTCACCCTAGGAAACAATGTTTTATAACATTTGTTTAAAGGAAGTACATATATATATGAACTTGTTTCATAGACGAAAGGAAACCATGATTGTTCAGGTTTTTTATTGAATATCTTTTGAATGACCAATATAAGATGACAAGGTAGAACATATCTTAACTTGTTGAGATTTGAGGTATAACCGGTCATAGCCTATGTTGTAATCGGTCACAAGCTACTTTATGAAGCATGGTGTAACCGGTCACAAGCTACATTAGGAAGTTAGTTGTAATCGGTCACAAGCTACCTTTTGGAAGCATGGTGTAACTGATCACAAGCTAATTTGGGAGGTTAGTTGTGATCGGTCACAAATTTTTCTGGGAACCAAGGTGTAACCGATCAAATCTAACTCAGGAAGTAAGGTGTGACCGACCACAAGCTACCTCTGGGAAGCAAGGTGTAGCTGGTCACAACCTGGTTTGGGAAACATGGTATAACCGATCACAACTTACATTATGAGGTTGGTACTGTTAGAGCATTTCTCGGTCGAACTCGCATGCGTTGCTATCTCAAGCATGTTTGTCAATGTTAGTGATCAAAACTATAAGTCTTGATTTCTAGTCTACTATAGCTAAGTCTCGGACTATGATAGAAAGTGTAGTTGAGCTCAAGAACTCCATGGCGATCATCATACAAGATGAAGAACTACTCAAGGAACTGGTGGATCTTCATCGACTAAAAGGTATGTGGAGACTTGAGCTTATCTATCACTCAAAAGTATATCTACTCTATCTCCTATTTTGAGACAAAAGTCGTTTTGCTACATTGACTTTGATTATACACATTTGCTATTTCGAGCCTAGTTTATCTCGCCTATCTATTTCTTGAAATATGTGTTGGTAAGCTTATGCTTTGGCCAAGTTCATCTTTACCTAGTGACGAAAGTCATGACACGTTTCAATCACTTTGAAAATTGCTTACTTTGACGAAATGTCCTCTAAGAATGTTTCAATGATCGAAATGAGAGTTTAGATCATATAACCAATGATGGATATAAGCATTGTGTAACCACTGTAAGGTGGTTGGCCATCTGATTTCTGAATGTAGAATTCTGAGAAATGTGGCGGACCCAAAAGGTTTAGAAGATGAGGAACATCATGTTATTCAGAGAAGAATTTGGAAACCAAAAGAGAAGAAGATTCAAACTCCAATTGGATTTGATATTTGTCAGACACCTACACCCAAGCAAATGGAAAAAGTGGATGAACTCCCTCATAATGAAGTCATTGTAAATTCAATTATAGACTCAGGGGTGTCAATCAATGAGGAAAAGAATGAACCTATAGTTAGTACAGGTAAATTTCATGCTTTACAAAATTTGATGAATGATGATTTTCCTCTTTTAAGTGTTAATAAAATATTGGATGTGGCATCAAGTAGTACTTCTGTGTTACAAAAAGTTTTAGTGGAAAATGAGAAGGATGTTGGTTTTCAAGAAGTTGTTAAAAATGTGATCAAACCAAAGAATATAAGCCTAATAACAACTAGAAAACAGAATACATAAAATTTGGTGAAGGAAAAGAAAGGAGTGAGGAGTCCTAAAGCTCCTCAATCAAATATTTCTAAATGAAAGTTATTTTCTTGAATGTCAGAGGCTTAAGGAGACTTAGAGCCAAAGAAAATTTAAGAAGTTTGGTTAAAAACTTTAGTCCTACTTTAGTTTGGGTGGTGGAGCCAAAGATTAAATGGAATTCAAAAGATTGTAAAGGTTTGAAATTACCAGGAATGAGCCACAAGTTAATTCATAATTCTGTTAATGGGGGGAAAGGAAATATATGGCTATTTTGGAGTGCATCAGTTACTGAGCCTACAGTGGTGTCTATAACAAATCAAGTAATTACTGTAAATGTTGGAGGGGCTCTAATTTCTGGTATTCATGCTGCTTCTCTAGCTGGGGATAGAAGGGGCTTGTGGACTGAACTCATAAAAATTAGTAGTATGGATTTACCTTGGTTATTAATTGGAGATTTTAACACAGTCTTAAGTGTGGAAGAAAAAATTGGAGGGAGATCATCTCTAAGTAATGCAATGCAAGATTTTCATGAAGTGTTGACTTTTTGTAACCTAGTGCAAGCCCCAAGTACTGGTCTTCAATTCATATGGTGTAACAATAGAGCAGGGGGAAAAAGAATTTTATGTACACTTGATAGAGCTCTATATAATGTTAAATGGATTGATAAGTATCCAGGTTGGTGTTATAAGGTGGGTATAAGGACTATATCTGACCACAGTCCTTTATTGGGATCAAATGTATGCATTCCTAAACCAAAAAATGTACCATTCAGAGTTCTTAAGGTATGGCTGGAGCATGAAGATTTCAAAAGGGTGATAAATGAGGTTTGGAATGCTGACATTCAAGGTAACCCCATTTTTGTGTTTATGCAGAAGATGAAACTTTTGAAGTCTAAAATTAAAGAATGGAACTGGAGTGTTTTTGGTGATTGGATTAAATATGGTGCGAAACACTAAATTCTTTCATACAACTATCAAAATAAGACAAGCCATCAATAAATTGGGTGAAATTTGTAAAAAAACTCCGAAAAATCATGCGCCGACATCTTGTAAAAGATAAAGCAAAGAAGAATATTCCCATTCTCGGAGAAATTCCTCCAGCAACTATAATTTCAGATAAAGATCCCGTAACACGAACCTCCAAGCACTATAATGAATCCATGTACGTTGTTAAATAACTCCGATTGAGCCTGGTTATACTAGCCGGAGCAAGATCAGATCGCAAACAAGCATGAATGATTTTATCACCCCAAGCAACAACAACAACTAATCAATATTACATCAAAAATCAAGGGTGAATTGGATTAAATATGGTGCTGCCAAACACTAAATTCTTTATGGACATACAACTATCAAAATAAGACAAGCCATCAACACAATCACCATGTGACCGCCTACACACTTGGCCATCATAAACAAAACCGTTGGCCGCGCGGCTTTGAATGCCAAAATTAGGGTTTCAAAGTGATGATGGATTACACTAAGGCCGGTCATACCAAAGATGACCACCGTGGGCCCATCTAGCGGCCTGGCCACACATCATTCCAGAAAACTACGATGATTCGACCGCTCAACTTCACCTGATGATTTGAATGGCTTAGATCATTGGAAAGTCATTTACCACCCTAAGGAAAAGTTTAAATTCAAAACTCCTTTGCGGCAAGTAGTTTTTCAAGAAGGTATTTTTGATGCTATCCACCTCTTTAAAACCCTAATTTCATCAACGGTCGCATGAGTGTCTCAAACATCATCTCATCCGTAGATTCGGAGTTATTTGAGGATAATAAGATGTTGGAGTATCAAATTCCCAAATCTTTTCGTGGACCCACGATCCACATTCCTGACATCAATCATGTCAGATTAAGGGTATTGGTCTCATACGTGCGAGCGTGCAACGCGCCATCACAAGAACGTGTTAGGGAGTCATGGACGGTTAGAGATGAACTCGGGAGAAGTGGGCAAGACCGGTCGTGCGTTACCGACACACAACTCCACTACTCCATCCTTCCACTACCTCCACTCCCCACGTGAAACGTCAATGACTTGTATAAATAGGTTCTCCGCCTCTATTTTCAAACAACAAGAAGGAAAAAAAGACGGGTCCTCCAATTAACCGTAAGCCTCGCTCACTTTTTCTCACAAGTCATAAAGCCAACATCTTCACAATCTCAACACCTTCTTTCGCTTCCCTCCCTAAGATCAACCCCATCTCCTTCACTTTGTGACCAACAAGTCAAACGGCCATTTCTTGGTTTAGGCCGGACTTGCAATGCATTGATCTCTCGAATCTACAAGCACTCACCGTTTGTTGTAGGTTTAAATTCATTCCTCATCACACCCCAAATTACCAAATTCTAAGCAGAGTAATTTTCACCCATCAACAATTGGCGACCACAAATGGAGATTAATCTCTCTGCATGAAACTTTTGAAGTCTAAAATTAAAGAATGGAACTGGAGTGTTTTTGGTGATATCAGAATAAAATTGGGTGAAGCAGACAAAGAAGTATTGGAGGCAACTATAATTTCAGATAAAGATCCCAGTAATACTCAGTTGTTAAATAATCTGGTGGTGGCAAGGGGTAAACAGGAAATTTTACGGCAACAACAACAATCAATATTACATCAAAAATCAAGGGTGAATTGGATTAAATATGGTGCTGCAAACACTAAATTCTTTCATACAACTATCAAAATAAGACAAGCCATCAATACAGTATCATAATTAGAAAGTGATGATGGAGCTATAATTAGTGACCAGAAGATGATTGCTGATGCTTTGGAAAGTCATTTTAAGGAAAAGTTTAAATTCAAAGAAGTAGTTTTTCAAGAAGGTATTTTTGATGCTATCCCCCATCTCCTTCACTTTGTGATAGATTCTTTAGAGGATAATAAGATGTTGGAGCAAATTCCCAAAGAAGTAGTTTTTCAAGAAGGTATTTTTGATGCTATCCCTCAAGTGATAGATTCTTTGAGGATTAAGATCGGAGATTAGGATGTTGTTTTTTCACTAAATGTTGATAGTGCTCCAGGCCCTGATGGCTTCCCAGGTTTTTTCTACAGATTTGCTTGGGATATCATAGGTGATGGAGTGATAAAAGCCATTCAATACTGCTGGAAGAAAGGTAAATTTTCTATTTCTGCTTCCAAAAGTTTAATGTGCAAGAAGACCAAACCAATTTAGACCTATTGTCCTGAGTAACTTCAGTTTTAAAAATTTTACAAAAATATTAACAACAAGGATGTATGGTGTGATGGGGAAATTGATGTCAGAACAACAAGGTGCTTTTATAAAGCAGAGATGCATACAAGAGCAAATTGTTTTGGCTTTTGAAATGGTAAATGAACTTGATACAAAGAGGAGAGGTGGCAATGTTGGTTTGAAGTTAGACATCACACAAGCCTATGACTCTTTAAGCTGGGAGTTTCTATTTGAGGTCATGAAGAAGTTTGGTTTTTCACAAGCACACATAAACTGGTTGTATCAGTTATTCGTGTCAGCAAGAGTATCTGTATTACTTAATGGTGGGCCAGTTGGTTTTTTTGAGGTAAGTAGAGGCTTGAGACAAGGTGATCCCCTTTCACCTGTTTTATTTGTGTTGGCTGAGGATGTACTGAGCAGAGGTTTAAGTAAAATGGTTGAAGAGAACAAGATAATTCCTATGGTCAATTACAGAGGTGTTCATCCTACTCAAATTTTGTTTGTTGATGATGTTTTTCTTTTCTTCAATGGTCATAAAAGTAATATACACAAGGTAATGAAGCTACTTAGTGACTATCAAGTTTCTTCTGGGCAAGTGATTAATCCAATGAAGAGCAAGCTTTTTGTAGGGGGGGTAACTGAAACTAGGAAGCAACAAATAGCAAATGAGATGAAGATGAACTTATCCCATTTCCCTGATAAGTATTTAGGAGTGATGTTAAAACCTGGTGCAGTGAAATCTAGTACTGTATGGGGGGTGGTGGAACAAATTCAGAGCAGGTTGGCAGGGTGGATTGGGAGAATGCTGTCCTTTAAGGACAGATTAACCCTTGTTAAATCAATCTTGAGCAGTATCCCTATTTATAACTGTTCAATATACAAATGTCCAGTGAGTGTAGTAAAGATCTGTGAAAGACTTATAAGAAATTTTTTATGGACAGGGGATCCATATGAGAGGAAGAGTATAACTTTGAAATGGGAAGAAACCTGTACACCAATGGATGAAGGTGGATTAGGGATCAGGAGAATTGAAACAATAAACAAGGCGTTACTAATGAAGCTGTTATGGAAAATACAAAACTCTGAAGCAGAGTGGGCAAGGTTTATGAGAGCAAAATTTACAAATAAAAATGGTGAATGGATCACAGGGTACAAGAAATCATCTGTCTGGCCTGGATTGAGATGGGTGATTGAAGTAGTGGAACAACATACTAGATGGATAGTTGGCTCAGGTGAAAGTATCTCAGTAGAGTGATTCTTGGGTAAAAGAAAAGCCTTTGAAAGAGATTTTTGTAGAAGATGAGTATATGATACAGAATAAAAATATGACTGTTGCTGATTTGATATCTAATAGAGAATGGTTGATTCCAGCTAGAATGCTGCAATACATTAAGGTGGAAGATTTGCCTGTGATTTCTAAACAACAGGATATGAGGGTGTGGACTGGAACAATGACAAGAGATTTTACAGTATCATCTGCAGTGGAACTGATTAGGGAACATTATCCAAAGAAGGTATGGACAAAATCTGTATGGCACCATATTTTACATCCAACTATAGCAAGCAATGTGTGGAAGTTGGTGAGGGGGATTTGTGCAACTGATGACAAAAGACAAAAGAAAGGTACTCATTTAGCCTCTAAGTGTTACTTTTGTGGTGAAAGTACAGAAACTCTGGAACATATTTTATGGTACTGTAATTTCAGCCAATTAATTTGGAAATGGCTTGGTGGAGTTTTTTTATTCTGCAACCCTAGTTCTTATGAAGAAGTGAGGAATTTGGCTAAAGAAAAAAGTGGTGCTGTGAAAGAATTATGGATTCTAGTTGCATCAATTACAATGATGGAACTGTGGTTTCTCAGGAATAGAATTTGCTTTGATGAAGAAAAAGCTGATCTGTACAAATTTAAAGGTAGAGTGATTCAATACACTAGAGATTGTGCAGTGAGACTCAGAAGTTATATGTGGGATTGCACCTATGACTACATGATTTTCAAGTTTTTTTATTTGAAAAGACAACCAATAAAAGTCCAGAAAATTATTGAAGTAAGATTCTTTCTCCCAATAATAAATGAAACACTAATATGTTGTGATGGAGCTTCAAGGGGTAACCCAGGTGTTGCAGGTTGTGGTTTTGTGAGCAGAGATGAGCAGGGGGGATTTATTTTTGCTGAAGCAAAGGGTATTGGAGTAGCAACTAATTTCATTGCTGAACTGATGGCCATTGTGGAAGCTACTGAATGGGCTATCCAAAACAGTAAGTTAAACTTACTTATCAGTTCTGATTCACAAGCGGCAGTGAGTGCATATAACACTGGTAAGCTGCCTTGGTTCCTGAAAGTAAGATGGAGTAGAATAAAGGAACAATTAATAAGTTTGAGGTTTGTACATAGCCTGAGGGAAGTGAATTTTTCTGTTGATGCTATGGCTAAGAAGGGAGCAGGGCTAGAGAGAGGGGTGAAAATAAGCTACACCACTAAACCTAGTTTCATTCCAGCTTTAGAATCACCTGAAAAAATCTACTACAGATTTTGTTAACTGATTTTTTGATTTGTTGGGCTTCTGGGCCAAGATGTATGAGACTTAGTTTGGTTTGTATTTTGTGTTTTTGGTAAAATTTCCTATGTAACTACTTGGATGTAGTGATATCTTTTTAGTAATAAATAAAATTGATTAAGCAAAAAAAAAAAAGATATAAGCATTGTGTGGCAACACATATATGTATAAGTCATTTTTCCTTGAACCGAAGTTTGCGAACTTTGTTGATCAAGAGAACCGGAATCAGAGTCGTGAGCTAAGTCCGTGAACTGGCGGAAGTTCTCTTCCCGGGAAATTCTGCTGGAGTTTGAGAACTCCTTCCGGGAACTTAAGTCCGCAAACTAAGTTTGCGAACTTGAGTTGGTTATATCTAAAAACGATTGTTTGTGAACTCATTTATAAAAACTAAGGAATGCAAAATGCAAACCGTGGCTATATAGTTCATGAACCGATTCGAGTGAATCAAATCGTTTTTACTTCGATTGTGTCTTGTGTAGTCACATAAGATTTCCTTGCAATTGAACAACTCTCTAACTAGTTCATTTGAGTCATTTGAACTAGTTATGGTGAAGAAGAATATGGTTGATATGAAAGTGCTCATATGGCTAACCATTTGGTTAACTATTGTTGAACCAACAAATGTTCATGTTTGGGTACGGTTACATAAACCCAAAATAGTACATTTCATTTGTGTGTAACAAGCTAAGTTTTCGATCCAACGGTTGAAAGATATTAGCTTGAATCTAATCAGGTTTTCATCTAACGTGAATATTGAATGCTTTGTTACCAAGCTAACATTGATTGCAAACCCTGATTTGAAAGACTATATAAGGGAGAACTCTAGCAACTGAGAAACCTAATCCCCACACCTTCCGTGTGATACTAGTTATATTAGCTAGAGTCGATTCTCCTTTAACCTTAGGTTTTCTTCTTAAACCAGGTTAACGACTTAAAGACTTCATTGGGATTTTGAAGCCAGACCGATACTACTTTCTCGTAGTTGTGTGATCTGATCTTGTTGATTGTATCGTTTTGAGTACAATCGTAACGATTGGCTTGAGATCTTTATCTCCGATAGGCAAGATAGAAAAGTAATCACAAACATCTTCGTCTCATCATTTGTGATTCCACAATAACTTTTTTCGCTGCGTCGATTAGGATTATTGTGAGGTGATTGATAATACTAGGCTGTTCTTCGGGAATGTAAGTCCGGGTTATCAATTGGTTCTTGTTCACCTTGATTTATCAAAAGACGAAACAAAACTTGTAGGTTTATCTGTGGGAGACAGATTTATCTATTACTGTAGACTTTTATGTGTGATACAAATTTGTTTGTTAAAGTCTTCGACTTTGGGTCGTAGTAACTCTTTGTTGTGGGTGAGTTCAGCTAAGGGAATCAAGTGCGTAGTATCCTGCTGGGATTAGAGACGTAAGGAGCGCAACTGTACCTTGAATCAGTGTGAGATTGATTGGGGTTCAACTACAGTCCAGACCAAAGTTAGTTTGTAGTAGGCTAGTGTCTGCGGCGGCTTAATACGGTGTGGTGTTCAATCTGGACTAGGTCACGGGTTTTTTCTGCATTTGCGGTTTCCTCGTTAAAAAAATTCTGATGTTTGTGTTATTTCTATTCCGCATTATATTTTGTTATATAATTGAAATATCACAGGTTGTGTGTTTGAATCAATCAATTGGAAATCCGACCTTTGGTTGTTGATTGAAATTGATTGATCCTTGAACATTGGTCATTGGTACCGTTCAAGTGATTTCTCTTGTATTCAATTAGACTCGCGGATTTCTATTTGCTCGAGTAAGAATTGAATCAAGAAAGAGAGATAAAACTCTTTGATATACTTTTTATAGATTGAGTCTTATTGATTCTCTTAAAAGTATATTCGAGTTTGTCCATACAAATTTCTAAGCTAAATATTGGGTGTGGTTGTTGTACCCTCGCTTTTTCAATTGGTATCAGAGCGGGCAAACACATTCAAGACCTCACAAGTCTATGTTTGTAGCGACCTGACTCTATGGATAATCAGAATATCTCTGATAACGCAACATCAGTTCAGAGTCATCCTCGTGAGCCTCAAAGTCGTGAAGCTCCAAAAAGGGACGTTGTCTCCGATCCGTTGTCTGAACCTGCATTCAACTGGGAGAAATCTCTTGATGATTAGTTGGATGATCTTTCTGATGACAGTGATTCAGAGGAAGGACAAAGCCTTGATGAGGAAGTCTCTCAGTACATCAAGTTATTTGATTGTGACTTGAAAGAAAAAAGGTCAACAACTTGCTTGAGAAAATACATGGCTCCTCTTTGTCAAGAAAACATAAAATTGAGAAAACTCTTTAAGGGATATGATTGTGGATATAGACTCTTACAATCTATTGTTAAAGATCGTAATGAAGATATACGCTCAAAAAGTTCTGAATGTGACAATCTTCTGCGAAATCTCTTTGTGTTGAAAGAAAAACTTGCGGAATCTGTAGCAAGATATGACTCTCAACAAAAATGTTTTAATGACAAAGAACTCAGTCTTCTCGCCAAAGAAAAATCCTTGGAGACTGACCTTGCTACTGCACTTGATAACGTGAAATCACTGGAAGAGAGTCTGAGTAGATTCAATTCTAGCTCTACAAAATTATACTCTTTGATTGGAGCATGTAAAGAACATCGTGATACGCGTGGTCTGGGCTATAAAGGAATAGACGCTCCAAAAACGAGTAAGATCAATTTTGTTAAATCTAATGATAATTATTCATGTGAGAAACCCTTTGCAGCATGTAATGTGTATAGAAACAAGGTTTTTGCCCCTTCTAAATCTACTCACACGAGAACGGTTAAGAACAATTCCTTTAACTGCTATTATTGCGGGAATAAAGGACATTCTGAGCGAAGATGTCATTTTCGTTTGAGGAATGAAAAACTTCACAACATTCTTGCATGGATGTCAAAAGAAGTTATTAAACCTGTCTCTCATATTGTTGGTGTAAAAGGCATTGTCGACAATCAAGAAAAATTCCGTGATAAGACTTTTCTTAATTGTGTTTTTGAAACAAAAAAATATCGACAGTGACAGGAGGGAAACTAACTCCGAAAAGAGAAAAAGGCATAGGAGAAAGAAAAAAAAGTTGAGTCCTTGTTCTCTCTCTAAAGAAGAATGTGGATCCAAGTCTCCTGCTCCAGATTTCATTCATATCAATAATCGAGTCTCAGAGCTTAAGATCAGCATAAACAGACTCAAATGGAGCATCAAAAAGACAAGGAAAGCGGCTGACTCATGTACTTCTTGTTCTCTTGATAAAACTTTCTCAAGTAAGTCAAGTGCTTCTTCTGTAAATCTTCTTGAAGGTGAAAAAGAAGCAGTCAGTATTGGTGAGAAAAATGCCATCTAAACACAACATGATAGCTGCTCAATGTAGCATTGTTCTTGTAAGTTTAAGAAGGATGCTCATAGTCTCAAGAAGTGTGACTTGAGAATTGATGTCAAGGTTGTATGTTTATCTTTCCTTCTTTATTATTTTGATCTTAAAATCTGTTGAGCTTTGCTCCAGTTCTTCTCTTCAAGATAATCTTATCATTCTCTATTGAGAAAAATTCCCTGTTATGTGTGCTTCCTTCTATTAGTTGGTTCTCAACTATTAATCTTGACACACGAATTTCATTCTATTTCCTCGTGGTCACACTTTAGGGCCGTGACAACCAGTGCACGAACACCTGACCCACACGAACGTATACAAGCTTTCCTAGGGTTTTCCATGGAACCTATTTATATACACTTATGTGTCATCTCTTGATACATAATTCTGTAAGGTCAAAAGGTTTTACCAACTTTTGGTATGCACAATGAATGGAGGAAACCAAGATGATAAAGTCAAGAAGGGGAAGACTATCGAGTTTCACAAGAATCCTGTTTTCATAACATGCTATCATGCCATTGATCATGAAAACAAACCACCAGTTCAGATGTCATCACAACTGGTAGGAAATCTTCTTCGAGATTTTGAGGTCGTATGTGAACAACTCGAAATAGCAACAAGGAATCTTGAGTTTTTGAAAAACGAACTGAAGAAAGCAACTGATGAACTCATCCATGTTCAATCTCTGGTTGCGATCGGGTTTAGTGTTTTTCAGTTCATGTTCTCTATAGGAGTTTATTTGTCTAGTAAATCTTCTTTTTTCATGTTTTGTTTAAGAAGAATAACTAGAGTTTGGAATAGCCATTATTGTGATTACACATAGCTATGTCCAACGTTTTCATCTCCATGTTTTTAGATTTATTGGTTTAAATTCTAAAATTATTTGGAAGATGATTTTTGCAGTATTAATCTTTATGGTTTTATATATTTCAATTTGTTATGGGATATGTGTGTTTGCGTCCGTGAAATATGATTGTCCCATACCTTGTCGAAAGTTAAGTCCTTTATATGTCGATATGCATGTGTTGATAAATGAAGGAATGAACTTTTTACAAATACAAAAGTTAAGCCTATTATGTCAATTATTGATGGAAGATAGGTTAAAATCTTTTGTTTACAAGGATTATGTCTATTTTATGTCATTATGCAAATGGTGATGGAAAATAGAATGAATGCTTATTCCACGGTATAAGGTCGATCTTCGATCCACAATTTTTGTGTACATATTGTGTTGTTCCATAAGGTGTCTTATGTTGAGCTCTATCGACTGAGTTAATTTTTGACTTAGTTGTTGCTCCGTGAGATACTTTGTGTCGAGCATGTACAACTAAATTAATCATCCTTGTTTGGTTACTTAGTTGTTGCTCCCTAAGTTCTCTTATGTCGAGCATGACCAATTAAATTGATTACTTTTTGTGATTAATTTGGTTGAGTATTCCAATTAGATTAATTATGGGTTCTCTTGTGATTAATCTAATTGATTTTTTGAGTCTCCATAAGTTCGCTATGTTGAGCATTTCCGGTTAAATTAATCATGGGTTCTCTTACGGTTAATTTAATTGAGTATTTTGGATTCAAATTTATACTTGTATGTGATTTTTTATGTCCAAAGAAATCCTTCTTTTCATTTGAAATTAAGGTCGCTTTTGTTGTTCTTTCGGGAATGACATATTATGGGGGAGAGTTCTTAATTGAACTTGTGCTTAATTGCCAAATCTTTGCGGGGAGTGCGGCTGTGGAATATTATAGGGGTTATCTTGTATCTTTATAAACTCCTTGATGAATGCATTTAGCTTTGGCTATATGATTGCATCTAAATAAGATGGTATGTGCTTTCTTTTGGTCATGAAATGTCTCTTTCGGAAATTTCATTAGGATCCTGTTTTCGTACCTTTGCCAATTTTATTGACAAAAATGGGGAGAATTAATATGTAGTTCACACTACAAATCATATGGTTTTCGGATCATTATGTAAGGGGGAGTGGTTTCCATCTGATATGGAATATTGACTAAGGGGGAGTGATACATATCATCATAGTATTGTTGTCGAAGTTGTGATGCAATTGAACTTTGATACTATATAATGATACTATGACACTGTATAACAATGATTGAGAACTCTTGTTTTCTCGTTGTTATAGCTACGTATTTTCAACAACGATGATGCTGAACTTACAACCTTTGGGATCATTGGAGTACTTGGAAGTGACGAAGATTTCGAGTAATGTTGAAGATTAGGCATGTGGAATAGGAGCTACAAAAGTTAATTCATTTATTTTTTGTATTCCATATGTATTGATAGTTTTGTCACTAAAATTAACAAAGGGGGGAGATTGTTAGAGCATTGCTCGGTCGAACTCGCATGCGTTGCTATCTCAAGCATGTTTGTCAATGTTAGTGATCAAAACTATAAGTCTTGATTTCTAGTCTACTATAGCTAAGTCACGGACTAGGATAGAAAGTGTAGTTGATCTCAAGAACTCCGTGGCGATCATCATACAAGACGAAGGAATACTCAAGGAACTGGTGGATCTTCATCGACTAAAAGGTATGTGGAGACTTGAACTTATCTATCACTCAAAAGTTTATCTACTCTATATCCTATTTTGAGACAAAAGTCGTTTTGCTATATAGACTTTGATTATACACATTTGCTATTTCGAGCCGAGTTTATCTCGCCTATCTATTTCTCGAAATATGTGTTGGTAAGCTTTTGCTTTGGACAAGTTCATCTTTACCTAGTGACGAAAGTCATGACACGTTTCAATCACTTTGAAAATTGCTTACTTTGACGAAATGTCCTCTAAGAATGTTTCAATGATTGAAATGAGAGTTTAGATCATATAAACAATGATGGATATAACCATTGTGTGGCAACACATATATGTATAAGTCCTTTTTCCTTGAACCGAAGTTTGCGAACTTTGTTAATCAAGAGAACCGGAATCAGAGCCGTGAGCTAAGTCCGCGAACTGGCGGAAGTTCTCTTACCGAGAAATTCTGCTGGAGTTTGAGAACTCCTTCCGGGAACTTAAGTCCGCGAACTAAGTTTGCGAATTTGAGTTGGTTATATCTAAAAACGATTGTTTGTGAACTCATTTATAAAAACTAAGGAATGCAAAATGCAAACCGTGGCTATATAGTTCATGAACCGATTCGAGTGAATCAAATCGTTTTTGCTTCGATTGTGTCTTGTGTAGTCACATAAGATTTCCTTGCAATTGAACAACTCTCTAACTAGTTCATTTGAGTCATTTGAACTAGTTATGGTGAAGAAGAATATGGTTGATATGAAAGTGCTCATATGGCTAACCATTTGGTTAACTATTGTTGAACCAACAAATGTTCATGTTTGGGTACGGTTACATAAATCCAAAATAGTACATTTCATTTGTGTGTAACAAGCTAAGTTTTCGATCCAACGGTTGAAAGATATTAGCTTGAATCTAATCAGGTTTTCATCTAACGTGAATATTGAATGCTTTGTTACCAAGCTGACATTGATTGCAAAACCTGATTTGAAAGACTATATAAGGGAGAACTCTAACAACTGGGAAACCTAATCCCCACACTTTTCGTGTGATACTAGTTGTATTAGCTAGAGTCGATTCTCCTTTAACCTTAGGTTTTCTTTTAAAATCAGGGTAACGAATTAAAGACTTCATTGGGATTGTGAAGCCAGACTGATAGTACTTTCTCGTAGTTGTGTGATCTGATCTTGCTGATTCTATCGTAACGATTGGCTTGAGATCTTTATCTCCGATAGGCAAGATAGAAAAGTAATCACAAACATCTTAGTCTCATCATTTGTAATTCCATAATATCTTTTTTTCGCTGCGTTGATTAGGATTATTGTGAGGTGATTGATAATACTAGGTTGTTCTTCGGGAATATAAGTCCGGGTTATCAATTGGTTCCTATTCACCTTGATTTATCAAAAGACGGAACAAAACTTGTAGCTTTATCTGTGGGAGACAGATTTATCTATTACTATAGACTTTTCTGTGTGATACATATTTGTTTATTAAAATCTTCGACTTTGGGGCGTAGCAACTCTTAGTTGTGGGTGAGATCAGCTAAGGGAATCAAGTGCGTAATATCCTGCTGGGATCAGAGACGTAAGGAGCGCAACTGTACCTTGAATCAATGTGAGATTGATTGGGGTTCAACTACAGTCCAGACCGAAGTTAGTTTGTAGTAGGCTAGTGTCTATAGCGGCTTAATACAATGTGGTGTTCAATTTGGACTAGGTTCCGGGGTTTTTCTATATTTGCGGTTTCCTCGTTAACAAAATTCTGGTGTCTGTGTTATTTCTATTCCGCATTATATTTTTTTATATAATTGAAATATCACAATTTGTGCGTTTGAATCAATCAATTGGAAATCCGACCTTTGGTTGTTGATTGAAATTGATTGATCCTTGAACATTGGTCTTTGGTACTGTTCAAGTGATTTCTCTTGTATTCAATTAGACTTGCAGATTTTTATTTGCTCAGGTAAGAATTGAATCAAGAAAGAGAGATAAAACTCTTTGATATACTTTTTATAGATTGAGTCTTATTGATTCTCTTAAAAGTATATTCGAGTTTGTCCATACAGATTGCTAAGCAAAATATTGGGTGTGGTTGTTGTACCCCCGCTTTTTCAGGTACAACCGATCCCGAGGAGCAAAACCGAGTTTCCAATATTCACATATCTCTTTATGTTTTGTGTGAAGCTTGGAATTAGGGTTTGCTGAGAAACTTCTAGATGTCGACATTATTTGAACATGTACATAACTCTTATCATTAATTGTTCAAAGATATTCATTGATACTCACGGTGATCCCAGGTCCATAAAATTGAAAAGCATTGAATTATGATTTTCATAATATATGTTTTAATTAGGGTTTGCTGAGAAACTTCTAGATGTCGACATTATTTGAACATGTACATAACTCTTATCATTAATTGTTCAAAGATATTCATTGATACTCAAGGTGATCCCAGGTCCCAAAAATTGAAAAGCATTTAATTATGATTTTCATAATATATGTTTTAATTACCAGCAATTAAAGCATATCCTCAGGAAAATATCATTAGTTAACATGCTAGACTAATAATATAAGTTTTCTATGAGAGTTTTCAGAAATATGGTTTGGTAATTAATTGCAAATAGAAAAACTGAATTAGGTACTTTAATGAGAATATCTTGAGAATATTTCGGTTTTGGAATTTCCTTGTTGTCCAAACAACCTCGGTGTATAAATACTTGAGTTTGCATATCTTGCAAACTATTCTAAGAGCCGTGTATCTTGGAGCCTTCTGGTAGGTCTGTAAAGAAGCCTACGACTATGTCTAACTGCAAGTGCACAGCGTCTATTGGAGACAGAGCAAATACATGTCGATCCCACAAAGACAAGGTGGGTGTAGATGTGATTTCAACGCTTTACTACAACTGATTCAATGAGAATTAAAAAAAGGGGGTTTTGTTTTGTCGATACGGCTGAGAGGTTTGTAGTGACTGAAATAGTAAAACAGAATGCAAAGCAATGATGAAGAGGATACTAGGGCAGTCAAATCCACCGCTAACCTACACTATGTATTCAACTAATGATGTTATTCTTGTCCTTGTGACAGATAAGGGAGAAGTGTCAAATCTGCCCTATATCTAAGGTGTTTCTCCGATTGATAGTTTAATCACAACTGAGGTATCTTTCCAAAGCATTAAATGTCTAGTTAAAGCACAACTAATCTGAGGATCAATAACAGTCTGGTTAACCTTGAGTTGCAGCATAATCAACACAGTGGTACTCTAACTACAATGGATACATGGCATACACCGTGAGAGCAAAATGTTGACGTACTTAGATTAAATTCTATCTTAAACAATTCAAGCATCCAAGAACAATACACATAGTATGAATCACACAGTAGCAAGCAAGGGCTTCACCTAATTGCAGATGAAATTAGAACATAATAATAATACTGAAAACAAATATACACTACTGCTTGGTGCACCGGCTAATCCGGGCATGAATTCTACATCACAATTCTCATCCCTATTTATACACAAAAATCCCCAATTGGGTTTCAATTCAATAATAAATCTCTACCCACTCACCATAATTGCCTGAATGTCTTGTCCCCTCTGTTATTTCTTCTCTGCAACTTGATTTGATTTTTGCTTTTATCCATTGAAGATAACCCTAACTCTATCTCTCTTAATCATAGCTTCCAGGGTTACTGTTTTTGATAGGGAAGAAGATAAGATGGAGAGAGATAGAAATTAGGAGATTGAGTGTGATTGTTGGCTGCTGAGAAGGTGGCTGAGCTCATAGGTTATCGGGGATGGAGTTGTACTGGGAGTTTTGCAGAGCTTGGAGATAAGAAACGAAGTGAAGGTGTGTTTGGCTTCTGTTCGATTTGGGGATGAATAACAGGTGCTCCAGTGTTGGGCGAAAGCAGCAAATGTCGATGTACCGCAATGTAGATGCCATTGGATGCTCATCAGCTATATTGAATCTGACGGCTCGGGATGGGTACAAGATTGGATCTTGGATTTTATCTCTTCCATGCCCATGGATTCTTCAAAGCTAAAATCTCAAGCCCACTTCTAGTTTTGAGTTGTGCAAACGGCATTCTTCACTTGCGGATGAGGTGCAAACAATATTCTTCACTGCTTTCTAGCGGAAGCTTTGTCGTCTCTCTCTCTCATTGTCTCTACTTTTCTGCTCTTTTGGCTCCTTAATTCATCCAAGCTTTATTTTACTACCTAAAACACAAATTAATTAGTATAAGAATTTATTCTTGAAAACAATGAAAATACATAATTTTGGATAATATATGACTTTAAAGCGCAAAAGATGAGTTAATTGCCAATAAAAAGGTGTAGAAATATGCACTATTTGGCACTCATCAAATACCCCCAAACCTGAATTTTACTTGTCCTCAAGTGAAACAGAAATTAAGATATCCTAACTATACCACTGTCGCTGGTCTCTCGAATGCATTTAGCGTATGTATTAAGTCGTTAAACCCCTAGGTGTCCCTAGTGGACGAGTTGTAGTCTCGTGAGGGTTTACCAGAGGTGTACCCACAAAATCTTCTCCAACTTCAGAGCGTAATAGATTCCTAAGCATCCAAGGATCTATGAGGACATAGAGTTTCTGCATGCTAGTAATAAGAAGTTAGAATTACCAAAGAACGCATTCTCATCCTTAAGAGTTGAGCGAGAAATAACCATACCATATGAAAGAATTCGGGTTCGAGAGTGATCACAAGCCTCGACTTCTGCCTCACTAATAGGGTTTTATGATAATTGCACTCAAAAAGACCGCTTTTTTAGTCTCTCATGTGTGCAGACAGGAATAAAGAGAGAAATCCTGCACACGTTGAATGGTGGGAAAGAAAACCTTCCGAAATAATTTCTGGAGACTCCACAAAATTTGTGGACAAAAAGAATCTTTTTCTGATGATCTCTAAGAAAGGAAATTAATCATTATAGGAGCATGGGAGTACTCACTTACCTTCACATCTGATCGGCAATCAACACCACTCTCACAGCATCCATAGAAACGTCTTCAATCTTCGGTCTTCAACTGTTGATGGTGAACTTCTGACTTCGTAAAACCTTGACAATTTCTGATTCTTCAATTTCCTTGTTGCTTGAATTTTCCTCTTAAATTTCTTCTTTACCATGGTGGTTATTAAACAAAACTGAAAACAAACTGTAATTTTTTTATTTTTATTTATTTTTTTAGATGACAAACTGAAAATAACAAACTGAATAATAAAACTACTAAAGTCATTGAGGAAGGACTTTATCACTCAATTTTTCGCAACTTGTATTGTCTTGATTTTATAAACTTCACTAATTCTCATCTTATTTTATTTTCTTTGCTCTTGTAAAATACCTCTTCAAATGTGTATAGAATTCTGCTTTTTGTACTGTATCTTCACTTTGAATAAGAATTTTACTTTTTCTTGAATTGTTTCATGTAAACCTTGGACTATCTCATCTTTCTTCATAGAATCTGACGTTGCTCTGCTCGTTGATGATGATGTGTTTCTATGGACCTGTTGATGTTGTCGAGTGAGAGAATGGTGCTAACTACAAATCAAACTACAAGAAGGAGTTTTCATCTTTAGACGTCATCCTCATGATTGACGGAATTAGCACTCAAGAGATCAAAATTAGTGCTGAAAGTGGTGCGAAGTTTGGTAGCTCACCATTCCTACCCGGAATTTACGTACGGTGACACACACTCTAAAAGGACTTTTTTAGATAGTCACAAAAAATTGAAGTTTGGTGCCTCGCTTGATGTAAAATAGGTAGTCTCCACTAAGGGTGATCACAACTCTACTACCAAATATCTTTGCAGCACCTAATTTGCCCACCGGCATGGTTAAATCCAACTTTAACGCTCTAACAACCAAGAAACCCGATTGTGTTCTCCAGTACTACCAAGTTCAGTTATTTCGGTCAGACTCTCTATGTAAACATACCTAGAAGCATGCTAGTGACTCTAAAATCTCTAAAATTGGTGGTTTTATGCAGATATTTACAAAGATCTTTTTTTTTTTTTTTTAGTTTTTTAAAAATTTTATATAAAAAGAAAAAACTAAAACTCTATATGCAAAACACTCCCCCACACCTAAATCTAACATTGTCTTCAATGTTTCAAAAGATGGTAACAATTTAAACAGAAGCATACCATGAGAACCTTGTTGATCAGAGAAAAGGGCAGAGATTACCGGTATGTCAACGAAAGCAAGATTAGAGCTTCATTATTCATGGCTAGAATCCAACATTTTCAGCTGTGATCATATTGGATTAGCACAATATATACAAAATAAAAGAAGACTCAACTGACTCAAGATAGAAAAATTACCTACTGGATTATATACAAGAAAAGTTCACGATAAACCAACAGCCTAAAGAGTTGGGGATCAACCCAAAAAACGGAGTGCAAAAATTTAACAGCCTCACACCATTGTAATAGGACAGAAATGCAAGTGAGACTGCAAAACAAAATGAGCTACCCCCAAATATGGATTTTTCAACGGATATGCTTTTGGACACAAAATCCTGCAATTTTAGGGGTTCGTCATGAACAAGGTCTAACTCAAAATGGACTTTGTTAGGAACAGGCAGAGTTATACATTTCAACTGTGGCTCCTTAAACACATTATATTTAGCTGCAAAATGGTCCAAAAGAATTTGAGAAGCACACAGAAAATTTGGTTTTACAATTTTGTTACAAATCAAATCTAGGTTGGGTGGAAGATTACCAGTTTGTGACATGGGCAGAGAGCTAGACTTGTCTAAGTTATATTCATTGTTATGCTCAAAAGTTTCAGTAGGTAGCCTAGTGTTTTCCCAAATAAAATGAGTAATGCAAGATTATGCTCACAAATCGTTGAACAAATTAACAAGCCCCAATTCAGTATCATCAGCATCATTCAAAACTTTAGTTTCAAGCATAGGCAAATCAGAAGAAACATCACAATGTGACCCAGGCAGAGAATCAGACATATCACTTATATTTTCATGCATAGGAACATTAGTGTCAACAAAAGATTCAACATTACCTATGTCAGACACAAGATATGTGTCATGCTCTTTTTCACAGGTCAGTTACATAGGCCCAAGATCAGTATCAACATCACATGTATATGGAACACTAGAAGAAACATCATTCATGAAGGTCGAGGCAGAGAAGCCTAATGTCTCTGAACCCAAAGGTTCCATAATATTTTTTGCATAAACATGTTCTTCTAACATAACATAATCATCATCATCATAACAGAAATGCATTTCCCTATTCAAAATTGTAGTATTTCTAGTCCCTTCTTTTACCTCTATATTAGGTTCGTTTTCAATATTAACAGCCTGACTAGGAACATAAACACTATTCTCAAAATTTACTTTAGGACTAACACTCATTTCATCCTGAAATTCCTCCCTCTCCTTATTTTGTAAATGAAGCAGATTCATTTTTAAAAATGTATTAAGTTGGTCAATGGAAGGAGAGTCTTCAACAGTGGGCATCCTCATAGCATATTGGTATTCAGTACATGGTTGCGCATGAGGGTCACCACAGAAAGGAAATTCAGAAGCAATGCTATATGGTTCATTATGAAATTCAAATCTAGCATTATCTTGTTCAATGATTTCCACAGATTGCATATAAGGAGTTAGGGAAGTACAAAATTGTTCAAATTCCCATTGTGTTGATTGATTCATGGGTGCATGGTCGTTAAGGTCTATAAAAGACTGATCGCAACCTTCAAAATATTAATTCTGGTCCCAATGACTACCAGCTTCATAACCTGTGGATATGTCATATCTTGGATTTTCATGGTATTCTCTAGATTGCCTAAAATCATGCAAAATATAGCAATTCTCAACAGGATGGCCTAAGCTACCACATAAGGTACAAGCATAGATTTCAGATTTCCTAGGTGAATTAGATGCGACAGATTTGTCATGTATTTGTATTTCTAAAGCAGTGATTTGAGCCTCTAACTGCTAAAGTGATGATTGTGTGAGCTGGGCATTATAAAAATGTTCATTTTCTCCCTGTGGTGAATGATACATGTGCGAATAAGAACTAGGGTTTGTATATTCAAGCTCAGGACCCTGAAAAGGTCCGTAATATTCCCTATAACTATCAACATCATGGTTTGTGGGAGGCTCATAATGTGAGGCATGCCCATAAGCAAGTTCTCTAATGGATTTGTGCTCATCCCCAGTTGCAGACCAGAATCCAGACATTTTTTATTTTTTTATTTTTTTTTGAAACAAAATGAAACAAATCTATACTAAATGCTACTAACAAATCCTAAACAGAATTATGCATATAAGAACGCATATAAGCTACTAATACAAAATACGACAGGCTAAACACACTATACACGATTACACTAAAAAAAATTAATAAGAGAAATTAAAAATGACGTTGTTGCGACAATGGCAGGGAGCTGTGACGTCTTTCAATCCTAAACTGGATTTCTATTGGACCATAACAATAAAAATATGTTAACTAACGAGAGGCCAACTCGTATTTGTCAACAAAATATGAATCTCGGTTGTTAACCCAATATCAAAACATTCAGGCTAAGCAATTACAGGCGGTCCTAGACGTCATGTTGTTGTAGTGTTCAGAAACTTACCTCCGGTGTGCATCCGGGAGAAGGCTACACCAAGCTCACAAGCTGACTATTGCTATTTTCTTTGCAGCTTCTATAGTAGTTTCTTTATTTCTGTTGGTACAGTACCGAAGTAGTCACAACAACAGCTCGCTTCTCTGTCTTTTCCGCAACTTTATGAGCACCTGATAATGCTCAAGAGAAAACTTTAATACCCAAATGTGTATATACCAAGAAAGGAAACAAATGAGTTACACTAGCAATGACTGAAAACAAAAATTTCAAATAAATATATACAAGACTAATCTAAAAATCAGTAAAGTAAAGAAGAAAACTTTAACTACACCGTTACCGAGTCCCCGACAGCGGCGCCAAAAACTTGGTAGGTCTGTAAAGAAGCCTACGACTATGTCTAACTGCAAGTGCACAACGTCTATTGGAGATAGAGCAAATACAGGTCGGTCCCACAGATACAAGGTAGGTGTAGAGGTGATTTCAAAGCTTTACTACAACTGATTCAATGAGAAGTAACAAAAGGGGGTTTTGTTTTGTCGATACGACTGAAAGGTTTGTAGTGACTGAAATATTAAAATAGAATGCAAAGCAATGATAAAGAGGATACTATGGCAGTCAAATCCACCACTAACCTAGACTATGTATTCAACTAATGATGTTATTCTTGTCCTTGTGACAGATAAGGGAGAAGTGTCAAATCTGCCCTATATCTAAGATGTTTCTCCGATTGATAGTTTAATCACAACTAAGGTATCTTTCCAAAGCATTAAGTGTGTAGTTAAAGCACAACTAATATGAGGATCAATAATAGTCTGGTTAAGCTTGAGTTGCATAATAATCAACACAGTGGTATTCTAACTACAATTGATACATGGCATACACTGTGAGAGCAAAATGTTGATGTACTTAGATTAAATTCTATCCTAAACAATTCAAGCATCCAAGAACAAGACACACAGTATGAATCACACAGTAGCAATCTAGGGATTCATCTAAACCCTAGCATATGAAATTAGAACATAATAATAATAATACTGAAAACAAATATCAATTACTGCTTGGTGCACCGGCTAATCCGGGCATGAATTATATATCACAATTCTCATCCCTATTTATACACAAAAATCCCCAATTGGGTTTCAATTCAATAATAAATATTTACCCACTCACCATAATTGCCTGAATTTCTTGTCCCCTCTGTTATTTCTTCTATGCAACTTGATTTGATTTTTGCTTTTAGCCATTGAAGATAACCCTAACTATATCTCTCTTAATCATAGCTTCTAGGGTTACTATTTGTTGATGGTGGTTTTTAGCTTAGGGTTAAAATCGTAAAACCTTGCATCCGATATTACGTCACTCTGCAAGGAAATAGAGCCACGTGTGCTAACCTCTCCACTGGAAAATTTATTGAGCAGCTCAATATACTTACATGAAATTTATCCAGACTGGCGAACCCTCGATGTTCTGTAAATTTCGGCGCCTCGAGCATATTCACTTAATATAAGTTCTTCTGAATGCCTTCTATGCTATGTTCTCTGGCTGAACTCTTAATGTTGATATGGCATGACGATTCATGTTCACTCGCAGCAGAGTAGCACGAATCTCCAAGTATCAAGAATAAGATCTCTGCATAAGGTATTCAATCAGAAAAGCATGCTGCTCTCTGGCAATGAACTTAAAAGAGCTCTGTGTCGACACATAGAATTCAATCAACCTTACTAACTTGCAGAAGTCAGGGTTTCGCGCCTCGCGCAACATACTAGACCTTGCTTGTCAAAAAATTAAGCCTAGGCAAACTAGGTAGTTAATCCACCATGGATTAGCAGGTGCAAAACCTCGCCCAGAATCAGGAAAAAAACTGGGAGCCACAGCAGCAAAGGGAGGCGTGGCCTTGCCATTGGCCACGCCCCATCCTAAACCGACCATATTTCCCTCGACCAATCAGTTCGCTTTAAATCCGCCGCAGCGCACAGGAAGTGTGGCCACGCCCTAACTAGCCGTCCCCACTTCCCATTGACCAATCAGATCGCCGTAAATGCGCCACACGCATTCCGAATGAGGCCGGCCCCATTTTGCTTACCGGTGTAGATGGGGCAAAACGATTTGCTGGTTTTTACGGAATTGAGGAGACGACCGTACGGAGGAGACTCCTTGAACCGAGTGAAATGTTCAACCTCACACAGATGCACTGCAAGAAGGGAGTGCTTTGAATTCGAGAGATCAATCTGTAGTACTCCGGCCTAAACCACGACAATGGTCGTTCCAGAGTAAATTCGGTCACAAGAGAGGATGGGTCGATCTGTAGGAGGGAAGCTTAGAAATGTGTGGAATCAATAGTAATCAAAGATTGTAGGTGCGTTGAGAATTCTGAATATGATAAGTTCTGAATGATTGAAATTGTTCAGTTGAGAGTAATTGCTCAATTGATAAGTTGTTGATCTCGTGTTGTCTGTGAGACGTGAAATCGTTGTATATTCAATCATGATTCAGAGACTTATTTATATTGCTGGAATTATAGACACCATGATCCCATGAAGTGTGAGAGTTGATGGAATCAAAGAGTGGGGAAATGGAAATCGTGTTTGAAACCAGTTGCTCATCGTGCGGAGACTTGGTTGATTTTCCATCCACTACTTTGTTAACTCCTTCAACTGATTGCATGACTTGCTCACATTCCATCGTGTGTATGAACACACGTGCCGTGAGACCGCCGTGAGACCAAAACCCTAGTTAATATCCCCCATGTAACACGATTGATGTCTCGTGTGATTGTGGAGTCTGCAAAGGCGGACGTGTATTTATTTAGTCGAGTTGTTGACTTCATGACTTCATGGGACGATGAGCCCTTGTATTGTTGAGTCGAACGTGGTTTGGAAATGTTACGAGACTCATGAATTGAACATGTCTGTTGATACGGAGATATGATGTGTGAATAAGTTAACGTGAGCAAATACTGCTCATTCGATGAATTGTTGAATATTGATAGTTGAACCAATATTCTTTGGTTTGAGCAAGTATTGCTCATCTGAGCAAATATTGCTCGTTTGATGAATTATGGTAGCATGACTAAATAAAATATTAAATCAGAATACTGGAAATTGAACCAAGTATGATAAATAAAATGTTGATCACGGGATCAACGTAAAATTATTAGCGTTTGAATCTGGAATCATTAACCTTGGACTCAAAACCCTAATTTAATCAATTAATGATTTACTGACGGTTTATTGAAAATTAACCATGGAGTGAAGAGGACCGGCTACATGAGATTATGGGTTGACCATGTAGCGCCTAGATGCTCACGTGAGAAAATATCAAGGTCTCATGAAGAACAGTTGATTTGATGAAAGGATGATTAAATGTTGGTTTAATCATTTATTAAGATAATGCTCGTCTGAACCTTAGGTGATAAAACCTAATTAATTATGAAGAGATGAGGGGCCGACCAAGGGGTCATGAAACCGGCCTTGGGTGGTCACGGGATCAAATATTGATCGTTTGAGCAATCCCCAGATTGGTTGAAACCCTAATTAGCTCCATTTACTAGAATCGATGTAGAATTCTCATACGGACTCGGATTTTGATGGTCCGCCCCTCCATTATGTACGGAAAAGAATTTCCTATCTCCTCGCTCGGGAATATTTAGGTTTTAAGCTCGTTCGGGAGGTGAAAACATCCCGAGAGTAAAACTCAGGAAGAATTCAAGAGGGACTGTAGGAGAGAGTTTGGGCCCAATATGAGCGATTGCGCAAATTAGGTCAAATTGTGAAAATACGAGGGACCGGATCCTTGCAAGCCAAAGAGCCAACCTTGGTCGGTCAAGGTAACATGCTCACGTCACCAAAGTGTTCGTGTCTTAGTCCTGAGAATTTCGATATTTTCTGATGTGGTTTAAGCAATCATTTGAGAAAATATGAAGAAATCGGGGATTTTTGCTGAAACCGTGAAAACTTCATGAGATGAAGGAAAATAATTATAAAATAAAGGAATGATGAGGCGTGGGACCGCTTAGGCCAAGGCATGGCCGGCCGGCTAGTGACCATGGTCCCGTGGTGCCTTTCCTAATTTTATATTATTTTTCATGAATTTATGAAAATATCATGAATTTAGGGAATTTGCTGAAATCAAGGAGTTTCCTTGAAGGGAAAGAGTTTCCATGGGATCAAGGAAGCCAATAATATTAAAATAATAAAAATAAGGGTGCGTGGGACCGGTTAGGGCATGGCCGGCCGGCTTGGGCCCGGTCCCACGAGTTTTCCTTAATTTTATGTATTTTTGATATATTTTTCCATGATTTGAAGGAATTTTCATAATTTGAAGGAAATATCATGAAATCAAGGAATTTCATGAGATCAAGGAAACCTTAAAATAATAATAATAAAATAAAGGGACGTGTGGGACCGGCTAGGGCATGGCCGGCTGGCTTGGGCCCGGTCCCACGGGTTTCCCTAATTTTCTATTATAGTTTTCATGGGTTTATGAAAATACCATGAGATTAAGGAGTTTTCATGAGATTAGGGAAATAATAATAAAATAATGAGGAACCATGGGTGTGGGGCCTGCCGGGATCAAGACATGGCCGGTTGGCTAATAACCACGGCCGCACAATATTTTCCCTAATTTTATATTATTTCCTTAGTGTGAAGGAAACACCATGAAACTGTGGAGTTTCCTCAAAACGAAGGATATTTGTTCAAGTGAAAGGATTTTCATGAACTCAAGGAAAATAATGAAAAAATATGATAAAATATAAAACTGGCGTGGGATTGGCCACGGCACGGCCGGTCGGTCGGTGGGCCCATGCTCCCAGCGCCTTGGTCAATTTTTTAAGTATTTATTATTTTTCTTCCTATTTTTGCATAGGTTCATCGTTTCGTCGTATTTTGAAATACTCGTTCGTGCGGTGATTGTTAGTGCATCATCGTCGAGTACACTTGCACCATTTAAATTGGGGCTTACTCGGAGGTAGCTCAGATGCCCGTGCGTTGAATATTTATTACTAACCTACGTTATTCTGCTGGGAAGAACCATAGATTGAAGTAACGAATATTATGAAAATATTTGAATATTTTCAGAAATTCAATGGATGAATCCAAGAATTTAAGAATAATTAATCGATGGCTCTATACTAGCAAAGCAAGCTTTCTAGGAGCATTAATTATTCGACATGAGATTGCTTTGAGCTTCATATCCTTTATATAGTCGGGAAAAGCGTTGTTTGTATCCTGAAGACGTTATCGCTCTATACTAGCAGAGCAAGCTGTCTAGCAGCCGTCAATCTCGTGATTCTATATAGAAATAATTACTGAAGTGTTCAGTATTCATGAGATATGTCGTTGTCCAGCCGAGAGACTACATATCTGCATGTACTCTGAGAGACAGTATTTCTCAGTCAGAGGTTCGATGAGAGTCCCGTGTCTCAATACTCACATCTGATTGCTGGATCAGAAGTTCGTATAATTATGGGTTTAGGATTTTAGCCTTTGTCGAAAATCCACCATCTACAACCGGCCCCCAATTCTTCCAAGGAGAATTCTTCCACGACGCCTTGGCCACGCCAAGCCCTAATTCTTCCAGGGAGAATTCTTCCACGGCGCCTTGGCCACGCCAAATCCTTCCAAGGCGCCAAGATTTGGCCACGCCAAATCTTTCCAACCACGCCAAATCCTTCCAAGGCGCCAAGATTTGGCCACGCCAAACCTTTCCAACCACGCCAAATCTTTCCAACGGCGCCAAACCCTAACTTTGGCTGCGGAGCCAGTTTTTAGCTTTGGTCATACCGCAACGTCTCTGGCATACCACTATGCCGTGGCTACTCTCATGCCGCCATGCCATGGCTACGCCACCGGAATACCATTAGCATGTGGCCGACGCCACTTCATTATACAACAAGATGTGGCCATAATCAATGGCCATTCTTCTTCATGAGATGCAATCTCAGCCATCCAAGTTCGCCGACTAACCGATAAGCTCACGACAAGTTTTAGGCGACTAGCCAAGACGAGCCTAGCATTACATGCTATTTACCTGCGGCAAGCCTCTCAATTTTAACTTGCCACACGTAGAAAAGTGCTACATGTTTCCACGGAAACACTCGAGACATCAAAATATGTCACAAACTGGGGGATGCTAATTAGGGTATTGGTCTGGCGGTTTACAGCGTGCGGCGTGCAATGCGCCCGTTACAAGAAAGTGTCATGAAGTAGGATAATTAGTGATGGTGAGAAGTAACGGTGCAAACAATTCATTTCCTTCATCATGGAAGAGTAATGAATGACGGTTACACGAATTCACTTCCTTCATCATGGAAGCATAACGTCTGGCAGTTACATGTTACTCTTTTCTTCCACCACTCAATCGTTTCCACTTCCTACGAGACCATGGTACGTTTCACTATGACTTGTATAAATAGGTTTCACCTATTTCCACCAAAAAATAAGTTTTTGGTCGGCAACTGATAGGTGTCTAAAACACCTAATTTACTATCTAGTAGTTACGCTTTCTTTGCTAATTTTCTTGTGAATTATGTATATTATGTTCGCTTTTGAGTTATTAGGTGCTTTGGAGTCATACGGAAGAAAAGGAGAGGAAATCATTGAATTTAAGCCGAAAGGGCAAAAAGGTCATTTCAGGGGCGAACACTATCTGGAGCTCAGCTAAGGATAAGGGTCAACTCTCTCTTGGAGGAAAGGACAGCCCTAGCAAGGTTAAGGGGTAGCCAATTTTGTGCATTAAAGGCATTGCTAAAAGCACCAAAGGAGAAACTCAGGGCACCTATATTGGGGTGTGTTTTATCTGGGGTGTCTTAATCTCCCCCTTCTCTTATACCTAATCGAATCAAGGTTTCTCTTCCCCAAATTCATCACTGCAACGAAGAAGAGGATGATGGTTCTATTGAGTGTAAATGGCAGAGTCTGGAATGAGAAATTCAAAGTTGGGGTTTCATTTGAGAAGAAGATTGAAGGGAATTGAAGAAATCTGAGAAGATGAAGGTGGTGCTGTGGAGAATTTGAAGATGGGTTGGTTTCTGTTAAAGTTTTGATGGAAATCAGAGAAGAGATCGAGAGATGGGTGATTTCTGCCGTCGATGGTAGAGAAGAAATCGAAGATGAATTCATGCCAGGGTTTGATTGGGATCTGTTGCTGCTCTGGATTAGGGAAGAATCAATGAAGCATGGTGAGAGGAGAAGTGAATCAAGAGAGAAATAGAGATTGAATCTGAGATGGGTTCGTGGTAGAATTACAGAGAAGTTGAGTAAGAATGAAGGAATGGGTTTGTGGTTGTGTATTTGAGACGGTAAAGACGATGGGTTTGAATCTGATAAAGCTACAACAGATGAAGAATAAAGATGGGTAGGATCGGATTTAGTTGCCGTAGCAAGAATTACAAAGGGATGTTTGCTGAGTTAGAATGGAGTTGAAGGTGGTGCAGAGAGTAATGAATGCTCCTGGCGATTGAAGCATCAGAGAGGATTGAAGTCTGGGTTTCTCTGGAATTGAAACAAATTGAAGACATGGGTGTTTGTGAAATGGGTTATACTTGGATTTATTGTTATGGCTTGTTCTGGACCTGAAATTGAAATCTTGAGATTCAAGATAGAATGGTGGAACTGCTGATGCCATGAAGGCACTGGTGGTAACTGCAATGGAGTGAGTTACAAAGGTGCAGGCCAAAGTGACATTGCTGGTGAAGCTCAAGTACTGGGTTGACCTCGAACTACAGCGAGGCTAATGGAGTAGCAGATTGTGTTGCTGCTGTTAATAGAACTGGTGGAGTTGCAGTGGTGTTGAGACTGATGGTTTGTGGTGCAGTCCTAGTGTTGCTTCTGTTGTTGGCATTGGTGATGAGAATGGTAATGCTGCTGTAGGAATGAAGAAAGTTGGGAATAGAACTGAGGCTTAGATTGCAGGATTTAGATGTGGTGGTGCAATGGGTCTGTGGTGATGAGTCTGGTGGAGCCTGTGTGGATGAGTTAATGAATGATACATAAATGGAGACGTGCTGGTTTTGGTGGAATCGCGGCTGCAGTGCCAGATGGTTTGAATGCATCAATGTTGCTGGTCATGAAGTCAACAGAGAGACAGAGATGTGCAGCTGGTGATTGATGAGTCTGGTGGAGTGCAGGGTAGATGGGATTTGACTTGCAGGTGGCATCTTGAAGCAGTGATGCAATGGCTAGGCCTGGATATTGCAGGGAGTATGGCCTGTGAATGGTATGAATCGGAATGTGTCACTGAAATATGGCTGAGGCATTTGTGGCTGAGTTACAGGGGTTCTGTGGAAATGATGCAAGTGCCAGTGGAGAACTTATGATGAAGGAAGTCAGAGATGAAGTTGCAATGGCTAGTGTTGTTGGTATATGAAATCAAAGAAATTGAGTTGGATTTGGGGGTTATGTGAAGCTCAGGGAAGTGATGAAGTGTTTGCTGTTGAGTCGAGAAAGTGGAGGTGGAGATTCAATTGCAGTGAGACACTGATGGTGATTGAAATGGTGTTTTGAGTGTATGAAAATCCTCATTAGCTGAAGTGCAGAATGCACAGCCATTATGGCGGATTTGCAATGGTGATGCACAATCATAGTGCGGCACATTGCCGGCTGTCAATGGCTTTGAGCCAAGGCTAGTCGGCTCACTCGGCCAATGCGATGGATCGACTCAATCCCGACTCGTCCGACTCGACCCATACTCTGACTGGACCCGGTTTGACTCGGTATGACTAACCGAGTTGACTCGTTGACCGGAGATGACTAGGTCCTGACCCGTTGACCGGTGGCCGGGTGGACTTTGCCGGCACCTCGAGATATATTTTCCGGCCGATTCCGCCGTAATCCCGATTTTCCGTCCGACCGTTTTTTTTTTTAGAATTTTCACATGGGTTTTCTCTCGTGGGCCGGGTGAATTTCCAACTAATGGACTTTGAAGACAAAACCTAGTTTTGGAAGGGAGGAAAAGCTATAAAAGGAGGAATTCTATATCTATTATGTTTATCTATCTTTTAATATATTCTTTTTTCCTCTACTTTTTCTAGGGTTTAGAACCATGAAGTCTTTTCTCTTTCTTCTTGTTATGAACTCCATGAATATGAGCTAGAGTTTTTATTATTGGTTATGGAATAAGTTGGATTTCCAAACATGGGTTTTAATTCAATAAATTAGTTTTCTCTCATATTATCGTTTATGATTCACCATTAATATTGTTACATGATTTGAATGCTTGTTAGTCGAGTCGCGGATCGATTGAGTTTGCTTTCATCTTTATTGCTAGATTAGGGTTATTATACGCAAAAGTGATAATTCCGGATTGCAAGTAGCATAAATATGATTATAGTTTGTAGTGATATATTCTTATGATCATATGTGAACCATAACCTTTGTTAAATCGGATTAGTGCGCTTTCCACGTTCGATTGCTTTGATTGGCCTGATTTCATAGAACCTAATGCATCTAGGGAATTAAACTTGATTAGTGCTTTTACACGTTAGGTTGTTCCTTTAGATAGAATTCATATTCGCATCTTTTAATGTGTTTGTTGATGACATGAGGAGGTTTGCGGGATATTCTTGCGATCAAGGTATTCTAGGGTCTTTGATAAAAGTTGAGATTAAAATATCAATTCTAATTATTGTGTTGAAAACATGTTTGTGAATGAAAACGAAATCCATGACCAATATCTTCTTATCTTTGATTTGATTTGTTTGCTTTGCTTTATTTGCTTTTATTTTATTTAGTTTATTATAATCACAAAACTCCCGGTGTTATTTATAGGGAACCGAAACAATTTGACAACCTAGACCTCTCTGTGGGATCGATCCTTTCTTGCCCTTGCTATATTTATATTTTGAGTAGTAAGAAAGTGTAATTTATTTTTGACGCTTACGACCGCGGTCAGCAACACACAATATCTAGAAATCACCTGGTAGCTTTCCATCCTCCTTACCGGTTCTACTTTCTGATACAAGTCATAAAACGCCCACACTTCCAGAATCAACTATTCTGGTCTCAACACTTTCTTCGCTTCCCTCCCTAAGACCAACCCTTCTCCTTCACTTTGTGACCGAAGCAAGCTTGGAACGGACATTTCTTGGTTTGGGCTAGGATTGTACAGATTGATCTCTCGAATCAAAAGTACTCCCGTGCAGTACATTGTTTAGGGTTTAGATTTGTTTCTCACCCACACACCCAAAATTACCAAAATCAGCCAAAACGGTTTTCACCCATAAACAATTGGCGACAACAGTGGGAGATTAATCTCTCGGTCACAATATCAATTTCTCAATTCCCAATTTTATCTTTTAACCCCGATCGCAAGATGGTAGAAATCAGGTCTGGATCAGCAACAAACCCTGAGAACATTGGCACTGAAATTATTCCCGGTGTTAACGTTCCTTCCAGTGGTGTTAATACACCACCTGTCAACAACAACAACATGGAGAATGTTCCATCAGGCGTTACACCTTCGGTTACTAGAGCCAGAGCCTCTGCCGCGGAAAATGCTCCTTCAGGTGTTACACCTCCAATCACCAGAGCCAGAGCCGCTGCCGCCGCTCCCAATATTCCGTCAAGTGTGACACCACCACCCGTCACCAGAGTCGCAGCTACTCCGCCGTCATAGCGAGAAACTGGAGGACCCAGAGGGAGACGATCATATATTACTATTGCTGATTTGATGGAAAGACAGGAGGTTCTCGCTAGAGCCCAAACGGACATGGCCTCGACTCAGAAGGAAGTACTTGTTTTTCTCAAGACACTAACGGAGCGGCTACCACAAGAATCACGCCAGCCAGAGCCCATGAGGAACACCTCCAATACCCCCGGCGCCAGCACCTCAACATGGCGCACCTTTGTAGATGAAGAGACTCGCCCAGGAGCTCCAGCAGAGAGAAGCCAACCGTCCAATTTTGTCACACGAGAAGATTTGGAGCAACTTCTCCGAATCCGAGACAAAAGCGATTCCATGTACATATATCAACATCAACCCCCATATCCTTCGGAAGTATAAAGAATCCCTCTTCCAATGGGGTACTCTTCCCCTAAATTCTCTTTGTACGATAGCACCAGTAATGCGCGTGAGCATGTCTCCCGATTCTTGGAGTCCATGGGGGAGCACGAATACAATCACGTTCTCCGTTTGAGGGAATTTTTGAAATCACTTACTGGAAGAGCATACACGTGGTATAACAACATTACGCCGGGAAGCATCCCCAACTGGTCTGATATGATTGCGGCTTTTTACAAGAAATACTTCTTTGTGTCTGAGCAAATTACCTTCTCAGATCTAGGAAGGATGTTCCAACGAAATAATGAACATCCGAATGACTTCGTCAAAACATTCAGAATTCAAGCACTGGATTGTCATGACCCAAACGTGACCGAACAACAATTGGTGGATTCCTACATCAATGGCATGATTCCCATCTACCGAGCCTTACTAGAGAATCTGCGATCCCAGACGTTCTCTGAACTTCATGAAGCTGCAAAATGGTCGGCCACAACAGCACCAGCATTGTTAGAAAGAACCAGGCCAACCAGAGGCGAGGACGTACGCGAAACTCGAGGGAACAGACGCCTCATTAATAAAAAATACAACGCTGGTCCCTCTTATGTGAGCGTGGTAGACGAAGAAGGAAAAAGGAAAGCTCCAGCAGTAGAGCAGCAATCCAAGCGCCCAGCACCAGCACGACAGGCAGCTCCGCCTCGGAAGACTACCGCTAAAGCTCCCATGCGAAATCAAGAAGCTGAAGAAAACGTCTTGGATTTCTCGTTCCCAATTGAGGAAGTGATTGAACTCTTGGAAGCATGGATCCAAGACGACGCCATCAGACTACCTCCTACCAAACGCCCACCAACCGAAGCGGAAATGGCAAATCCCAAATATTTCCGCTACCATAGATTTGTCCACCACCCGACCAGTGACTGCAACAAGCTAAAGCATATCTTCAAAGAAAAGATAGAAACAGGGGAACTTCAACTGGGAAATGAGGGAGTTCACAGAGATCCACTCCTAGTCAGAAATTGCATGGTCTCTGGGGACTCTGTACACGAGACTGTGCAACCCATGATGCAGCGTGCTATCTCTCCAAGATACAGCATCAAGATATCTTCACAGCCCTTAATCGTGTTGTATCAGGAAAGTGACTCTTTCCTACTGAAGAAACCACGCTAGAACCCCAAACTCTCTCGGGAAGCGGCGCTGGAAAATACAACTGGGGACTGCTGACCACTATTCATCTAAGAGGCACCGAGCTCGACAATACATTAATTGACACGGCCTCTGACTTCAACATCATCACCATCAAAACCCTGAGAGCAGCGGGAGTTTCGAAACAGGAGGCTAACCGTTCCCCAACCGTGGTCAAAAACATGAAAGGAGAGGCGATGGACGCGTATGGCTACATCAACCTTGAAATCAAGGTGGGGGACATTCTAACACATGGAAAATTCCACATTGTCAAAGAACTCTTAAATTACGACATGATTCTGGGGCGCGCATGGGTGCACGGCAACAAAGCAAAGTTAGGAGTATCCCCTTTGCCGATATCGATACCCGAAAGGATTTCCAACAAGCCGTCCAACTTTGGAGATTACATGTTGCCGTATCAACAACTTACTAATGTAACTCAATTACCTGGAGAAAGCCCGTCGATGTTCATCCGCAGATTCCGAACACAAGTAAGTCTGGTTAAACAACCCTTTCTGCACCCAGTCACATCTCCTCTCGACCAGGCGCGGGGACTTGCTCTGATTGTCAACCCGGGCGCCATTATGAGATTTGAATGGGACGTTAGGCCTTTCAAATTTTTTGTCAAAAATCTGGAAGCTGTCACGGCCAAAGATGACGAGGTCAAAAACCAAGTGGTTGCGCAACGCCAAAACCCATTTCAAATTGGAGATATGGTAGTCAAGACAACCTCGTTTCAAGTTGGAAATATAACAGTGAAGATAGCTGCTCGACCCGGTCTACCCAAAGAAAAGGAAGACAAGCCATATCTGGTGGCAGATGTTATCTTGGGTGGTTACTGCAAACTCATCAATACTGACAAATTGGAAGGTGTAATGATTCACTCGCGATGGCTCAAACCCTTCAATACCTAAAACGTTGTGCTACCTTCACCTCCAGCGTCCTCCTTTCGACATTTTCCTTCTGCATTTCCCCTTTTCTTTTTATGCAATGTTTGTAACTTCTCCAAAATGATTGCACTGCTTGCATTCATGAGTAGAGTTTTCAATTTCAATTAAAAAGAGCATCTTTCCTCAAAAATTCTTCCCAAGACATCTTGAAAGAAAAATACCAATCAAACCCAAACTCTCATAGAATCATTGCATGTCGATTGAAAACCAGAGAAACCTGATAGGGTGTAGAATACATCCTATTTATTATCTATTGTTTATGCTTTCTTTGCTATTTTTCTTGTAAATTATGTATTTTACGCTTGTTTTGAGTGTTATAGCTACTATAGAGTCGCACAGAGGAAAAGAAGAAGAAGTTACTCTATTTGAGCCAAAAGGGCAAAATTGTCATTTCATGGGCGAACATTATCTGTAGTCCAGTCAAGGTTAAGGGGCAACTCTATTTGGAAAAGTACTAGACACAGACCAGCTGCGGTTAAGGGATTGCAAATCAGGATGGCCCTTATCTAATGAGTGGGGTGGTCCATATCCTTGGGGTGTAACCATCCATCCAAACAACCCTAATGCCTATACCCTAAAATCGAGAGGAGTCTGCCTCTCATTCATTAATCCCACCTGAAATTGAGAAAACAATGGCTGGTTGCTGCTGTTGAAAATCGAAGTGAGATATCAAAATCAGAGAATGAGACTGAGAGATGGAGAGAACAATGACACCGCAAGATTGAGAAGACCCTGCTGATGTTGGAAGGATTCAGTGGGTTTGATGCAGATCTGAAACAGGGGGTTTGATTGAAACCGAGAGAGACCGAGAAGAGAAATCGAGAGAAATTGGAAGAAGAGATGTTCATAGCTCGTAGAGAGGAAGAAGCATCAAGACTTGTTGCTGGGAAAAATTGAGATCGAGAGATTAGGGTTTATGATCATCTGATGTTGGTATATGGATTTAATTTGTGGACTCAGAGTCGAGTTGTTGCTGAAATTGATTGAAGAATGCAGAGAAGAACAGAATTGAGACTGGGTTTGCGCTGAATTGAAGATGAGCAGATGAAGATCAATCTGAGAGAGAACTGGTGCTACTGCTAAGATGGGTTTGTGGATTATTTGAGTTTTGCTGTGAATTGAAGGCTGAATCTGACGAACAAGAAATTAGGGTTTGCTGGTGAAAGAGAAGAGATGAAGCCGCTCCTGTTAAACCGAGAAATAGAGATTGAGCATGTTATGGATTTGTTTGAATCTGGAGCAGCTCAGAGAGGATGAAACTGAAATGGGTACACTGGGAAGCCGATTGAGGGTCTGCTGTTGATCAATTGAATTGAGAATCGAGAGGTGGAGAGGAAATGGGGTGGTTCTAATACTGCCATTGACTCTGTTGAATCGATAAAATAGGAAGAAATGAGGCGTTATGCTGCCAAGGTTGAATTGAAGAATGGTTTGTGATTGTTAAACCTTAGATGTATGTTAGGATTGTCACAGGAGAAGACTGAAAATGGCCTGAATTTGGCCGGGAAGCACCAGAATACAAACAGAACTCGGCCGGTTTTCTGCTCTGGCGAGTTGACTCAGTGAGTCCGAGGAGCGATCCAGCAACCGATCCAACTCAACCCAGTTAGACCAATCAGCTGAGTTAGAAGCTGACTCAGTGGCTGACTCAGTACTGACTCACTCTTCCCTTGACCCGGTTGACTAACACCGTCAGTTTGACCGTTAACTCTGACGGCACCTGAACGGAATATTCTTTTGGCCGAATGAGAATCTCGGGTGACCGGGTGACTTTTCCTACGGGATTCCGACCATAATACCGGCTTTCCAAATGACCAAAATTACAGATTTTTGTGTGGATTCTTCTCATGGGTGTGAAGACTTGGACTTGGAATTGGATGGAGAATTTGGCTCAAATTTGGAAAGAGAAGATGGAAGATGAGAAAGACTTGAATTTGGAAATTGAATTATTATGGAATGAGGATTCTATTCCTTGGAAGATTTGGAGAACATTGAAGCCTATAAGTAGAGAAGTTCTCTACACACTTTGAACACATCTTTTTACACATCTCTCTACACACACAACACTTGTGTTTTTGCTTGCTTTTCAAAATTCTTCTTTTAATTATTTGTGTGAACTTGAAAAATTCTCCCTTTAATTATTTGTGTGAATTTCAAAAACATGAGTAGCTAATTTTATTATTGATTGAGGATGAATTCCTAGTTCTTAATATATGATTTGAGTTTTGTTGCAATTCTATCTTGAATTTTTTCACATGATTATCATTTGTTTTTACTAATAGGAATGTTTATACATTCATGGTTGATTGATAGATTGTTTAGAGTGCACGCTAAATTGATTTGTTAATTTAATCTAAAGCTAGTGAAAGTTAGGGGATAAGTAGTAGTTTCTTGACTCTTTACATAAGTAGCAAACACGAGACCTTGCGGAGGGATTCCGTGGAGCAATTGTGTGTGAAAACAACGTTAGCAAGTAGACCTTGATCTAAGAGTCTAACTACTAATATTAACCTAATAAGTTCATAAATCTTAATGCGTTTATTTAAATTACATCTAGAGTGATCTACTACTAGGTGGTTTGGTAAATAGAATCCGGTAGTCGAGAACTTCCGTATCCGGTGATACAAGGGATTTTGGGGCTAGCTAAGCGAACCTGCTATCCTACGGTTGGTGATAATCTGTGACTAATAACATGTGGATGAGAAACATAACTTGAATCGTTGTTTTGCAACGAAGAAGGATTCTTTGATCTTGTCTCTCTTATTGATTTCAACTTTATCTTTTAATTGCTTTGTTTACTTTCTTTTGCTTTACACCCCCCTTTAGTGACAATTTTTACAACTAGAATCTCTTGCTCCTCGTGGGAACGAACTTAACTACCAGTATATTACTTGTTAATTAGGTGGAAAAATATTAATTAATTTGTTGTGGTTACGACAAGCATCAAATTTTAGCGCCACTTCAGGGAGCAATGGACGATTTTAGTTGTTTTTATTTTTCTTTTTGCTTTATTCTTGCTTTTGTTAGATTCTATATCGTATCTAACTTAGTTTCTGAGAATCTTATTTCAGGTACCGGTTTTCCATGTATGGTGGACAAGAGCAAGCATATTACAACAATCAATACGGTTTTCAACCTAAACATTATGGCAACTTCCAACCATCCTTAGGATACAATCAAAACCAATATTTTGGCTATGATAAATTTCCTACAGAATCTTATGGATATTCTCATACATATCAACAACCTCATGACGGTAATGTGCAGACAGAGAATTTGGAATATACTCCTCTTCATCGTGTTTTTCCTTCACTTTTTCCAAAAGAGGAGATACAGTCTAGAAACTCTATCAACGGTGGTAAGTGTGTGAACGTCAGGAAACTTGCACAGAAATTATACAAATTGGAAGATGATGGAGACTCGAAAGAGCTTGTCGCAGAAATTAGTAGGACTATTCATATGGAACTTAAACGACGTCGGGATAAAGGTTATGAAACCGATGAAGATTCTTTTTATGGTGAGTCTGAAAATGAAGATGATTGTGTTGAAAAGGACCAACCTTTGGAGACTTTTGAAGACGCTAGTGTAGCTTACTCGAGCCTTGATCTTAATAATGATCAAGCACCTATTCAAAAGGTAGAGCTTGAGGAAGATGCAATTAGTGCTTGGAAAAAATTCCTTAGGGAAAGATATGAGTCTGCGGAAGTGTATGAGCGTTGCAACAATGAGGAAGTTATTCCAACTCCGGATCATAATAACGATCCTTCACCTATTCAAAAGGAGGAGATTGGGTGTGACTTACCTATTGTTATAAACGGTGTAACACCCGCACAAGAAGATCTTACAATTTATACCGACGAGAATCATTTTAGTGAATGGCCCGATTCCGATGATGAGAATGTTGAAGAGATGATGCTAGAGGATGAAACCAAATTGATTAATTTTGTGGAAGACCCAATTGAACTTGCCAATGATTTTAATGATGCCAAGACTTTGGTTAAGGTAGAAAACGACAAAGAATGGTTGCAAGGTTTAATAAAGGACCACGATATACAAGAGGTAAGTAATTCACTTGAATTTTTTAAGGATGAAGAGGATTCTATAATACAAGAGATTGTGCAAGGTTTGTCTAACCCTTTGCATATTGATTCTTCTCCTTTACCTATTATTGGTTTGAATGTATGTGCTTCGAAAGTATTTTTTGATGATTTTGTTTCTAGATATCCACCATTGGAAACACTTGATTCTAACACCATGCAGGTTTGCCAAGAGGAACACATGGAAGTTCCCAAATTCTATGTTCTTTATACACTTCCGAGTGTGGACGAGAATAAGTGTGCGGGGAATTTCGATCGAGCGATGACGAGGTGTCAATCTCGCAAAAATAAATTTCTCTACTTCTCTTTAACTAGCAAGTAGTATAATGTAAGTAGGATCGTCCCAAGGGAGGTATGAAGTTCAAGTTGTTATGCAAATACTCTTAGCAAAGATGATTTTTGTTGTAGAAATCTTTGAAAATTGTAAAATGTATTCAAATATGAGATGTAATTGATTAAAGGTTCATTCTAGACCACGGAATACAAACCAAATTGATAGATAGCTATATTCTTCACATTATCATGTTACTAACAACCCTAGAATAATTAGTACGCTCAACTATTCCGTTACTATCTCCTAGCTCACCGGACACGGAAGCGCTCGACTACCGGTTCCTACTTGCCAAGTTTCCTAGAGGTACGCTTACTAAGTTTGACTTGAACAAGTGCTCTAAATTCTGTGAGATAAGGTTGCTCCTAGTGATGAACTCAAAAGCATGAATCACCTACTAGTGTTGATTTCTACATATGGGTACTTAACAAAGTCCCATCATCAATACCCACATATTACTACTTGTGTTTATCTTCTCTAGACAATTACGGGTCGAAGAAAATCTAAACTAGCAATAGGATTATGAATCAACTATTTAATTTCGAACTTAAACAATCAACAAATAATCCATAAACAATAATAGCATGGTAGAAATCAATCAATAACATTAATGAATGCAAGAGAACAAGTTTTCATATCAAATATAGATTCATATTTCGGGCTTCGAAATCGCCCTTAATCAAAGAGAGTTTTAGTTACTCATAATATTGGAGTTCATCATCATCAAATAATAATGGAAATAAATTAAAGAAGATGAAAATATTAAATGAAAGCAAACCCTAGCTCCGGCTCTCTGCAAATCTCCAAGAAGAATACGTGATATCAAAAGAATAGAAACCCTTTCTTTTTTATAGCCTTCCCACTTTCCAAAATTAGGTCTTCAAAGTCCATTACCAAAAAGTCCACCAAGCCCATGAACCATGTGTGAGAAACCCATTTGAAAATATGTCTCAAAAATATGCTCGCCGGAAAACTGGGTTTCCGGCCGGAATTGCGCCGGAAAAGTCTCAGGTGACCGGCAAAGTCCGCCCGGTCACTGGTCAAACATAACGCTCAACCGTTAAAAGTAACGGCTGACTAACGGTCAACAGAGTCAGCTCGGTGAGTCAACTCAGTGGTGTTATCCAGATCTAGTCAGACCTGAGTCAGAAGCTAACTCATCTGATTTGTCTACTTGCCTTGGCCTAGGCCATTGCATAGCCTGAACTTGTGTTGTGCACTGATTGCACTTCACCATTTCAGTCTATCCATGATGGCTATGCATTCTGCACCCCATCTCCATTCCTCTGCCATAGCACCAGAACCTCAGTCTCAGCCATCGGATACCTTGCAACAAGCTCCATTCGCCCCTGTAATCAACCAACTCCTATTCTGCATCAAGCTAGTCCCCGACAGTTCCAACTCTTGCAACCTGCAGCATCATCACCTCGGGTTCCACCATTTTAGTTTCACCAACTAACCATCCGAAATGTCTGCTCAACATCACCGATGAGCAAGACCACCGCATCTCATGCCACATTAACCAGAACCTGCGAATCCTTGTCAATTCAAGTCTCACTGATCCATAACTGCAACACCATTAGCTTCTGCCATTGCACTGCACCAGTTGCAACTCAGCTCCATCTTTGTCTTCTCTTTCAAGCAGTACCAACATATTACATCCACCTCGCATCTCCTCCACTGGTTCTTTGCTCGGTACCAACATTTCTCTGGTGCATCTTGTCACACACAATAACCTCATTTCCAACTCGGTTTAACCCATTGACAATTTACGTAGCTTGAACCAACAAATCACATCAAGTCTTGGCACTAAAGCTGCCAATTTCATCACCCGTACAAACCCGGTTTCTCCATGTTCTTCGATTGTGCCTCAAATTCTCCCATGCAAGATCAATATTACTTCCTCCAGCTCAAACCATTCTGAATCACCAACAGCTCCATTTCCATGGCTTGCAATTGCAGGTCAAAGCTCATTCCAATGCAGTACTCCTACACATTCATCTACACCTTCATTGATTCAATTCAACTAGCGACGACAATTCTTCACTTTCGGATCCATCGGTTCCCATTATCTCAACATCACCAAAAACCCATCTTGTCTGAGCTATAATCCAGCTGCTCAAACCCTTCTTTGCTTCCATCTTAATCTTCACCAGAAACCACCACTGCTTGCCAAAGAAATGAAATCCTAAACCATGAATTTCTTCTCTAAAATCTCAAATTCACACGAACCCATTACCAATTTCTCTACCATCTTCCTGGAATTTATCTATCAAAACCTTCCATCTCAACCTTAATCATCAAATCCGTGAAACCCTTGAAAATCACAATCTCAGATCCCCTTTTCTTCACTGACCATGACCAACAATCTTCTCCATCACCTGTTTGAATCATCTCCTTCTTCAATTGATTCCTTTCCCTGAAATTCTCTCAACTCTCGGACAACAGCTCGTTCTTCCTCTGATAAACAATGGAGCCGCAATCGGTTCAGGCAATGAGAGAAGTAAAAGCCAATGATAATTGATGATTTCTTTCTTCTCTGAAATTTAGGTGTAGGTAATGATAGAAATTGCTACGAGCGCCCCCCGAATTGATATGGGCCACCCGAGGTGAGGTAGATAAGGGCCAACCAATTGACAGACCCCTTTTCCCACCATTATGCTCTCTGCATATGAGAATTGACGCTTTTCTTCGAATCCTTCCACCAACAACCGTCTCTTATTTCTCAGATTCACTCTTCTCTTCAATGAGAGTCATCATTAAAGTTGTCGTGCTTTTCAGACAAAGATGAAGAAATAAAAGTAAATTGTGAGAAATAATCCGCCTCCAAAAGCATTTGCACATGAGATGAGACTTTTGCCCTGTTTCTTCTTCTTTAGTTCCAAGTGACTCCAAAGTACCTAAATATTCAAAAGCAAACATAAGATACATAATTTACATGAAAACTCGCAAAGAAAGCATAAATACTAGATATAACATTAGGTGTTTATCACACCTATCAAATTCCCCCACACTTAGACTTTGCTAGTCCTCGAGCAAATCAAACAAAATAATTCTAAAAGATACATACAACTCCGTCTCGTCGAGGCTACGGTTACTCTAAGCATGAACAACAGGCCTTTGAACCCCTAGGTGTCCCTAGTGGACGAGTTTTAGTCTCGTGAAGGTTTACAAGAGGTATGCCTACAAAACCTATATTTCCAACTCCGTCTATTTGTGACAAATCAATGAACGAATCCAAAATGACTACAGGAGGAGGTACCTTGCACAAATTCAGTTCATATATAGGTAAATAAAGCTCTAATTAGATAGTCAAACAAGCCACAATGCTCGGAAACTAACAAACCACAATCACAATGAAAAGATAAAGAAGATGGATATAGATGTAGATGTTGGCGAATGTTCACAAGTGTTCGATGTTTCCCATATCTGTCTGAAGGTCACCGCCAAGATGAACCTATGCATCCTATTGGATTGAGCTACTGGTCAATTCTAGTGTTAATACACTGGCATATACAAGGGAACCAGTGGTAAACAAACTTATTTCTACATCAACTCACTGGCATATACAAGGGAACCAGGAGTGACTTTATTCACCAAATATAAAATACTTTCTTTTGTTTTTCTTTTTTTTTTTATGTGACAGCATGATTCGATCTTTTGGATCCAAGCGCATGCTTCTTGTCAGCAAGTACGTGATAGTTGCCTTGGATCCTGCATTCCACGCTTGTTTAGGCGACGAGAGACGTGGACTACGTTTCACACATCTACTGCTATTCCCAAGTGTCATTCTTATTCCGTTTGGTCTAATTGGTCGGTCTCTTTTTTTTTTCTTTTTTTCTTTTTTTTTTTCTTTTTCTAGCAACTCAATCACTCTATTTCATCCTAGCAGTAATAACACGTCGATGTTTAGTGACCCACCAAAGCACTTAGAGAACAATAGATAAATATGGAAAATAAAATAAAAATAGAATGCGATATGGTGATATTCCGAGATATGGTAACGACTATCATGTTATTTGTGATTCCTGAGCTATGTTCGTTCTTGTTAATTAATGGGTTCCTCAACTCCTGCAATCAAAATGATTCCATCCACTAATGGTGTCGTCCTAAAGGCACAAGTTTCTAGATTTCGGAGTTCAAAAAGCACAAATTTTTCTTGTTTGTTTTTTTTTTTTTTTTTTAAAGGCATAAAACAAACTAAAACAAACTATACAAACATATAAATGCTCCCCCACACTTAAACTTTACATTGTCCTCAATGTAAAATTGAATCACCCAAAGAAGGTTCAAGGTGGGACATTCCGCAAATGATATGCAAAAACAAGAAAATAAAGATAAAATGCTTAAAAATAAAAAGATAAAGGGAAAGATACAAAACCGGTGGGTTGCCTCCCACTTAGCGCTTGGTTTAACGTCGTCAGCCCGACGTTCGGCTCCAATTACTCCTCCACAGGGAGTGGGTCACTCAATGTGATCATATCCTGATTCTCCGTCACAAACTGCTCATAGTATGGTTTCAAGCGATGGCCGTTAACCTTGGAAATCAGCCCTGTTTTGGGACTAGTTATCTCAACTGCACCATGCGCAAACACATTAGTAACAACAAATGGTCCAACCCATCTGGACCTAAGTTTACCCTAAACAATTTAAGACGAGAATGGAATAAAAGAACTTTCTCGCCCTACTTCAAAACTCTTTCTAGGAAATCATTTTATCATGGAAAGCCTTGGTCTTTTCTTTATAAATGCGTGAACTTTCATATGCATCATTTCGTATCTCTTCTAACTCATTGAGTGAAGTTTCCTATGTTCACCAGCTGCATCTAATTCCATATTACATACCTTGATAGCCCAATAAGCTTTGTGTTCAAGTTCGACGGGAAGATGGCAAGGTTTACCATAGACAAGCCTAAAAGGAGACATACCGATGGGTGTCTTATAAGCTGTCCTATACGCCCACAAAGCGTCATTGAGTCTATAACTCCAATCTTTCCTTGTAACATTCACCGTCTTCTCTAAGATGGACTTAATTTCCCTGTTGGAAATTTCAGCTTGTCCACTCGTTTGTGGATGGTACGGTGTGCCAACTTTATGAGAAATGTTATACTTCTTTAGAAGAGCGTGAAAGGATCTCTTGAAGTGCGAACCTCCATCACTAATCACCACTCGAGGTGTTCCAAACCTAGCAAAGATATGTTCCTTCACAAACTCACAAACAATATGAGAATCATTGGTAGGGGTGGCTTTAGCTTCCACCCACTTAGAAACATAATCTACAAAGAAGAAGTATAAAAAATTTCCCATTGGAATTCACAAAAGGCCCCATAAAATCGATACCCCAAACATCAAAAATCTCAACAGCGAGAATTGGTGTTTGCGGCATTTGGTTTCTAGCACCAAGGTTGCCTGTCCTTTGACACCTATCACAAGCCTTACAACATAGATATGCATCCTTAAACAATGTAGGCCAATAAAAACCACTTTCGAGAACCTTGAGGGCTGTCCTCTTGGCTCCGAAATGGCCACCACAAGCATATGAGTGACAAAAATTCAAAATTGATTGGAACTCGGATTCAAGTACGCACCTGCGGATCATTTGATCGGAGCAATGCTTCCACAAATAAGGTTCATCCCATATATATTGCTTAGCAATCTTCTTGAGCTTGTGTTTCTGGAATGTAGACATGGAACTAGGTACTTGTCCCGTCACCAAGAAGTTAACGATATCGGCGTACCATGGAGTTGTGCCACCAACCGCAAAGAGTTGCTCATCCGGAAGCTATCATGCAAAGGAATCGCTTCTTCGGACACAACCAATCTGCTTAAATGATCCGCTACAGTATTCTCACTGCCCTTCTTGTCCTTGATTTGCAAGTTGAACTCTTGAAGAAGAAGAATCCACCTTATGAGCCTTGGCTTAGCATCCTTCTTTGTGAGCAAGTATCGAAGTGCAGCATGGTCAGAGAAAACCACCACCTTTGTACCCACTAAATAAGATCTAAACTTCTCGAGTGCAAACACTATGGCCAAAAGCTCCTTTTCAGTAGTGGAGTAGTTGATTTGTGCTCCGTTGAGAATTCTTGAAGCATAATAAATGGCATATGGAACTTTGCCATCTCGCTGTCCCAACACGGCTCCAACGGCATAATCACTCGCATCGCACATCAACTCAAATGGCTTGCTCCCGGTCCGGTGGTTTGATGATTGGTGCGGTAGTCAACAACTCTTTCAAGGTGTCGAAAGCTTCCTTGCATTCTTTGTCACAATCAAAGGCCACATCTTTTGCAAGAGTCTGCACGGGGCATTGCAATCTTGGAGAAATCCTTGATGAATCTCCTATAAAAACCTGCATGACCAAGAAAAGAGCGAACCTCCCTCACATTTGTGGGGTATTGTAAGTTCCGAATCAAATCTATCTTAGCCTTGTCAACTTCTAACCCCTTAGAGGATACAACATGACCTAGAACAATCCCATGATTAACCATAAAGTGACATTTTTCCCAATTAAGCACAAGATTAGTTTCTACGCATCGTTTAAGAATAAGTGCAAGGTTATCTAAGCATTTATCAAAAGAGTCACCATACACGCCTTTGAAATCATCCATAAACACTTCTATGATGCTTTCCACATAATCGAGAATATACTTACCATACAACGTTGAAAAGTGGTGGTGCATTGCACAAGCCAAATGGCATGCGTCTATATGCAAAAGTGCCAAAGGGCAAGTAAACGTTGTCTTTTCTTGATCTTCTGGAGCTATCACAATCTGGTTATAACCTGAAAAACCATCAAGAAAGCAATAATAAGCATGTCTAGCCAACCTTTCAAGCATTTGATCAATGAATGGTAAGGGAAAATGGTCCTTTCGGGTGGTAGAGTTGAGCTTTCGGTAATCAATGCACACTCTCCAACCGGTCTGGATTCTAGTTGGAACCAAGTCATTATCTTCGTTTTCACCACCGTGATTCCTGACTTCTTTGGAACGACTTGAATCGGGCTCACCCATTTGCTATCGGATATGGGATAGATCACCCCTACTTCCAACAACTTGGGATTTCCTTATTGACTACTTCCATCATCGGAGGGTTCAAGCGACGTTGAGCTTCCCTTGTTGGTTTTGCCCCCTCCTCAAGAAGTATTCGGTGCATACATGTGGAAGGACCGATTCCTTTGATATCGGCAATGGTCCATCCAATGGCAGACTTGTACTCTCTTAGCACTTCGAACAAGCTTCTCCTCTTGCACCTTGGTAAGGTTGTTGGCAATGATCACCGGTAACTCTTCCTTGTCACCTAAATACACGTATTTAAGGTGATCCGTGAGAGGGTTTCAACTCAAGAATAGGTGCACACTGTCGATGGTAAAAGTTTCTCATTAGTAAGCGGCAAAGAAACATAAGACACATTATATTTTGGTGGAACTTCTTGTAATGAGTTAAGAGATAAAACAGCCTCTTTAAGCTCATCACAAATAGACAATTCACTTTCAATGTCTTTGTATTTTCCATAACCTAAACCTTCCACTATGGTGTTTTCTAAAGCATCTTCACCATTCAATTCAAAAATCATTGAGCTAGAGAATCAATAATATCAATTGAAAAATAGGAATGCACATCACTAGGATATCTCATAGCCTCAAAGATATTGAAACTTATGACTTCGTCATCAAATTCCATAGTTAAAGCGCCCTTGAAAACATCAATCTTTGTTCTAGCGGTTCTCATGAATGGTCTACCCAACAAAGAAGGGAGTAGACGATGGTGAATCTTCATCCATCATGTCAAGAACATAGAAATCAATTTGGAAATATGAGTTGATTAACCTTGCACCAAAACATCTTCAATAACCCCTTTCGGGTAAGAATTAGACCTATCGGCCAAGTTGTATAACAATACCGGTATTCTTGAGAGGTCCAAGATTCAATGATTCATAAACGGAGGCAGGCATAACATTAATGGATGCTCCTAAATCTAACATAGCACGTTCAAACCTGATTTTACCAATAGTACATGGTATGGTGAAACTACCGGGGTCTTTCAACTTAGGTGGGAGTTTCTTTTGAAGATATGCCGAAGCATTCTCCCCCACACTCATTACCTCGTTACCCGGTCAATTTGTGCTTGTTAGTGCACAATTCCTTCAAGAACTTTGCCCAACGTGGAACTTGCCTTATCGCCTCAATGAGTGGAATGTTCACTTCAATCTTCTTAAAGATTTCCAAAAGCTCTTGGTACAATGTCTCCTTGTTCGACTTTTGCAAACCTGCTAGGAAAAGGCGGAGAAGTAACATAAGTAGAAACATGAGTTTTAGAGTTAGAATTTGTTACCAGGTCAGCCTTTTTGAGGGGTTGTTTCACCCTCTTCTTTCTCCAACTCGGGTTCATGGGACACCTATGATGTTTCCGGTTTCTCTACTTGCTTCCCACTTCGTAACTCAATAGCATTGGCATTCTCCTTGTGATTTATTGATTGCGAAGGAAGTTTTCCCTCTGCTTGTGCTTCCAATTTGCTCACGGCATTAGCTAATTGACCCATTTGTGTTCGGATGTCCTTCATATCCATTCTTGTCTTTTGCTTATCTTGCACCATTGTGTTGAGAATGAGATTCAACTTGTCATCTATACTCGTGCCCCGAGTTTCTTGTGGTGGTCTTTGCATGAATTGATATCCTCCTTGTTGATTGAAAGTAGGATTTGCAGCAGCTTGCTTGTTTGCATAGCTGAAATTCGGATGATCACGCCAACTGGATTGTATGTGTTGGAGTACGGATCGTACCTCGGCCTTTGCTGATTTTGGTACATAGCATTTGCTTGCTCAACATCTTCGGTATATGATGATGGTATGACAGCTGCAGCTATTTGAGTCATCATTCTCTCCATGTTGCCCATCCTTTGTTCCATGTGTGAAGAATTGCCAACTTCATTCACCTTCCTTACTACGCCGATTCATCTCGAGTGTAGAATTGTTGAGTGTTCGCAGCCATATTCTCCAACAAACTTGTAGCTTCCGCAATGGTCTTGTTGGTAAGTGCACCACCACTTGCGGCATCGATCAAATTTCTATCATTAGAAAGCATCCATCGTAGAAATATTGAATCACAAGTTGATCGCTGATTTGGTGGTGTGGGCAGCTAGCTAAAAGCTTCTTGTAGCGCTCCCAATACTCATGGAGAGTCTCTCCCGATACTTGCCTAATACCACAAATCTCCTTGCGAATCACAGTTGCTTTTGATCTTTGGAAAATACTTCTCAAGGAACAATTTCTTCATCCCATTCCATGTGGTTATGCTTCCAGTAGGTAAACAAAAGAACCACTCTCCTGCAGTATCTAAAAGAGAGAAAGGAAAAGGCTGTCATCATAGCCATATCCGCGTCTGCGATTTGCTTGCTTCATACTAGTCACAACATGATGGAATTGTTGCAAGTGACGATTAGGATCTTCTCCCGCTAAACCTCTGAATTTGGGCAGCAAGTTAATCAATTGTGGTTTCAACTCAATGGTTCCATTCAACTAATACATAAAGGTCTTTGATCTAGGTTTGGAGAAGTGAGCTCCTTGAGTGTTCTTGGAGCGGTGGTCGACCTCCCATTGTGTTGCCTTCCTCTTCGTCCGAGTCCGAGAATTCACTTGGTGTAGAACTTTGAGGAGGTGGAGTGTTGAATGAAATCTCGAATGAAATCCTTAAGTAAAGTGCCCGAGCGAAGACGTATACCAATTGGACTTGGTCCGCCCTCTCCACGCATTCACCAAAGAATTAGTACACGAAAATCGATTCTAAGAGGTTGAATAAGTAAATAGAAATTAAAAATAAAAGTAAAAGTAACAACTAAGAATAAAAATAACAACTAAACTTGCCCGCACACGCCTCCCCGCAATGGCGCCAATTTTGACGAGGTGTCAATCTCGCAAAAATAAATTTCTCTACTTCTCTTTAACTAGCAAGTAGTATAATGTAAGTAGGATCGTCCCAAGGGAGGTATGAAGTTCAAGTTGTTATGCAAATACTCTTAGCAAAGATGATTTTGTTGTAGAAATGCTGAAAATTGTAAAATGTATTCAAATATGAGATGTAATTGATTAAAGGTTCATTCTAGACCACACGGAATACAAACCAAATTGATAGATAGCTATATTCTTCACATTATCATGTTACTAACAACCCTAGAATAATTAGTACGCTCAACTATTCCGTTACTATCTCCTAGCTCACCGGACACGGAAGCGCTCGACTACCGGTTCCTACTTGCCAAGTTTCCTAGAGGTACGCTTACTAAGTTTGACTTGAACAAGTGCTCTAAATTCTGTGAGATAAGGTTGCTCCTAGTGATGAACTCAAAAGCATGAATCACCTACTAGTGTTGATTTCTACATATGGGTACTTAACAAAGTCCCATCATCAATACCCACATATTACTACTTGTGTTTATCTTCTCTAGACAATTACGGGTCGAAGAAAATCTAAACTAGCAATAGGATTATGAATCAACTATTTAATTTCGAACTTAAACAATCAACAAATAATCCATAAACAATAATAGCATGGTAGAAATCAATCAATAACATTAATGAATGCAAGAGAACAAGTTTTTCATATCAAATATAGATTCATATTTCGGGCTTGAAATAATGCCCTTAATCAAAGAGAGTTTTAGTTACTCATAATATTGGAGTTCATCATCATCAAATAATAATGGAAATAAATTAAAGAAGATGAAAATATTAAATGAAAGCAAACCCTAGCTCCGGCTCTCTGCAAATCTCCAAGAAGAATACGTGATATCAAAAGAATAGAAACCCTTTCTTTTTTATAGCCTTCCCACTTTCCAAAATTAGGTCTTCAAAGTCCATTACCAAAAAGTCCACCAAGCCCATGAACCATGTGTGAGAAACCCATTTGAAAATATGTCTCAAAAATATGCTCGCCGGAAAAGCCGGGTTTCCTACGAATCTGCGGAAAAGTCTCGGGTGACCAATCTGAAGTCCGTCTCCGGTCACTTTATCAAACATAACGCTCAACCGTTAAAAGTAACTTATCTGACTAACGGTCAAAAAGTCGGCTCGGTGAGTCAACTCGGTGGTGTTATCCGGATCTAGTCAGACCTGAGTCAGAAGCTAACTCATCTGATTTGTCTACTTGCCTTGGCCTAGGCCATTGCATAGCCTGAACTTGTGTTGTGCACTGATTGCACTTCACCATTTCAGTCTATCCATGATGGCTATCATTCTCGCACCCATTCGTCTCCATTCCTCCTCGCCATAGCACATAACCTCGATCACAGCCCATCGGATACCTTGCAACAAGCTCCATTCGCTTTGTAATCAACCAACTCCTATTCTGCATCAAGCTAGTCCCCGACAGTTCCAACTCTTGCAACCTGCAGCATCATCACCTCAGGTTCCAGCCATTTTAGTTTCACCAGCTAACCATCTGAAATGTCTGCTCAACATCACCAGTAGCAGCACCACTGCATCTCATGCCACATTAACCAGAACCTGCGAATCCTTGTCAATTCAAGTCTCACTGATCCATAACTGCAACACCATTAGCTTCTGCCATTACCCGCACCGAGTTGCAACTCAGCTCCATCTTTGTCTTCTCTTTCAAGCAGTACCAACATATTACATCCACCTGCATCTCCTCCACTGGTTCTTTGCTCAGTACCAACAGCTACAGATGCATCTTGTCACACACAATAACCTCATTTCCAACTCAGTTTAACCCATTGACAATTTCTGTAGCTTGAACCAACAAATCACATCAAGTCTTGGCACTAAACTGCAATTTCATCACCTGTACAAACCCAGTTTCTCCATGTTCTTCGATTGTGCCTCAAATTCTCCCTGCAAGCATCAATATTACTTCCTCCAGCTCAAACCATTCTGAATCACCAACAGCTCCATTTCCATGGCTTGCAATTGCAGGTGAAAGCTCATTCCAATGCAGTACTCCTACACATTCATCTACACGGCCTTCATTGATTCAATTCAACTAGCAGCAGCAATTCTTCACTTTCAGATCCATCAGTTCCCATTATCTCAACATCACCAAAAACCCATCTTGTCTGAGCTATAATCCAGCTGCTCAAACCCTTCTTTGCTTCCATCTTAATCTTCACCAGAAACCACCACTGCTTGCCAAAGACAACGAAATCTAAACCATGAATTTCTTCTCTAAAATCTCAAATTCACACGAACCCATTACCAATTTCTCTACCATCTTCCTCGGAATTTATCTATCAAAACCTTCCATCTCAACCTTAATCATCAAATCCGTGAAACCCTTGAAAATCACAATCTCGGATCCCCTTTTCTTCACCGACCATGACCAACAATCTTCTCCATCACCTGTTTGAATCATCTCCTTCTTCAATTGATTCATTTCCACGAAATTCTCTCAACTCTCGGACAACAGCTCGTTCTTCCTCTGATAAACAATGGAGCCGCAATCGGTTCAGGCAATGAGAGAAGTAAAAGCCAATGATAATTGATGATTTCTTTCTTCTCTGAAATTTAGGTGTAGGTAATGATAGAAATTGCTACAGGCGCCCCCTGAATTGATATGGGCCACCCAGGTGAGGTAGATAAGGGCCAACCAATTGACAGCCCCTTTTCCACCATTATGCTCTGCATATGAGAATTGACGCTTTTCTTCGAATCCTTCCACCAACAGCAACCGTCTCTTATTTCTCAGATTCACTCTTCTCTTCAATGAGAGTCATCATTAAAGTTGTCGTGCTTTTCAGACAAAGATGAAGAAATAAAAGTAAATTGTGAGAAATAATCCGCCTCCAAAAGCATTTGCACATGAGATGAGACTTTTGCCCTGTTTCTTCTTCTTTAGTTCCAAGTGACTCCAAAGTACCTAAATATTCAAAAGCAAACATAAGATACATAATTTACATGAAAACTCGCAAAGAAAGCATAAATACTAGATATAACATTAGGTGTTTATCACACCTATCAAGCGATAATTTCACTATTGTTTTCTTGTGCTAATATTTGTATGGAGTTATTGTTTTCAAAACAGGTATTATGGGTGAATCCTCAAATTTTCAGATTGTTAGTATATGGGGAATGAATCTTGCAAGATCTAAGTCGGGCCGTCGACTTTAAAACAAGCGCTTAATGGGAGGCAACCCATAGGTTTTGTATATCTTATCCTTTTGCTTTTTATTTTTGTTTATTTTTTTTCTTGTTCCATATCATGTTAAAATTTCCCACCTTGACTTTACTAGGACGATTCAATTACATTGAGGACAATGTAAAGTTTAAGTGTGGGGGAGTGGTTAAGCATGTATTTAAAAAAAAAAATTTAAAAATTTTTTTAAAAAAAAAAGTTTTACATAAAACCTCCAACTTTTAGAGATTTTAGAGTCACTAGCATACTTCTAGGTATGTTTACATAGAGAATTCTGACCGACATAATTGAACTTGGAAATGTTAGAGAACTACATTCGGATTTCTTGCTTGTTAGAGTGTTAAATAATGGATTTAATCATGCCGGTGATGCAAATTTGGTGCAGGGAGAAATGCATTATTAGAGTTGCTGATCAATCATTAGTGGAGACTACCCGTATTCATATCATGTGAGGCACCGACCAGAAATTTTCCATCTAACTAAAGAGCTTTCTTTTGAGTGTGTGTCACCGTATGTTAATTCCGGGTAGAATGGTGAGCTACCCAACCTCCCACCAATAGAAGCACTACTCTTTGATCTCTTGAGTGCTAATTTTGTCAATCATAAGGGTGACATCTATAGATGAAAGCCTCCTTCTTGTAGTTCGATTTGCAGTTAGCACCATTCTCTCTCGCGACAACAACGGATCCATAGAAACACCATCATCATCAACAAGGAGCGACATCAAAATCTACAAGGAAAGTTGAAGAAGTTCACGGTTTACAAGCAACGGAACGAGAAAAAGAGCAAATATCATATTCAAGTAAAGCAACATACAAAGAGCAGATTTTTACATATATGTTGAGGACTTACAATGAAGAGCGAAGAAAATCAAAAGGTGAGAATTGTTGAAGTTTATAATTTCGATACGATACAAGTTGTGAAGAATCAAGAGGTAAAATACTTCTCCCACGGCCACGGTTTGTTTTTGTATTTTATTTTTGTTTCAAAAAAAAAAAAAAAAAAAAAAAAAAAAAAAAAAAGACAAGAGAAATATTTGTTTTGTTTTTATAAGCCGTGGGGAAGGAAAATATATAAGGAAGTTTCAAGCGACAAGGATTTAAGGTAAAAAGAGTTACAAATTGTTAAGGATTTATGTAATTCGAGAGTTTATCATCAATAGTTGAAACCGAAGACAAAGACCAAGGAGATCAAGACGAGAAGCGGAAGACGTTTCTATTGGATGCCGTGAGAGTGGTGTTATCATAATTGGCGATCGGATGTGAAGGTGAGTAAGTAATCTCATCCTCGATAATAGTGGTTTATTTCCTTTCTTAGAGATCGTCAGAAAAATGGTTTTTCAAAATGTTAAAAGATGTGGGTTTTTAAAAATATTTCAGAAGTTATCCTTCCCACCATTCAACGTGTCGCAGGATTTCTCTCTTCATTCCTACCTGCACACATGTGAGACCCATAAAAAGCCGTATTTTTGAGTGCAATTATCATAAAATCCTTTTTGGTGAGGCAGAAGTCGAGGCGAAATGCTTATTGATCGTTTCTCAAACACGCGTTCTCTCATTATGGTGTGGTTATTTCTCACTCAACATTTAAGAATGAGAATATGTTCTTTAGTAGTTCTAACTTCTTATTACTAGCATGCAGAAACTATATGTTCTCATAAATCTTTGGATGCTTGGGACGCTTGAACGCTTTGAAGTTGTGAGTTTTTAGTTTGATTTGCTCGAGGACTAGCAAAGTCTAAGTGTGGGGGAATTTGATAGGGTGTAGAATACATCCTATTTATTATCTATTGTTTATGCTTTCTTTGCTATTTTTCTTGTAAATTATGTATTTTACGCTTGTTTTGAGTGTTATAGCTACTATGGAGTCGCACGGAGGAAAAGAAGAAGAAGTTACTCTATTTGAGCTAAAAGGACAAAATTGTCATTTCATGGGCGAACATTATCTGGAGTCCAGTCAAGGTTAAGGGGCAACTCTATTTGGAAAAGTACTAGACACAGACCAGCTGCGGTTAAGGGATTGCAAATCAGGATGGCCCTTATCTAATGAGTGGGGTGGTCCATATCCTTGGGGTGTAACCATCCATCCAAACAACCCTAATGCCTATACCCTAAAATCGAGAGGAGTCTGCCTCTCATTCATTAATCCCACCTGAAATTGAGAAAACAATGGCTGGTTGCTGCTGTTGAAAATCGAAGTGAGATATCAAAATCAGAGAATGAGACTGAGAGATGGTGAGAACAATTACACCGCAAGATTGAGAAGACCCTGCTGATGTTGGAAGGATTCAGTGGGTTTGATGCATATCTGAAACAGGGGGTTTGATTGAAACCGAGAGAGACCGAGAAGAGAAATCGAGAGAAATTGGAAGCAGAGATGTTCATAGCTCGTAGAGAGGAAGAAGCAGCAAGACTTGTTGCTGGGAAAAATTGAGATCGAGAGATTAGGGTTTATGATCATCTGATGTTGGTATATGGATTTAATTTGTGGACTCGTAGTCGAGTTGTTGCTTTGAAATTGATTGAAGAATGCGAGAAGAAACGAAATTGAGGACTGGGTTTGCGCTGAATTGAAGATGAGCAGATGAAGATCAATCTGAGAGAGAACTGGTGCTACTGCTAAGATGGGTTTGTGGATTATTTGAGTTTTGCTGTGAATTGAAGGCTGAATCTGACGAACAAGAAATTAGGGTTTGCTGGTGAAAGAGAAGAGATGAAGCCGCTCCTGTTAAACCGAGAAATAGAGATTGAGCCTGTTATGGATTTGTTTGAATCTGGAGCAGCTCAGAGAGGATGAAACTGAAATGGGTACACTTGGAAGCCGATTGAGGGTCTGCTGTTGATCAATTGAATTGAGAATCGAGAGGTGGAGAGGAAATGGGGTGGTTCTGATACTGCCATTGACTCTGTTGAATCGATAAAACAGGAAGAAAGGAGGCGTTATGCTGCCAAGGTTGAATTGAAGAATGGTTTGTGATTGTTAAACCTTAGATGTATGTTAGGATTGTCACAGGAGAAGACTGAATATGGCCTGAATTTGGCCGGGAAGCACCAGAATACAAACGAGAACTCCTACGGTTTTACTCTCGGCGAGTTGACTCAGTGACTCCGAGGAGCGATCCAGCAACCGATCCAACTCAACCCAGTTAGACCAATCAGCTGAGTTAGAAGCTGACTCAGTGACTGACTCACTCTTCCCTTGACCCGGTTGACTAACACTGTCAGTTTGACCGTTAACTCTGACGGCACCTGAACGGAATATTCTTTTGGCTGAACAGAATCTCAGGTGACCGGCGGTGACTTTTCCTACGTATTAGGTCATAATACCAAACTTTTCCTAAGGACCAAAATTACAGATTTTTGTGTGGATTCTTCTCATGGGTGTGAAGACTTGGACTTGGAATTGGATGGAGAATTTGGCTCAAATTTGGAAAGAGAAGATGGAAGATGAGAAAGACTTGAATTTGGAAATTGAATTATTATGGAATGAGGATTCTATTCCTTGGAAGATTTGGAGAACATTGAAGCCTATAAGTAGAGAAGTTCTCTACACACTTTGAACACATCTTTTTACACATCTCTCTACACACACAACACTTGTGTTTTTGCTTGCTTTTCAAAATTCTTCTTTTAATTATTTGTGTGAACTTGAAAAATTCTCCCTTTAATTATTTGTGTGAATTTCAAAAATATGAGTAGCTAATTTTATTATTGATTGAGGATGAATTCCTAGTTCTTAATATATGATTTGAGTTTTGTTTCAATTCTATCTTGAAGTTTTTCACATGATTATCGTTTGTTTTTACTAATTGGAATGTTTATACATTCATGGTTGATTGATAGATTGTTTAGAGTGCACGCTAAATTGATTTGTTAATTTAATCTAAAGCTAGTGAAAGTTAGGGGATAAGTAATAGTTTCTTGACTCTTTACAGAAGTAGCAAACAGGAGACCTTGCGGAGGGATTCCGTGGAGCAATTGTGTGTGAAAACAACGTTAGCAAGTAGACCTTGATCTAAGAGTCTAACTACTAATATTAACCTAATAAGTTCATAAATCTTAATGCGTTTATTTAAATTACATCTAGAGTGATCTACTACTAGGTGGTTTGGTAAATAGAATCCGGTAGTCGAGAACTTCCGTATCCGGTGATACAAGGGATTTTGGGGCTAGCTAAGCGAACCTCCTATCCTACGGTTGGTGATAATCTGTGACTAATAACATGTGGATGAGAAACATAACTTGAATCATTGTTTTGCAACGAAGAAGGATTCTTTGATCTTGTCTCTCTTATTGATTTCAACTTTATCTTTTAATTGCTTTGTTTACTTTCTTTTTCTTTACACCCCCCTTTTGTGACAATTTTTACAACTAGAATCTCTTGCTCCTCGTGGGAACGAACTTAACTACCACTATATTACTTGTTAATTAGGTGGAAAAATATTAATTAATTTGTTGTGGTTACGACACGCATCAAAACCAAACCATTACAAAAAAAAAACATACCGAAGAAGGGAATATGCAAGGAAGGTCGGTCGAACCCTTAACTATTATTGTTATCTTCTCCTGTCTCGAGCTACTATGGGTGACATAGGCGTTCGGAAGCATTGGCGGCACAGCAGGACGGCCAGTATCTACGGAAAATTCCATCCACACTATTTGTGTACGGCGTCCGTCCGTATACTGGATGACTAGGAGGGGGAAACAACTTATTTTCGCATAAAGAGTTTTTGGGTCTTTTCAGTACGAAGGTTTTATTAATTCATTCATAGATGTGAAACCATAAAACTGAATAGCGGAATGTTACTTGGTGAAGCCCTAACTCCGCCATGAAAGATAAGAAAGTGAAAGTAAACTTTTGGAATACCAAAAGAGGCTACACGCCGAGAAGAAATAACAGAGGTAAAAAAATTGTTCGTTAACGGCAGACGCCTGGATCAATAACGCTTTCATCAGAGCTTTTTCAAGCACCTTCCCCAGCACCATTTTAGGCAGCAAACGTTCCATGCAAACGCCGCCTCAATAGCAGCAACTCCAGCATCCCATCCAGAAGCCACCTCAGCAGCAGCTTCGGCATCCTGTCTGGCGTTTGTTTCAACAGCGGCCCCAACATATGTTTTCGTGGATTTTCCAATGGCTCCATCATCTGTTGCCTCCGTCTCCTCATCCGCCTCAACGGCATCCTCAGCGGCCACTTCAACGACCCTGACAACGGTTTCGGCGTCCACTCCAGAAACTGCTTCAGTTTCGTAAACCGTATCGACATCCTCCTCATGAGCTTTTCCAGTGGCTTCTTGAGGATGTACCGGTTCATCCGCATCAATGTCAAGGATTACAATACCATCGTGGATAGGGTAATTAAACTGACTCTCATCTAAAAGTTTCATGGACTCAGTCTTCCGCCGCTTCAACCGAGAGGTGAATCGTTCAGCCCTAGCACTGGGTTGTAGAGAAGCTTTCTTGCTCTGAGATCTCCCAACGAACTGGGATGCCTCATCGTGCCTACACTTTTCCTCCATGTCCACTGAATCCAAGAGAGTCTGAACACACATCCGCACTCTGCATAAATGGGTGAGAGACATGCCTTGGATAATCTCGTCAGCCTTCTGTCTAATATCTCCTTATGAAAAGAAAGTTGGTTTTCGTCGAGTTCAGAATTTCTCTCCGAAGAGGTACGATCATCACTGAAAGATCTCATTATATGCTACAAAAAAAAAATACCACGATTGCACCAGCAATCTACATGATGAGAAAGACAAAATCGAACTAGGGGAAGAAACGCGAGACAAGACTCAGAAAGAAGGTGGATGCGAATTTTATGATGATCTATATGAGCGAAGGGTTCAAGATCACCTCTTATATTCAGCAGAAAATATTTTACCAGCGTGAATCAAGGCCTCACATGCGTAATACCAGCTGGATTAAATATTTGTTTATGCGGAGTAATTAGGGTTTGGTATCCAAGTCATTCTATGACTTAAACAGCGTCATCTTTCCACTCCGAGCCAGCAGCATCAATGGATCCACGTCCTAGCCGACACCAACATCTCGCATTCTTCCAGCGCTAGCTTCTCTGCTCGATAGCCGATGCACCAACGACGCCATCCGCTACTCCAAGCTAGTCGCGCTTTCCGAGCCATCCACTCCATTGGTTTTCCAAGCTTACTGCACCATCGGCCTTCCAAGCAAGCCAACGCTCCATTGGATTTCCAAGCTAGCCGCGTTCATCCGCCACTCCAAGCTAGCTGCACCATCCGCTTCTCCAAGTCAGTCGTACCAGGCCCGTGCCAGAAGTCCGCGCCCAAGCTAATAGCGAAATTCCGAGCTAGCCGCACCATCGGCTTTTCCAAGCTAGTCGCGCTATTCTCCATTCCGCGGCATCATCTCCGCTCGGCCAAGGTTGAAGCACCATCTTCGTCGTTCAAGACAACGCAATCTCCACCGTTCAAAGTCGAGCATTCGCCATTCCCAGACCGGAAGCACTATCTTCACCACCCCATGGCCCAAATTGGCACCAATGTTCCGGGAAGCAAGACTCTACGTCGACACCCCCTGGTCGAGCCGGAAATACGCCAAGTCGTCAATACAAGATCACGGATTCCTCATGCCTTCCACTAAAGGTTAGTTGAACTTCCCTGGAAAACTCTTCACGTCTTGCCCCCCTTCGATTTTGCTCTTGACCGTCACCATCTCATTCTTACCCCGCAACAACGCCACTGTTACCTGCTAAGCAGATTACTTAATGTTGATGGTGGTTTTTAACTTAGGGTTAAAATCGTAAAACCTTGCATCCGATGTGATGTCACTCTACAAGGAAACAGAGCCACGTGTGCTAACCTCTCTACTGGAAAATTTATTGAGCCGCTCAATATACTTACATGAAATTTATCCAGATTGGTGAACCCCAGATGTTCAGTAAATTTCGGCGCCTCGCGCATATTCACTTAATATAAGTTCCTCTGAATGCCTTCTATGCTATGCTCTCCGTCTGAACTCTTAATGTTGATATGGCATGACGATTCGTGTTCACTCGCAGTAGAGTGGCACGAATCTCCAAGTATCAAGAATAAGATCTCTGCATAAGGTATTCAATCAAAAAAGCATGCTGCTCTCTGGCAATGAACTTAAAAGAGCTCTGTGTCGACACATCGAATTGAATCAACCTTACTAACTTGCAGAAGTCAGGGTTTCGCGCCTTGCGCAACATACTAGACCTTGCTTGTCAAAAAATTAAGCCTAAGCAAACTAGGTAGTTAATCCGCCATGGATAAGCATGTGCAAAACCTCGCCCAGAATCAGAAAAAATTGGGAGCCGCAGCAGCAAAGGGAGGCGTGGCCTTTCCATTGGCCACGTCCCATCCTAATTCGGCCCTATTTCCCTCGACCAATCAGGTCGCTTTAATCCGCCGCAGCGCACCGGAAGTGTGGCCACGCCCCAACTTGCCGGCCCCACTTCCCATCGACCAATCAGGTCGCCCTAAATGCGCCACACGGATTCCGAATGAGGCCGGCCCAATTTCGCTTACCTTCCCCCAATTCTTCCAAGGAGAATTCTTATAAAGAGAATTCTTCCACGGCGCCTTGGCCACGCCAAGCTCTAATTCTTCCAACGGTGCCAAAACTTGGCCACGCCAAATCCTTCCAAGGCGCCAATATTTGGCCACGCCAAATCTTTCCAACCACGCCAAATCCTTCCAAGGCACCAAGATTTGGCCACGCCAAACCTTTCCAAGCACGCCAAATCTTTCTAACGGCGCCAAGCCCTAACTTTGGCTGCGGAGCCAGTTTTTAGCGTTGGCCATACCGCAACGTCTCTGGCATAGCACTATGCCGCGGCTATTCTCATGCCGCCATGCCATGGCTACTCCACCGGCATGCCATTAGCATGTGGCCGACGCCACTTCACTATACAACAAGATGTGGCCATAATCAATGCCATCCTTCTTCATGAGATGCAATCTCATCCATCCAAGTTAGCCAACGAACCGATAAGCTCACGACAAGTTTTAGGCGGCTAGCCAAGATGAGCCTAGCATTACATGCTATTTACGTGCGGCAAGCCTCTCAATTTTAACTTGCCACACGTAGAAAAGTGCTACATGTTTCCACGGAAACACTCGAGACATCAAAATATGTCACAAACTGGGGGATGCTCATCAGGGTATTGGTCTGGCGGTTTACAGTGTGCGGCGTGCAATGCGCCCATTACAAGAAAGTGTCATGAAGTAGGATAATTAGTGATGGTGAGAAGTAACGGTGCAAACAATTTATTTCCTTCATCATGGAAGAGTAATAACTGACGATCACACGAATTCACTTCCTGCATCATGGAAGCATAACGTCTGCCAGTTACACGTTTTTCTTTTCTTCCCCCACTCAATCGTTTCCACTTCCTACGAGACCATGGTACGTTTCACTATGACTTGTATAAATAGGTTTCACCTATTTCCACCAAAAAACAAGTTTTTGGTCGGCAACACACAATATCTCGGAAATCACCCGGTAGCTTTCCATCCCGCTTTACCGCTTCTACTTTCGATACAAGTCATAAACGCCCACACTTCCAGAATCAACTATTCTGGTCTCAACACTTTATTCGCTTCCCTCCCTAAGACCAACCCTTCTCCTTCACTTTGTGACCGAAGCAAGCCTGGAACGGCCATTTATTGGTTTGGGCCAGGATTGTACAGATTGATCTCTCGAATCAAAAGTACTCCCGTGCAGTACATTGTTTAGGGTTTATATTTGTTTCTCACCCACACACCCAAAATCAGCAGAAACGGTTTTCACCCATAAACACTGTTTTTTATAAGGAAGAAGATAAGATGGAGAGAGATAGAAATTAGGAGTTTGAGTGTGATTGATGGCTGCTGAGAGGGTGGCTGAGCTCATAGGTTGTCGGGGATGAAGTTGTACTGGGAGTTTCGCAGAGCTTGGAGAGAAGAAAGGAAGTGAAGGTGTGTTTGGCTTCTGTTCGATTTGGAGATGAGTAACAGGTGCTCCAGTGTTGGGCGGAAGCAGCAAATGTCGATGTACCGAAATGTAGATGTCATTGGATGCTCATCGGCTATATTGAATCTGACGGCTTGGGATGGGTACAGGCTTGGATCTTGGATTTTATCTCTTCTAGGCCCATGGCTTCTTCAAAGCTAAAATCTCAAGCCCACTTCTATTTTTGAGTTGTGCAAACGCCATTCTTCACTTGCGGATGAGGTGCAAACAATATTCTTCACTGCTTTCTAGCGGAAGCTTTGTCGTCTCTCTCTCTCATTGTCTCTACTTTTCTGCTATTTTGGCTCCTTAATTCATCCAAGCTTTATTTTACTACCTAAAAACACAAAATTAATTAGTACAAGAATTTATTCTTGAAAACAATGAAAATACAGAATTTGGGATAATATATGACTTTAAAGCGCAAAAGTGAGTTAATTGCCAATAAAAAGGTGTAGAAATATGCACTATTTGGCACTCATCCCCTTCTATCTGGAGAGGAAAGTACCCTAATTAGGCGAAATCTCTTACGCCCGCTCGTTCAAAGACTTCTGTGGGATCAAGATGCTCTACGAGTACCGTTGGTGGGAAACTAGATAATTGCATTGTTATTGTAGTTTTCGATTATTGATTTGATTGACTAACGTTTGTTGAAACTCTGATTGCACCTAGTTTGTTTATTCTTGAGAACCTTCTCTTATGATATAAGGCTTACTCAAACTAAATCAAAGTATTGATGGGATCTTTAGAACCATTTTCGGATCAAAAGACATCTTGTGATAATCCATTGTTAACGGGCTCTTTTCTGTGCGAGATTGATCACAAGAGGATTCAAGTGGTGTTGTGCAGGTTATTATTGAAGACACACAAAAATCTGAAGACGACGAAGTTTTTCTTATTAGTTTTCGTATCTTGTGAATTATATGCACAAACCTTGGTCGGATGGGATCCAACTAGAATCGTGTTTATCTTTGATAGACTTGATTGATTAGTTGTGTAAGATCGAAAATTATCATTTGGTGGTATTCTTCAATATCCGAATATGATATTTGTAAGTCTAAATCTAATTTACTGATTCAGATTGATCTATAACGGACAAAGGAGTTTATTAGATTAAACATAAGAGCTTTTGTCAATGACTTATAATATCTTTTACCAAGATTAAATAGAGTGGTTACCAAACATATTTATCCTTTATTGTTTGGAATACGATCAAAAGGATTGGTGATTCACGTGCGTGACTTTAGAAGTCGAAGGCGCATGGATACTGAGGAAACTAAGTAGCTAGGGGTATTCTACTTGGTCTCAACTATACGAAGTTGGTATTAGATTTTGTATAGCGTCTTAATTATGAGAGTATTCAAAACTGGACTAGGTCTCGTGGTTTTTCTGCATTTGCGGTTTCCTCGTTAACAAAATCTTGTTATGTCATTTACTTTTTTTTTGCATTATAATTAAGTAAATTACACACGTACGTTAATCCTAGTCACTTGATATTGATCCTATAGAGTTTCGGTTTAACACCGTACCTATTATCAAGTAATCACTTTGTTGTCATATTGTCTATTCCATATCCATAGACGATCACACTAAGTGAATACCATAGTTGTCATATTGTCTCGAATCTGTTCATAGACGATTACACTTGGTATCGTACTTATAGTTTGATATTTAAAAGATTGTGGTGTATTTGGGTACCCTCGTCTTTTCACCAATATTCACATATTTCTTTATGTTTTTTTGTGATTTTGGAATTAAGGTTTGCTAAGATAGGAAGCTTCTAGATGTCGATATTATATGAACATGTGCATAACTCTTCATTAATTGTTCAAAGATATTCCTTGATGCTCAAGGTGATCCCAAAACGAAATTTTGAAAAGCATTTAGTTAGGATTTTCAAATATATATGTTTTAATTACCAACAATTAAAGCATATCCTCTGGAAAAGGTTTATTAGTTAATGTGCTAAAGTAATAATAGAAATTTTCTAAGAGTGATTTCGGAAATATTGTTTGACATTTAATTGGAATTAGGAATACCGTAATTAGGTACTTTAATGCATATCTTAAGAATATTTTCGGTTTTGGAATTTCCTTGTTGTCCAAACAACCTTGGTCTATAAATACTTGAGTTTCCATTTCCAGCAAACCATCATAAGATTCAGGAAAACTTCATTCGTTTTGTTTCTGGTGGAGCCGTCTAATCGGAGAGGAAACTAACCTAAATAGGTGAAATCTCTTACGACTGCTCGTTTAAAGACTTCTGTGGGATCAAGAATCTCTACAAGTACCGTTGGTGTTAAACTAGATAATTGCATTGTTATTTTAGTTTTCGATTATTGATTTGATTGACTAACGGTTGTTGAAACTTTGATTGCACCTAGTCTGATTAATCTTGAAAGCCTTCTCTTCTGACATTAGGGTCGCTCAAACTAGATCAAAGTATCGACGGGATCTTTAGAACTATTTGTAGATCTAAAAACATCTTGTGATAATCCATTGTCGTTATGTGTGTGATTGATCACAAGAGGATTCAAGTTTGTGTTGTACAGGTTATTGAGAAGGTAATTGCAGATTTGAGATGAATGAGACTTTCTTATTAGTTTTTGTATCTTGTGAATTCGTGCACACATCTTGATCAGCTGGGATCTAACTTAGATTAGATTTATCTAATCAAAAAGTCGTTTAGATCGGCAACTATCATTTGGTGGAATTCTTCAGTATCCGAATCTGATAGTTGTGAATCTGAATCTAAGTTACGAATTCGGATTGATCTTACCCACAAAGGAGTTTATTCGATTAAACAGAAGAGCCTTTGTCAACAACTCACACATATCTTTTACCAAAGATTGAAAAGAGTGGTTACCAAACAGATTCATTCCTTTGCTGTTTGGAATACGATCAAAGGAGTAAAACGACTTGAGATAGTGATTTTTGTCTTAAGATTCACGCGCCTGACTAAAAGGTCGAAGACGCAAGGATACTGAGGAAACTAAGTAACTAGGGGTAGTTTACTTGGTTTCAACTATACGAAGTTGGCTTATGTTATTTGTATAGCGGCTTAATTTTAAGAGTATTCAAAACTGGACTAGGTCCCGAGGTTTTTCTGCATTTGCGGTTTCCTCGCTAACAAAACCTTGTGTGTATTATTTACTTTAATTCCGCATTATAATTGTTATTATAATTAAGTAAATAATATTATTGTGTGTTAATCCTAATCACTTGACTTTGATTCTATAGTCAATCGATTTCATTACCGTAACTATTTTCAGGTGAATATCAAGTTGTTGTATTGTCTCGACTTCGTCCATAGACAATCACACAAGGTATAGGACTTATAGGTTTATATTAAAATATTGTTGCGCATTTGGGTACCCTTGTCTTTTCAGTAAGAAAGTACGCACCATCTATATACTCAACACCCAGCACTTACGGTTCCGCGTTGAGTATGGGACTTAATGTAGATGGTGATTTTTGGACCGAGGGAAAAATAGTTATTTTACAGCCCAAGGGTCACAATGACCAACCTAGTCGAGGTACTCAGGCCCATGAATACGGTCACCCACTAGTCCATGCAGAGAAGCATATGAACTTAAGCAATATGAAACCCAAGAAAGGATGACGAAGTTCAATTCCCAAGGAAAGAGAAGCTAACTCAAAGATGAATAATCCTGGTTAGGCTCGAAGATCTCTCATCACTCTGATCCAAAAATCTCTCATCACTCCAAGCCGAAGAGCTTTCATCACTCAGAGGTGGAGAGTCTCTATTACATCAAGGGAAAGAACCTTCGTCGCTTTGAGGTGAGGAACCTTCATCACTTGAAGGTGAACATCCTTCATTTCTCGAAGGTGAAGAGACCTCTTTCATCACTTCAAGGTAAATGATCAATCTTTCGCATGACCGGCCATGGATAACCTATCAGGTTAAAAACTCCTCAGCATTATCCCGGGTCTTTAGTCGCTAAACTATCAGAGACTCCACGGGGTCGTCTCAGATCTCTAATAGAACAACAAGACTCCTTATCATTATCACGGGTCTTCCGTCGAGCATGAGAATCGGCGTTACCATGGGTATTTTAGAAAAATCCACGAACTCCTTAGCGTTACCCCGGGTTCGCGGAAAGTTTAGTACTCTGCATGACGAGTACTAGGCCTCAACGCAGTGCCTTGGTTGTCCGGGCAATTTTCTTCCGCTGCGCATGGATGGCTCTTATATGTCTATGTTTGACCGCCCCATCCGAGTTGAATGGATAGATCTATAGTTGACCGCCTTAGACGGGTTAAACGGTTAGGTCTATGGTTGACCGCCCCAGCTAGGTTGAACAGCTAGGTCTATGCTTGACTTCCCCAACCATAACAAGGCTTCTGGAGCTCTTCACATGACACACATGGCTATAACAAGGCTTCTGGAGATCTTCACATGACTCTAGAAGGTCTATACGTGCAAAACACATGCAAAGTTGTGACAACTCGTAAGAATGCTAACACGTCAGACGACATATCATATACAAAGGCTGGCCACATCACAAATTGGGGGATAAACTTATGGTTTTAGTTTGGCAATTTAAGGCAACGTGTGGGTATCAGCCTACTTACACAAAAAGAGAATTGTCAGTCATGAGGAGCTACATTAAGATAGACTAGATTGGTTGTTTATACTTATCTATTCCTAGGATTTAGGACAGTGATGATCCTATCTCCTTATCGTTATCCCACCGACTGGAGATTATAATTTTGCAGAGTTATAAATAAAGAACACCACGGAACAACAAGTTCTCTGCAACTCTCTGCAAGTGAGAAACTCTAATTTCATCTCTTCCAGCTTCCCTCCGTAGACCAATTATACCTTTCATCTGCGACTAAAGCAATCTTTAACGACCATCATCTTGGTTTAGGCAAGGAATGTTCGTCATCAGCCTCACGTCCTTACAGTCGATCAAATCAGATTACCCGACTAACCCTCATATATTTTTCGATATATACAAATGCATACTTAGGGTGACACAAAATTTTATTGTAGTGGATACCCAGACCTTTACAAGATCACACTTATATAGTCAAATACTATATTACAAATAATCGCCTGGCGATAACATACTTTTACTTTATGAACAAAAGTTAGCATAATCAACCAATTGGCATATCATACTTCTTAAACTACAAGCGGAAGTTTCTTATCTATGCAAAGAATAAACCTATACCAACTAAGTGTAACCAACTCGTAACCGTCAAGACCATGTGCCTGGAGCATGCTTGTGATCTTGTTGTGCCAATAATGCGACACCAGCCAATTACCACCATTATGATGCTTCATTATTCCAATGATGCAAGTGTGCTTATGCAAGTCTTACTTGCGTTCTTGAATGACTTCTGCATACATGTCATTCCCAAATCCCATTTGGCACATGTTAATGCTTATCTCGCACTCTTAGCCATTCCCAAATCGCATTTGGCACATGTCTAGCTTGCAACTCTGAATGCATTATACATCTCTAGCCATGCCCAAATCGTATTTAGCACATGCCTGTATTGTATTTCTTAGGTCGCTTGACTAACACGTCATATACACCCACCCCAACAGCTGACCCAAAAATACAAAAAACTTAGTTCAATGAGGGCTCTTTATTTGTACCTTGTTTGCTAGTTTGTTTGAAGGCCCAATACTACAACCAAATTCGCTTCCAAAAAATATGAAGTCTCTCCTTGGACCGAAAACTCTCTAAAACTGACCGCATTCAGTTCATACTTCTTAACAAAGTGAAGATGATCACAAATTTTCAATACTTACCTGAATTTGTAGTCACCTTGCTCTTCCTACATCACAAGCAAATATTTTTGAAACATTGGTGTCTCTGTTGTTTTACTACATAACCAAAAAGAAAAAGTACTAAAGAACAACGCTCGGGGTCATTCTCAGAAAGGTAAGATTTTCTCCGATGTCAATATGAATGATCCAGATGCAAGGTCAAGTCTTAAATATATTTACTTATATATGTCTTTTTTTTCATTTTATCTATAATAGTTGTGGTTCATGTATAGTTAAATCTCTAATGGGATTTAACCATGCCAGCATATATCCCCCAATTATTTCATGTATCCCCCAATTTGGTGTTCATTAACATCTCTTCTTCTCGGTCTTTTACTGGAGGAAACAATGACCTTGCTTTTGTTGTTGTACGTCTTGGTAGACAATTGAACTGTATTAAAAAATAGTTAGATTTTGTTACTCGAAAAGATCCAGAACTCTTCAGGGACTACTTGATATTTCCACTAGCTATTGGGAAGATGAATGATCCAAGATCAGGCATACTTCAAGACTATCAAAAGTATATTCAACTCGAAAAGTAATCTCCTGATTCATTTTTTATCAATCAACTAATCGATTGTTGATTGACATCAATCTTTTTGTAAAGTTTATTCAAATTATCAATAAAATATGAATGATAGGTTCTTATTTATGAATCATTGTGTCATCCGTTTAATAGTTGTGATTGCATTGCTTGTTTCAATTTAAGATCTCTTTGCCTTGCTTTTGGTTATGAGATAAACTTTGGTTTTTATTAATTACAAGTTTCGGTTTCATATTGGCTTTGTCTTTTTTTATGATTTTGTGACTTTTTTGATTTAGCGTATTTCATATCTAACCATTTGGGTTTCTTTATCAAATAATCATAAGAAAATGATGGTGATTAAAATCATGTGTGAGTCACACACACACACACACGCACGCACGCACGCACGCACACACACACACACATAAATATATTTATTTATCGATTTATGTTCTATAAATTGTGGGTTCGGTTTCGATTTTAGTCTTTCTCTTGTGGAAGGTGATGACTAAGATTATATGACCTTTCTCGGGTAAAGGTTATTTTTGTGTTATTCTTTTGTTTTGCAGGGAATAACATACACATGGGGGAGTTCTACTTTGAACTGATGTTTAATGATATATCTTTGTGGGGAGTGTGGTTGTGGAAATCGAGATACAAATTATTTCTTATATTCTCTTTCTTGATAAGTAACTAAATCGATTCTGATTCTAGTTTGGCTTATCGAAATTATGAAATGATTATTAGAAATAATCATTTTCCTGATAAGAAAATTTAGTTAATTCTAATCTTAGTTTGGCTTATCAAAATAAGTTAATTATTTAAGTATAATTGGTTCCTGATAAGATACTAGTTAACTAACCTAGTTTGGCTTATCAAAATAAGGTACAATTATTTTTGTATAATTTTGATGCGTTTTGCAAGTGCAACAAATTACTCAAAATATTTCTCACCAATTGATTAATATACCAACAGTAAGGATCGTTCTCACAGAGAGATGTGTAATTGATATGTTATTTTGATCAGCAAAACTATAATAAAATCAAATACTAAGGGGGATTGATTGAATAATTAACTAAAAATAGTAATAAACAATAAGATGAAAATACGATTTTGTAGTCATTCGCCATTACTAAACGTAGACTCACATAGTATACTCATTTATCTTTTATTAGAATCATTCATCACCAAACGTAAGATAATATGTACGATTAGCTATCCTCAAAACTCCTTGTATCACTGAATGCGGAAGCGCTTGACCACCGGATTTTATCTAATTGAGCCACCATGTAGTAGTGCACTCAAGGTGTAACCCAATCAAATACTTTAGGGTTTGTGAATTTAGGTTGATCCTAGCATCAGAATTCTTAGCGTAAGGTCCTACTTACTGGTGTCGTCTTCACACATGATTGCTCCACAGAATCCCTCTGTAAGGTCTCACGTTCTCTACTTGTGTAAAAAAAAACTTGAACAATCTAGAAATCAATCATAAACCCAATATATAATGAAAACAAACTATAGGATGGTAAAAACTTCAAATAAATTTTTGTAAAAATTAAGCTTGACGCCTCGAACATAGAATTTATCCTAATCAATGGAAACTAACTACTCATGATTACACAATCACTTGGATTCCCCATAAAGGGATAAAACCTAATTTATCGAACGAAGAAAGAAGTGTATTATTAGATGTGATATCTCGTTCAACCCGTTTCTCCTTTTATAGCCTCCAATACTTGGCCCTTAAGTATCATTTTATTCTACAGTTTACAATCCTTTAAGGGCAAGTTTTCTTAATTTAGAAGTCTCTAAGAAACACCAAAATCCGTCCAAAAAAATAGCTCTTCCCACTCAGGCCCAGAATAGGCCCACTAGAAACCATATCCAAATTGGTTTCGTCGTTTTGCTCATAATTTTTTCATACAAACTCGGAATGACCTCATTATTTTTGTGTTGCCTTAGTATATTCATTATCTTTAAGATGGTGTCTTTAAAATCTTCATATATATATTCATTTATATTTATGGCTTGCTTAGGAGTGATTTCCTAGCCGTAAGTAGCTCTAAAAGTTTGTCATATTCTTCGACTTGTTGTACGGATATTGGGAATTTTATCGCCATAGGTGCTTCAAAAAATTTAACCCAAAAGTGTCTTCTCAACTATAGATACTCCTTATCATGTCGAGATGAACTCTTTTCCTCTTCTTAGCTCTAACGCAATTTTCATTGATTTTGGATGATTTACCTAAATAAACAAATAAAATAGGAAACAAGGGTGATACAAGGTAATATGTAAGAAATTAACTAAAACAAGAATGGATTTGACATTATAAACATATAAATTAAGCACTTATCAAATCGGATCCGGAAAAGTAACTAATTTAATTATGATCTTAGTTGGACTTATCGAAATAAAGAAAAATCACTTCGGGTAACTGTTGCTTGGTAAGAATCTAAGCTAATTACGTTTGTAGTTTTGCATAGGGTTGTTTGTCAAAAGTTGTATGTTAGACCTTCGATTATATCGAGTTCTTATAAACTTGAGGGTCCTTTCAAAATACTTGTTGTATTTTTTCGTACCTTTGCCATTCCTTTGACAAAAAGGGGGAGAAATATATAAAGCATAAGGTGATTTAACTATCGCTAAGAAAGGATATATGTGCTGAAAGTATATATATATAAACATAAAAGAGTAAAATATTGATCAATGGGAGAAACATATCATGTTGTGTATTATACATACTACGAAAGTGAATAACATGTATGTTCAAATTATGCATATCTACCTTTAAGGAGAGTAAAGTTATTGTTATTCAAATTCTTCAACATCGGTATTTATTTTTGAATTTTTACAAGCGTATGAAGATAGAGTTAAGACATTTTTATGGAATATAATATATTTATCTTTTACCTCTTGTATTCACCATATGTAATATTTTTGTCACTAAAATTGGAAAATGAGAAATTGTTAGATAATTGCTCGGTTGAACCCACCAAGTGTTGGTATGCCAAGTTTGGTTGTCATATTTTAGCTCCAAAACTATAGGCTGCTTGATTTGATTACTAGAGTAAACTTCATTAGGTTAGACTAGGATAAATAAAAATATTGAGACTCGCTCGTATTACCCTAAATAAATTGAAGACGTATCGGCATCAACGAACACATCATCCTTCAGTTCAAGGTTAGTAACACATACTTGACTTGTCTGATTTCTATATTCGTTTCTGTCAAGTCGGTTTATATTGAAAAACATAATATACAAAGTTTGTTTACATCTCTACTATTGGTGAGTTAATCATTTTATTATGATCAAAGTGCCAATGAATGATGTACTAGTTGTTTCATACAAATTTGGTATTTGGAGTTACGAAGAATAGTTTATCTATTGGACTCGACATAACACTATTTAGTAATTCATTATTATTTAGTGTTTTAAACTGTTGGGTTGATTCCACACCTCAAAAAACTATGGTTTCATAGTTTGAGGAAATAGACTTGCGAAACTTGTTTCGTAGTTGAAAAAGAGTCAAAGGATCTATTCTAGGACTGATTCCTTAAAAAAGTATATTTACTAGGATCGATCCCTTACCAAAGGTCTCTACTAGGACTGGCCCCAAGGATCTCTACTAGGACCGATCCTATGGATCAGTAGTAGAACCGATCTTTAGTTAATGTTTGCGTCTTCGGTTTGTCTATCACTTTACGGTTTGCAAAGATACCTAAAATTTCTATTAAAAAGGAATGTTCACAAGATGTCGACATACTATTTGTGATAAACTATTATTACTTAATGTGTAAGTATTTTCCTTGATACTCAAGGCGAGATCCCATAACCGAAATATTTTAAATATCTTTTTGATATTCAGAATTTATATGCTTTCCATATCCCAGAGGATAAGCATATCTATTGTTGCTAAATTAGTAAATTATATGTTTTATGATATCTAATGTTAGTTTTCATCCAAGAGAGATTTCGGTATGATAGTTGGATTACAATTAGAAGGACACAAAACCAAAAATATATATTTATTGTATAGCTTAAGAATTTTTTGGATTTGGTAATTACTTGTTGTCCAAACAAGCCTTGGTCATTACACTTTAGAGAGTAGTGCTTGTATTCTTACAAACTCATCCCTTAGATACACTGACTAACTGTTTGTGTGGAAAGCCCACTAGTAGTAATCTCGTAATACTCATTGGAGAAGAAAATATCATGATTAGGTGGAATCTCTTACGTGCCCTGCGTTTAAAGTCTTTTGTAGGATCAAGAATCCTTTATTAGTACGGTTGGTGGGAAACCAAATCATACGGTTTTTTTAGTCTTTGATTATTGATTTGATTGACTAATGGTGAAGTTGAACCTTGAAAGATCTAGTTTGTTTATTTTTTGATCCATATTTTATGATAAAAGTTCACTCGAACTAGTTCAAGTATCGACGTTTTCAGATCCGCTTGATGGATTTAAGATCTGAAGATAGGACTATTGATCATGATCCATTGTTAACATTCTTTGTTCTATACGTGAACGATCATTAAGGGGAAGCAAGTTGTTTGTGCGGGTACTTTAAAGATTGAAGACTAGAAGATATTCTTTTTGGTATTCAGATCTTTGTGATATAATTCTGGCACACTTTATTGACTGGGATCCGACAAGCTATTTATCTCGAATAGACTTTAAAGCTTGTTGTATAAATCAGCAATCTATCTAGGTATTTCCCTTTGAGATCTAGTTTGACAGTTTATAAACTAAGATTGATTATTTCGATAGTCTTTATCTTAGTTGATATAAGTGACAAAGGAGTTTATATTGATTAAACGGAAGAACCTTTTGTACTCAACTTATCTCTAATTAACTTGTTGATCTAGGAGATTTGAGCGGTTACTGAAATAGATTAGTCATTTACTATTTCGGATTAGGATCCTAATGAGTTAAGTTGCTGAAGTCTTAACAACATGTGAAGCAACTTGAGATAGTAAACTCTATCTTGGGATTTACGTGCATAGACCAGATCGGTTGTCGGCACAAAATTTTTATGGAATTAAGTAACTTGGAGAAGTTTACTTGGTCTCAACTATACAATTATTGTTATAGTTAAAGTATTGGCCCTTGTACGTTAATAAACACTTGGTTTGATCCTTTAAATTAGTTCGATTTTGAACTTATGTTATATACCAAGTATACATCTTTTTTAAGTAATTTCCTTGACAGTTCATGTCTATATTAGATTACACAAGGTGTATATGTAGTAGGTTGATATCGAAAAGATTGCGGTGTACTCGGTAACCTTGTCATTTCAAAGGTTGTATCTAACTTAAGTGTTTCTATTTTTATTTGGTTGAGTAGATTAGTTCTTTATAGCTTAATTCGAGTTCTTCTTATACATGTTACCTCAATCTCGTTAAACTTGCTTAATTTAATATTAATTTTTTTCCCATTCTATGAGATTTCGATTACGAATGGTTCCTAGTCGTCTTTATTTTCTTAACTCCATTCAATGTCTATCATTTTTAGACTAATCATGTTAGCATATCTAAACCTCTCGTTTTAGGTGTAATTTATTTCTCTTGATATCTCTTTAAAATCCTTCAAACCCGTGGTTAAAATTTCATTTGATATTTCAACTACTTCTCGGTTTTCCTACTTAGTGTTTGTTGTAGAAGCTCCTAGTCTCTTTTTGCTTTTAGTTTATTAACAAAGTTTCTCTTAAGTATATCTTTTCTTATTCCCCCATGAGACTATTGTCCTATAATGTCCAGGGCATTGGGCCTCCTCTTACTAGATATCACTTACGCTATCTATGTCAATATTATAAGCCTGACATTATCCAAGACTAAGGCTCTATTGTCTAGAATGGACCTGGTTTTTTAATAATTTCATTTTCATGATTGGTTTATAGTTAAAATCAGTGGGAATAGCAAAGGGATTAGCAATATCTTGGCGCAATAACATAAAATAAAATTAATCTTACCACGGTTAAATGTGTGTCATTTAGGATTAAAAAAATGGCGATAAGGAAACTATGATTACTTGTGTCTACGAGGTTGTTGATGTTGATGGTTACTAATACAAGACCTCTCATCCTAGATCCAGAAAAAAAAAAGCACGGTGGAAACAAATCAAGCTCAGGTAGCAAATATTTTATTATACAATTGAAGATATATGATATGAAGGGGCACCTTTTACATGGTATAACATCATAAAATGAGACGCAAATATACGCAAAAGACAGAGCATTAAATTTCTCGGATACAAAGATATGTCACTTAGCCAGAATAGGATCAGCTCATACCCCATTACTTTTTGATCCAAATCTGGAAACAAAAGAAGTTCAAAACCTTTGAGATCTATTAAATATTAGCTATCCCACCCTACTTTATCCACGATCATTGTTGCATCCTAGAAACTCCACTCAAACAATTCACTGAATAGAACCTTTCATTGAATCTTCAACTTCTCTCTTCTGATCTGGCTCACTGGAATTCTAATGTTTTCGGGAATACTCGTAAAAATATAAAAATCCTAAATAATAGAAGAGAATATCCATATATCGAAAAAAAATTCTTTCGATCGTGATAGACTAAACAATCTTAAAGCGGAATTAGGAAAATGATTATTATCATCAGATCTCCATAGAAATTCCTTAAAGAATACGATCAGAATACATAAAATTTTCATGCAACGGCTTTCAATATGAAAAGAATCAATGCAATTCGTTCCCTTAGGGAAATGTAGGGTCTTTTGTTGTCTGATAGAGATCAAATAAATTCCCTTCTTATTAATCATTTCTCTTAAATAAGTACCTCTCAAATTAAAAGCTATAATGTTGACCTTTCTAGCATGATTGATCCGTGCATTTCGGATTCTAAAATCTCTCTCTCATTGACCCTTCTAAGGAAGAAATATATAACACTCTTTCAAACATGAACCCCTGGGAGCCCTCGAACCAAACGGTTTCCAACTGAGATATTTCGAAGCTAATTGGGAGATATTGGGTTAGGATATTATCCTTTCCTCAAGAATCCTAAATCTTATTCCAAAAATTGTTATTCCCGAAACTCCGGCTGATTTCCGACCCATTAATCTAAGCAATACAATTTATAACAAAGATCCTAGCAAATAGGTTTTCCTATTTTAAACAAATTAATCTCCCCTGATTAATCGGTTGGTGGTCCTTCTAGGAAGACAGATTATAAATAATATTATCATAGCTCACCAGCTCCTTCATTCAATGAAAATCTCTAAAGCAACAAAGAGGTTTTTAGCTCTAAAATGGATCTTTCAAAAGCATTTGATCAGGTGGAGTAAAATTTTATAATGAAGGCCCTAAACTCATTTTTCCTAAGTGATTTTTGGGTGAACCTTATAATGCAATACATTTCGACAACCTCTTTTTCCATTCTCCTTGATGGCTTTCGTGGACCAAAATTCACCAATTCAAGAGGACTAAAACAGGGTGATCCTATATCTCCATACCTTTTCTTTATATGCATGGAAAAAAATTCTAGGTTCCTATAAAAAGGGATCCCTGATGAAAACAAATCGGACGATGCCCCGAACATCTCTCACCTCTTTTTCGCCGATGATTGTTTCCTATTCAAGAAAACGGATTTGCACGAAACCAAAATTTATTGGATAATTGATTTTTGGTGACATCATGTGACAATCGTTTAATCTTTAAAAATCTAGGATTTACTTTAGTCCTTGGATCCACCTAAAACATGGAATAACTATAGAAAAAAATATATTAAAGGACCCCCTAGTGACAAAAAATGATAGATACTTTGGTACCCCGCTCTTTATTGACAAAAATATGAAATAAAAATTCGAGCCCCGTATTCGAAAATATTATTCAACATTGCAAGGATGGAAATGAAAGCTTTCTATCCCAAGTAGGTCGAACGGTGCTAATTTATCCTTCAAGCATTCCCAACATATCAAATACAAGTTCTTTCCCTCCCTAAAGAAACTCTAGATCATATGTATTGTATTAAAAGAGCTTTTTTGTGGAACAAAGATGCATCAATAAAAAATCGGGTTATTTAAAAGCGTGGACCCGTATTTGCAAGCCTAAATCTCAAGGAAGGGTAGGAATAAAAAATCCTCATCAATTCAATATAGCTCTTCTCATAAAACTCGTCAGTATGCTATTATCAAAACAAGTTCAACTATGGCCTCAACTTCTAAAAGATAAACATTATCGAGATTCTCATCCTCTGGATTCTTCTAGATCTTCTAACCTTTCTTGGGTTTGGACGATTATTCAATAAGTTTTAAACCTAATTAAAAATAATATTGTTTGGCAAGTGAAAAATGGATCTGCTACAAAAATATGGAGGACAAGTGGATTACAAACTCAATTATAACTCCCAAAGCTTCGGATAAAGAAGAACCGATTCTCGCAAAGATATCAAGGTTTGATAAATACCGAAGGAAAATGGGACCATTCAAAATTAAATGAATATTTCTCGCTTGGATATAAAAGGAAAAATACTTACGTAACGTCCCAAAGAAAGGACCAAGATGGAATTAGGCGGAAGCGATTCACGCGGGAGCGTTCACGGTAAAGAATATTTATAATTTCCTTATAAATCAAGATCCGAAAAACAATAATATCAATGGTTTCTTTGGAAAAAAAAAATATGGAAATCCAAGCCATTCAAAATTATTTTATCCATTTGGAAACTAATTCGAAAGCTCTCCCTACTTCCAATGAGACTAGCGCTCGTATTTACATTATCTCTCCAGTTGTCCTATCTCGCAATTGTCAGCCAGAGGCTGACAACATCTTTCCAGTTCTGTCCTTTTGCAAGAGTCATTTGGTTTGATTGTTCTATGGATTCTATTAATTCCTAGATTTGCACAGTTGATACGTACTTAGGTAAAAATTTGGATCAACGACTCTAAATACTGTAATATTCGAAAAAAAGCTGATACTATCCTCCGGTTCATTTGGAAACATAGGTGCTCAGTAGTTTATGAAAAATCTAATCCAAATCCGACAAAACTGATAGAACAAATTAAGAAATATATGTCTACTAATACTAAAAATATCCGCCAGGTTCCTAGTTCCCAAAGAGGAATATCTATTAAACCTACTTGGGCTTCTCAAAACTCATATTGGATAATATTTATCGGTGCTTCTTTCAAGAAAGAAGATTTATCCTAACGAGATATGCATTCATTATTTATTCAGTGGATCAAGAAGCATTATGGATATTTCATTCGGGTCAGATTGGGCTTCATTAGCGATTCACGCAGAAGCAAGATCTTTGTAGTATATGGTACGGAAAAAAAACTATCAAGTGTTTCCATGATAACAGACTGCAAATTACTAGCATATATAATCGATAGAAAAAGCGTGGGCACTCCATGGAAAGCAAAAAATATAAATATAGAAGCTTTGGCAAGCGAACTACTTACTGTTGCAGCTTGTGGTGAGGTATTTGTAACATTTTACCTCTTTTTCTTCTAACGCAAATTCTAGGTTCTTAATTGTCTCCACAACTCGTTTCGGGAAGATATATGGGTCATAACTCTTCTCTGGAAGATCTCTTTCCATCTCTCTTTTATCGTTTGTAATAATAAATATATTTTAGTATCAAACATGAGAGTTTTGAACAACGGGAAATGGGAATGGAATCTTAACATATCAAGGAGGGTTCATGATAATGTTATAGATGAGATATCAAGGCTTCTTTCCATTCTTGATCAGTTTTGCGAAGTAAGAGAAGACTTCAGTGATGGAAGACTTTGGAAGAACAAAGACAAGCTCAAAAAATCCCAATTGAAAACTGTTATCTCCAGGTGAGACACATAACAGGTTTTCTTCTCCTTCTAATCGTTTATGGTCAACTTTATGGCCAACAAAAATTAGTTTCTTTTTGTGGTTGGCTATCCAAGAAAAGGCGTTGACACAAGATAAGCTTTTGAGAAGAGGTCGTCATGGGCTAATAGATGTTACTTATGCTTCAAGGAGGAAGAAACAAACATCCATCTTTTGGCTCATTGTGGCTTTTTTCTTAGCACATTTGGAGTCATTTCATTGGTGAGTTTAGGATGAAATGGGTAACTCCTCAAAACATATGTACTTTGACAAACTCTTAGAGTAAAATGGGTAAAGGTAGAATGGCTCCTAGTTTGGAAAGTTGTTCCAAAGAACAATAATTTGGGTGATTTGGGGAAAGAAATTTGAGTTTTTCAAAATACAAGCTCAATTGAATCTTAAATTATAGCAACAATAATTTGGGGAAAGAAATTTGGAGCTTTTCAAAATATAAGCTCAACTGAAGCTCAAGTTATACCATGTCAAAGTGTTGTTAGGCTTATGGTTAAGTCACAAACAGCTTGTTCAAGGCTCTCTCTCTAGAAAACTTCGTAAGTAGAAAGCGTTGTTGTTATGCTTATGGTTAAGTCACAAAGAGTTGTTCAAAGCTCTCTCTCTATAAAACTTCATAAGCGGATGGGAAAGGGTCGTTCACGATCAACATTGACTAGGGTTGACTAGGAGGGTTATTTTGTCTTTTCTGCAACATTTTCAGTTGACTCTTTTTGTTTCCAGTCCGTTATTGTTTTGGTTTGTTGCATTTGGTTTTCCCCGGTCCTTTGTTCCTTGGTCGGTTGTCGGTAGGGGCATCTCGCCCTTGTTTTTCAGTCTTATTAATACATAGTTTCTCTAGGACATACCATTTAGTCCTAGAAATAATATATTAGAGTGAGTTTGGTCCAGTTGACCTAGTCAACTGTCTGTTTGGTCCTTTTTTAAAATAAATATTACTGTTTGGTCCTAGAAATTATGGTTTGGTCCTAGGGTGATGTCATGGATGATGTAATTGTTATATTGTAGTGGCAGAAATACCCCTTTGGGACCACATATATACAAAAAATCAATAGAAAATATCTCATTCTTAGATTTACTTTCTCTCTCATCTCTATTTTCAGATCTAATTTTTCTCCTCTCCATTTTTTTCTTTCTTTTGCTGACGATGAACATGGTGATTAATGATGAAGATTTGTGCGTTTTTCTTCTTTTTTTGTTGCTGCTGGTGCTGTTGAATATGGTGGAGACGAGGAAGACGGAAAACATGATGATGAACGATGAAGATTTGTGTGTTTTTCTTCTTTTTTTATTGTTGCTAGTGTTGTTGAAGATGGTGGAGACGATGAAGATGATGAAGACGACGAAGATTTGTGATGAAGATGTTGCCGTTGAAGATGAAGATGAACTCGTGTTTTGCTGCTGATGAAGATGAACAAAAATTAGGGTTTCTCTGATGATGTTTTGTTGCTGCTGTTTTTTGATGTTGTTGCTGCTGTTTGAAGATGAACTCGTGTTTTGATGAAGATGAACTCGTGCTGATGAAGATGATTTTTATGGATTTTTGTGTGTTTTCATGTTAAAGAATGAACTCTGTTTTTAGATCTAGAATTATTAGGTGTTCATCTTAAAGAATGAACTCATTTCTAGGTTTGAATTAGTTAGTTTTTGATAGGTGTTTATTTTGACAAATGAACTCTGTTTTCTTATAGGTTCTGTCAGGTGTTCATTTGAAGAATGAACTTTGTTTCCATATAGGTTTTATGAGGTGTTCATTTGAAAGAATGAACTCTGTTTTTTGTCATAATAATGAAGTTTTGTGTTGTGTTCATTTTACAGAATGAACTCTGTTTTCATATGTGATTTAGTTTGGTTTTTATTAGGTGTTCATTTGAAGGAATAAACTCCAGAGTTTATCAGACATAATGAACTGCTACAAAAAATAAGTAAACAGAATTTTTTAGGTTTTATTAGGTGTTCATTTGAAGGAATGAGCTTCGGAGTTTATCAGACAGAAATGAACTGCTACAAAAATAAGTAAACAGAATTTTTAGGTTTTATTAGGTGTTCATTTGAAGGAATGAACTCGGAGTTCATTAGACACGAATAAACTGCTACCAAAAATAAGTAGGAATTAACACGGAAGGGTACTTTGGTCCATTTAATATTTTTAAATAATTATAGACCAAATGGAAAAGGTGATTTCTTAAAGGATTAAACAAACTTGGGACCATTTGAGTAATGACACCACTCTTTACCATCTCAGATAAACTCCTACTTAAGACTTCTTCCATTAAGATAAAGAGGATTGGGGATAAGGGATCCCCCTGTCTCAAACCTCTACCTACTGGAAAAAAGCCACATGGTCCACCATTAAGCATGACTGATATCTTGGCGGACTTGAAAAGAATATGAAGCCACTCACACCAAGCTTTAGAAAAACCAAATTTCTGCAGTACTTGAAAGAGGAATTCTCAGCTGACTGTATCATATGCTTGAGAGATGTCTAGTTTAAGACTAACATTTCCACATCTCCTTTTATTCTTCATATCATTTACCATTTCAGAAGCAATTAAAAAATTTTCTTGTATACTTCTTCCTTTGACATAGGCAGCCTGTTGAGGAGAAACCAATTTTGTCATCAAACTACTCATTCTGTTAGCAATGAGTTTAGTGAATATTTTGAAGCTGACATTGCTCATACCTATAGGCCTATACTGATTAGGAGATTTTGCACCCTCAACTTTTGGAATCAAGACTAAAAAATTTGAGTTCATCCCTTGAGGAATAAATTTCTTTGACCAACAGAATTGAATAGCTTGGACTACATCTTCTTTTATTATCTGCCAACAAGCTCTGTAAAAATGACCTAAAAACTGTCTGGGCACGAGAGCTATCAGGGATCCATGCTGAAAATTATATTTTTAATCTCTTCTTCTTTTTGGCATCTTCTCTAACATTGCTTGGTCTTCACTAGTTATCACTTGAGGAATATTGTTCAATGAGAAGCATCAATGTTAACCGCTTTAGGTTCAAACTTTTTCTCAAAATATTTTATCAGCTTCTTCTGCTATACTCTTTTGATCGGTAAGCACATTACCTTCTCCAACTTCCAATTCACTTATTAGATTCTTGGCTTTTCTTATCAAGATTAGCATGAAAAAGGCCGTGTTGGATGCACCATCCTTGACCAATTCATTTTTGCTTTTTGTTTCAATAAAGTTTGCAAATGAACTTCTCTAGAATTGAAAGTATTTTCAGCATCAACTAAAGAATTCAAAGCTTCCACATCAAAAGGATTGTCATCTCAAATGCTCATTGCTTCTTGTCTTGCTTTTTCAACTTCTTTTATCTTGACATGGATATTTACAAACACACTCAATTCCAATCATTCAAAAAAATTTCAACCTTTTTAATTTACTTTGAAAAACAAAGGCAGGATTACCCTCCATAGGTTCGAGACCAACTAGCTTTGACCACTTCCATAAAACCAGGATGAGACAACCACATCTTCAAAATTTTTTTGGACAATTTAAAGGCTTTGGAATGTCGGTGCTACCACCTAATAAAGGAGCATGATCTGATGCTATTCTCGATACCTATTTTATAATTCGATTTTCATACTTTTGCACCCACAAATGCTTATATCGCTTCTATCCAATGCACATAAAATTCTTTTAGTGCCTTGTTGACCATTTGACCAGGAAAATTGCAACCACTGAATGAGGAGCTTGCATCAATTCACACTTGTCCAAACATTCAAGGAAATCAATCATGTTTCTTCTATTGGGACTTCTCCTCCAACCTTTTCATCAATAGAAATTATAGTATTAAAATCACCAATAACTAGCCATGGCTTCTTTAGATCACTTATTACCTCCATTTCGACCATAAAACTCTTCTTTGAACAACATTAACATGAGCATGCACACCTGATATAAGAGTATCTCCAACACCGACAAGAATCATCGACTTGATAAGGAAACCATAGAAGGAGTTGGCAATGCTTTATTCCAACATCCAAATATTACCCTTTTTATTTGCTACTTGAATTATGAATAATCATGGATTGTATTCCTGGTAAGTTTAACTTATTTCAAAAGGAAGGACTACAAACTACCTTTGGTTCAGCTATAAAAAGAATTGAAGGAGAAAATTGATTAACTAAAGTTCATAGTTTATTCTGAGCCCTAGTCCTCCTAAGGCCCCTTAAATTCCAAAAAATTATCTTCATAGTTGAGGTTGGAGGCCCTTAGTACCTCCCTTTGATTGGTTCTTTCTAAAGTTATATTTGTTAGTATTCTGAGGAATTTTTACCTTTGGATCTGGTTGTGGAATTTGTTCAGATGAGCTTGTTTCCTTTGCTGCTGCTGGTTTTTGAATCACTCTTGACCAAGTTGTGATAGGAGTTCTCTCTTGTATACCGAACCATCCTTCCCATTGATGAAATTGATCACACTTTTTCCACCGGTGTTTTCTTGACTATTTGTGATATTCTAGCGGGGTCCAAAATGTTGTTTTCCTCGACATATTTTTAACGGTTTCTTCTTCAACTAATCGTATTTAAAGAACCAAATCTCCACAAGTAATGTTGAGTGTAGAACTTGGAATGAGTAGGAATAAATGATTGTGGATTAATATTTGTAATCGGAGTAAAACAGATATCAAACTTCTCGGTATTTGTTGGATGTGGAGTTGATATAGGTGAAGCAAAGTGCTCTTGTTGACTTCTGAACCTTCGAGAAACATTGTTATTTTGAACACTAGATGTAGAACCAAACAAAGGAGAATTGTTGTTATTTTGTTGAGTGCTAGTTTCATGAGATACCTTCTTCACTCGCACTCAGACCGGTAATGACCGACAAGGTTTGTAAGCATAACATTTTGCATAAAACCTCCAAACTTTGTTTTGATCCAAAGTTTATGAGGTACTTTCTTTGCCAAATCAATATTGACTAAGACTCTTGCATATAATACACTTTCAAAGTTTAATGTAGCTTCATCTACTTTAACAGGAGTCCCCAAAGCCTTGCAGATAGTGAATAATGTTTGTTCATCCCAGTACTCTAAGCTTAATCCTGGCAGATGAACCCAAATATTTGCACAAGAAGTACGATGATTTTCTGGGCAAAAATTAGGAATCCAATTTCTAATCCATAATTCTTGATGACGAACTTCCCATTTACCAGCTTTAATGTAACTCTGATCTTGCTCATTGTCAAGTTTAATTGTAAAAAATCCCTTTCCTAATGGAATCATTTTGCATTGACCTGTTAATTTCCACTGATTTTTTAGCTCCAAAACAGCTTCAGAAAATTTTAAACGAACTAGATCGAGTCTACCAATTAATGAGAACTTCCAAACTGCACATCTATCATCAGTTCCTTTCACTAGATCTATTAAAGGAATTTCCTCAACATGATTAATAAGATCAACAGAGTTATTTGAATCAATATTAGGAAAACCCATATCTGGATGTGAAGAAGTTTCCATGAACGAAATTGATGATAACTACCTAAATTAAGGGAAAACTCTAACACTTGAAGGAAAAGTAAATGTCAATCATTGATGTTATGAATTAATATCACCTGAATTAATGAAGGTTTGCTCGAAAACGAAGATCAGAAGGAGGAAAAATTCGCCGATTCTGTCGCAAAGTCTCACCTTATCACCCGATTGATGTTATGATAAGGTATTCACCCTACTCATTTATTTTTTGCTGATGATGTCTTCATTTTTTCAAATGGAGCTAACAAAAGTTTAATGAATCTCCTAAAGTTGTTAGAAAATTATCAAGCAAGCTCAGGGCAAATCATCAACAAGGGGAAAAGTAAATGTTTTATAGATGGGACTTCTACCTTGAGGAAAGCTATAATTCAAGATATATTGCAAATGGAAGTGAGTGAATTTCCATACAAGTACCTGGGAGTTGTGCTAGAAGCAGGCAGAGTAAAGTCTACAACTATTTGGCCTATGGTGGAAATGATGCAGAAAAAACTAGCAAGCTGGAAGGGGAAACTTTTATCATTTCAAGACAGGTTAGTTTTGATCATATATGTATTCCAGTATATAATATGGAAATATATAGATGGCCTTCTTCAGTTATTAAAGCTTGTGAGAAAATAATCAGAAACTTCCTTTGGTCTGGAGATAATGAAGTGAGAAATTACACAATTTTGGCATGGAAAAAAGTTTGCAGGCCTTATTCTGAAGGTGGTCTAGGAATTCAAAGACTAGAATCTGTCAACAAAGTTTGTCTGATGAAGATGATGTGGAAATTATTAACTTCTCAAGAAGATTGGGCATTATTTTTCAAAGCCAAATATACTGACAAAAATGGGCAGTGGAATAATAACTGGAAATTATCTTCAGTTTGGAGTGGTTTGAAATGGGCAATGCAATCTTTACAAGAAGATTTACATTGGAATGTGGGAGATGGCAAGTCAATTTCAGTGTGGTTTGACAATTGGATAGGAGATTCAACACTGATTAATGTCATGGGACAATCTCAGTTCTTCAAAAACAATATGAATATGAAGGTGGTTGATCTGTTAAACAATGGCATTTGGTCTATTCCAGATGAAATCAAAAGTGCATTAGCTCCTTTCAATCTTCCTGATATCAGTGGTATGAAGGATGAACTATGTTGGAAAGTAACCCTCTCAGGAGAATTTAGAACTTCAGCTGCTGTTAACAGAATCAGAACAAGGGGAGAAAAAGTGCAATGGCATGAATACATATGGAATGCTTTTCTCCATCCTAGTATTGCAAGTAATGTTTGGAAGTTGCTTCAAGGTCTCTATACAGATGATACTAAAATGGTTAAAAATGGCTATGACATGGTTTCCAGATGTTGCATTTGTGAAGAGGAGGAAGATAGCATGAATCATCTATTGTGGGACTGTAAATTCAGCTTGTTCATATGGAATTGGTTGTGTGAAATTTTCAACTTCTCTCTCCCAAAATCTTTTGATGAAGTTTGGAGGTGTGCTAGAAATAAGAGCTCATTTATTCAACAGGTATGGCTCATTGCTTCTTGTTTCACATTAAAAGAGTTGTGGTTCCAGAAAAACAAGAGTTTCTTTGAAGACAAAAAACCAGATATTTTAAAATTCAAGTGTAAGCTGTTGAAGACAATAGCTGAACATAGTATTAGAATTAAAGGCAGCAAATGGAATCAAACTTATGATGACCAGATTATAACTTTTTTCAAGCTGGGGCCAAGATTCTCTAAATTTCAGAGCATTATAGCATGTCAATGGGAGGAGCCTGAAGTTGATTTCACTATGTTTTGTTGTGATGGAGCTTCCTTTGGAAACCCTGGAGCAGCTGGATTTGGCATTGTCATTAGAGATCATTTCTCTCAGGTTATTGGTGCAGTTACTGGTGGATTGGGGATTGCAACAAATTATATAGCTGAAGTCTATGCTGTTGTTAATGCAAGCTGAACCAGCAGTGGACTGGGATCTGCAAAAAATTGTCATCAAATCTGATTCTAAGACAGTATCTGATCAATTTGAACATGACCAAATCCCTTGGTTTGTTAGAACAAGGTGGAGGAATGCAACAAAAAGGATTTCAGTAATCAAATTTGCTCACAGTTTCAGAGAAATTAACTTCTCTGCTGATTGTGCTGCCAAAAGGGAGCTTCACTTCAGGCAGGAGAAAGGAATGTATACTTTGGCAGACCTTGTTGGTTAAAAGAGTAGAAATGCCAGGAGTTACATACTATAGATTTAGTTAGATTGGTAGCCAGCTTTCCTTTTAAGTCAGTTCATTGTATGCTAGAGTCTAGCTTTTCTTTGGTTTTATTTTTATTTTACCAACATTTGTAATTCCTTTTTTCATTAATAAAAATATATGATTCAGAAAAAAGCAAACTTGGATCACTAAAAATGCCCAAATGATATTTTCCCTGCTCCTTTTTACGATCAAAACAAATACAGGTAGAAAACCCTCTTACGTAATATGGACATTAAAGCTTAAATTAAGTTATGGGTTACAATATTCAATTAGGTCTTCAAGACTTACAAACATAAAAATTCTACAGTGATCTACCAAATAAATTTGAACCATGGAGAGAATAAACAACAGGTGAAACCCCAGAAGAGGAGACATTATTATTATCGCTTCTAGTGATCAGTTGACAGCACGGATTTATGCCCATCTTGTCTCCAGAATCCAGCTCTTGGTTAGTCGATTTCACCCAAGAAATATATGCACAAAGTTTTTCATTTTACTTCAAGATGCTGAAGCTAAATCCTGCAAAAATGTGACAACATCATCTGCTGAGCTAAGTAGGTATCGTGCATTGGACCTTTTTCGACCCACGGCACAAGAGAAATAATTCTCTCCCTTGAGGTCAAGAACTGATGAACCCTCATTCCAGGTGATAGTCTCTGGTGCTGCCCGCAATGCACTGGAGCTGTTTTGATGACTGTTTTTTTTTCTCAAGAATCACAGAGGAGGACTTGTGTGTTCTACTATTCTGGGAAGTTTTCGACCCATTTTTATGAGGCATTAACTTTGGTGTAGTTCGTTTCTGATCTACTAGAGATGTCTTCACTGAGTCGACAACCTTGCTCCTTGAAGTAGCTGTGGTTTCAGATGGAAGTTCTGGCTCGAAAAAGGTATATATGTCTTCATCCTGGAAAAGCAATGTATACTTACAAAATGGTTTTGATAGGAAGAAACTGAATCAAATATAATGCATATTTCAACTATTTATTTAACATCATGTATTGGCATATTGCTTCAAGGAAATATAATATATGAAGCAGTGGTTTTCTGATCACTCATTGCAATAACCAAAAAAATCAAAAACCTGAAACAGGTATGCTTTATATTTTACCTGCTAATAGGTAGACACAGTACAAAGTACAAACTTGAATATTTGCTATTGTAACATTTATCTTAAGGTAAAGAGCAAACATACCTTTCCTAGAAAATGCCCAACACACAGGACATAATCAATTGGCGTGACCATGCATTTGTTATGAACAATCTCTCCTAAGATACGGTCAACAGCTGCTCCCTGATAACAAGGCATGACCAAAAGTATCAAATATGAAAGAAATGCATTCTTTTACACTAAAAAACTGTTAAAATACTGGAACTTTACAAACCTTTGTGACACCAACAGACCGGACCTCAACTGAACGGCTGCCTTGGACAACATCAACAGCAGCATTAGAAATTGGGCCAGTCCATAGATGTTGTAACATATCCCTTGCTTGGAGCCTCCCAAATTCAACATCTTTGAGAAGGAAAGAATTGATATTTCATCAGAAAAGGAATTGGATAAAGAAAGTCAACAAAGGATTTGAACATTCGAATTTGAGGAAAGAAAACAAATACCTGCGTATTTGTAATTCCAGACAAGTGAAGTCTCTCCACGAAGTTCAAAATGAGATCGTGGTGTTCTTTCTGTGAAATACTCGAAAACATGCTGGAAATTCGTTAAAAGATGTAAACTCAGCAGTCTGGGACGGCCCATAAGTTGATATATTCAAACTGCAATGGATATATTGATAATATATGAATCATAAGAAAATCTATGTATATGTGAGCACCTTGACACTGTCAACCCAATCCATATTGAGATGTTCTGGCATTGTTGTCATCCAATCCCCATTTGTAGGTCGCAAAAACATCCCATTTTCTGCTGCTAACCACATATCGTAATCTCCGAAATTCTGTGGATTTACTCATTTATTTGGAGACTGAATACTGTATATAGACAATGAAAAGGAAAGCTAAAGTACACGAACTTTACTTCATCTAGAACACTTCTGTCACTTCCACTGACGACAACAATTGTTGTTCTTGGGTCACTGCAAAGATTTCTCAGTGGTTCTTTCAAATCTGGGTGCAATTTTAGCTCCATTTCTTTTATTTGATCACCTCCTCTTCTCCCAGGAGTGTCCACCGGTTCAGTCAACGTCGAATTGAAACCCTGTATAACAATGAAACCCAAGCTAAAGATTTTGGTTTCTGATGGATACAGAAGTTTCAAGGAACAACATGCAGTTACTGAGTCTATATTGAAAGCATAGACGTGTGTGCGATGGCCATCACTGATGGCAGAAATGATTTCTTGAAGATATCGTATTTAGAATTCTTGAGTGTCAACTATCATTGTTTTTTTTCCTAAACTTTCTCTATTAAAACAACAATATCATGTTTCAATGTTTTATGAAAAGATGCAATTTAGATATGAGATGTTGAAGTTTTCTTATTTATACTTACAGACCTATGCCAAACAAAAAAGAGATAGAGGTGCGAAGGAGTTCACAGAAGATCATACTAGACAAGTTGTGAAGATACCATGCGCTAAAGGCTACAACAGTTTGACAAATAAGTTGTCATACTAGACGAACAAGTTGTGGAAGATTCATTAATTTAGGTACAGTATCGGACCAATCTAAGATGCACTTACCATGATGTACTTAGCTGTGCCTGGGAACTTTGTTTCTAGGTGATACTATCACAAAATGGATTTTAAGTACAGAACATTAAAAGGAGAATACCAGTATGAGCAACCGATTCCTAGATTGCAGGTAGCGTTCAACTGCAGCTTTGACTGGAAGAATTGGTGGAACTTGTCTCATCCTCAGTTGAGCTTCCACAATGGTATCGTTCAGTTCACTATGTGCAGAATAGACATGACATGGATCAAAAGAAAAACTCAAATTAACATTATACAGTTGAAAGTGAGGGTAAAGAACTATATGCACTTATGCAGCAATAACACATAAATTAACCATGCGAGATTAGCCAAGACATGGAAGTATGGTCCGTATGGATAACTCTCACTGACTAATGTTTGTGCACATCAGAGTTTCCACATTGCAATTAAACTCAATGATTTGATCAGAATTCTCTCGTTTGCTAAGATCTTAATTGATGCTAAAGGAATTTTGACAACCCGCACTAAAACATCCAATGTCCAAAAGTATAGTAATTACGTTTCATCATACCCATTAACGTAGGCTCCACAGCTTGATGCAAGGAAAACTAATATCACATCTTCAAAATGAACATACATTGCAGCAGTATATATGGTAGTCTTTAGGTCCCCTTAATGCAAATATCTGTTTGCCTGTTTGTGAAGCTGGTCTAATTTGTTTCTACTGCATTGTGATTAATAACTGCGAATGGTCCACTTGAATCAACGTCTTCAAGAAATTTCACACAGTTCCATGAAAAGTTAAGAGATGCAAGTTATTTAAGCACCCTACTGCCGAATTAACTTCATGCAGGTTTAAGGTTAATCAATTGATATGCAGGCAACATATTTCTCTGAAAATGAATTGTAGTGACAACAGTTGAGAAGTAATTTTGGGTACCTGACAAAGGTTTCTGCCCAATCTTGAGCAGTGTGGGTGGTCACATGCATGAAGTTATGTCGGTGCCTTTTTTCTCTTTCATCAGCAGGCATATTCAAAGCATAACCAATGGAAGCTGCAACTTCTGTGATGTTCCATGGGTTAACGAGTATAGCACCTGCACCAAGTGATTGTGCTGCTCCGGCAAACTGGAAATGAACGAACCAAAAATGAGAGCTGGGGATTTTCTGATTACCACAAACAATTAAAAGCTGTGTAGTGTAATATTACACTTTTTATAACAAAATTTAGCATGAACAACACATCCCTCTACCCAAGCCTTTCCCTAATTTCGAGTACCTATACTTTTTCACCAATTGCCTTGGTTAATTCTGAAGTTCCAACATATTTCAGACATTTCATTTTTCACACTAATAGATTCGCCTGCCAGTCTAAACAGTTACTTTCCCCTTGTAATAGATGCTTCCAGCAGTCTTAACCTAGTGAATGTGTGTTGCGGAGTAATCATACACTAATCTCGACTAATATATCAGTGGTTCTACACATACCGCCGTTTTAGACAATATATAAACCGTCCACTCACATGAGAGTGGGCCCAACTACTGGAGAAAAACAGGGGGCTGGTTTTGGGCCCACCACATGTGCCTATGCGGTTTATATGTTGTTTTTTGAGGTGGTATGCTTAGCTTTTTTGTTGATAAGTTACTTTTTTCTTGATAAATTACCTCACTGAGAATGAGAACTCCTTTCTTTGAATCTTGGCACGCAACAAACTCGTAACTGACTAGGTTCATTCCATCCCTCAAAGACGTCACAAGAGCCACATCTGAACGTGAAAAAAAGATTAAGAACTGAGGCATAATATATAAACTAGGGAGAGATCATTATAAACAATAAGTGCATTCCCAATTAATTTGTAGAATTTTCGAAACCAACTGACACAGCTTCTATTCCCAAGCATTCAATCCAATAAATGAACCAACAAAGTGTGAAACTCTATTTCATAGTTCAAGGGAAGGGTGGCCAGGTAATTTCCACCCTACATGTACACATCACCAAGGAAAGCTAGCAGCTATGCTAGGGAGTGAAAGCTAGAGACTGCAGCTAGCACACCTTTTCCAGTGGATGGTGCCAATAACAATGTACAATCATCAGAAAAGATTCCAGTTAGCAAAAACATCCCCAATTTTATTTCTAAAGCTCCCAATGGAGAGATATTTTTGTTCCACCCTTGTTGCAACAATAGACAATCTGCTCAAGATTTTGTTGAAGTGAAAGGCCCTAAAACTCGGTTAATCTGAGCATTCTTGAAGAGTGAATATAGGAAGTCGATAAAATTTGAAGCATAATGATTCAGGAAGCCTCCAAATCTTGTTTCACGTTTACTTGGTTTAGCTGCCATATAACTTAGGTTCACAGTAGGTATGGTAACATATTAGGTTTCACAACATATGAACTAATGGACTACTATTCATTAGTTATCTTTTCATCTTTTACAGGAAATATAACCTAAAAGTCAAAAACTTAGGTACCATACGCGAAAAATTGGGCTTTAAAGACAAGTAACTATCCCTGAAGACAAGTAGCTATGATCACAATAATGAAAATCAACAAAATTAAAAAATACCAATATACCAGTGACTGCATATAGGGCACACAGCGCATGAAAATCCAGGGATCGATCCTGCGAACAATGCAACAAAACATTGTTTACAAACATTTTCCTATCCAAATTGTCGACAAGCTAAACAAATCAAATACAGAAACACAAAAAAGTAAAAACAAATAGCACATCTTATTTGCGAACGTGTTCGTAGGGCATGATGAAACAAAAATTCACATATTCACAAGATATGTCCGAAGAAGTCGGCATATTTCAAAGATTTATAATTTGTACTTACCGTGGGCAATTTTCCACATGACATGAGCTATATTTTACATAACTACCGATATTACTTACTTTATGACAACACCTGGTGCCGTGGTAGTGACTACACCTGAAGTCTGTAGAACAGCACTAACCTATTAGCTATAGAGTTCTAGGTTCCTAATTACTTATCAACTCGACAACAAGTTTTTCCCACTATATGTCGATACTTTCCCTATTAGTATCCTTGCATTGGATACTTCAACAAAGAAGCTGTTTTTGGGCATCCTAAAAGTGGCATGAACTAAGAACTGAAAATCGGTGGAGAACAGAAATGCCATGTAAAAACATGTGTATGATGGGTTCAAGAAACTAATGTAATTATGGATTTTCCCATTCAAAATAAAGTACGAAAGTTAAACAAGAAAATTGTTAATTTTGAAAAGGTGAAAAGAGACCAAGTGGTGTATTGGAACAGCAGTCAAAGTTCCAAATCGTCCATTAATGCGTCCAACAATTTCATGAACCTGGCTAGTAAGCTTCTGATCTGTGAGTCAAAAGCATAAAACTGTCATATATCAGAATTTTATATGGGAAAGAAATTATGGCCTAATATATAAGAAAGACTTAATAAGAAGTATTAAGTGTGGTTACACTCAGGAACATCTGTTCTTGTGGGCACTGCAATTTGCAGCAGTACTACTTTATCATGCCAACTTGGATTTTCCTCGAGGAACTTCTCAAACGCCAATATCTTTTGGGGAATTCCTTTGATCATATCAAGGCGATCTACACCTAACATTACCTGTCAAGAGAAAACAGCAATGAGGCCATAACGAACAAATATAATTACGAACGGAAGACTGCATAAATTACAGATCACCTGTGTACTGTTAAAAACTTTATTTGTTTGTATATAGGTGACTTGGTGTATCAAACTAAATGGTTGCTTTATCTTTATGAACCTCATTTCGGCTTTTATACTGGTCTTTCCACTCACATCTTTCGTCCTGCACCTGTGCCGCACCAACTACATGCATCCAAGTGTCTTAAATGAAAACAACTACAATTTCATGGTGGCCTCTCCACTTCACACCCCGGCTTCTACTATTACTATGGCCTTGTGAGAATTTACTTAGGAACTGATCATCACTTTTCTACTACTACTGCCTAATTATCTTCTTTCCTTCACCAATATGGCAAACAATTGACTCTCAATGGCGTAGATCTACCAGCACCAAAAAAAAAAAGATATCTAAGTTTTAGTCAAAAGTCCCGTCTACACATACTTAAATAGTTGACATAAGAAAATTTATGGGTTAAAAAGGAAAAATGGAAGCCTGGGAGTGGCGTGGGTCCAAGAAACTACTATTTATTATCTGTCCTGACACTGCATAGGCCATCACTGTTGTTGATATTTTGGAGGGGCTTTTATTTTGTAGCAGGGACGGTTACAAGTAAAAATATTGACTGTGGACATTATAGAATGTAGTTTTAAATCAAGCCATCATGCTTTTATGAAATTAGTAAAATAATTCAGAAGAATATCGTGCTTAGATCCCTAACTAAGCTATCTATCAAAATGACAATAAGACTCTCACATGATAGTGAACACACAAGTTCAGCTTGTCCATGTGGAGCACTTTATAGGATATCCATCCGTCATCCCTTTGCTAATCAGATTAGCATACCATGATTAGATCAGCAGACCAGTTGCCTGATGTTCATAAAAAAAGGTGCTCCTCTTGCTGGCTACCTTGTGCCAAAGTTGTGCAAATTACTAATTCATGTGTCCTAGTTGAGGCAGAGACAATGCAAGTTTTTATGTACTAACGGCTACCTTATGGTCACTTGTTCATAGTTATAGGATTGCGTACAAAGCATTTTCATTAAGAAACGGAAGACATTCTTTAATAATGTTAAGAAGACATACCTTTCTACCAGCAAATCTTTCTTTCAGCTCTCTAATATGATCTTGGACTTTTGGAAGTTCAAGCGCTCGAATGAACCGATCAGAATCTATACCAATTGGAAACTGAAGTACCCATCCCAATGAAGAACAAAGAGAAAAAGAATGAAGCATCGTGAGAATGACATCTGATATCCACATTAGATTGATGCTCACAATTAAGACAACTCTAAATTTAGATTATTTGTCATGTAATTTAGAATTAAATGTATTTGTCAGGAGTTTCTTTTCCAGATTTAATTAGATTTTAAATCATGTTAAAATAAATCAGATTTAATCATATTTTTTCTTTTCCAAATCATGTTAAGCTAATAATTATATTTTAAACTAGTGTTATCTAAGCTTGTCATTATGTGATAAAAGAAGCGAGAGGAGCTCTCCTTCATTCAAGGAACTCTAATCCACTCAGCATATTATAGAGATTCTGCTTTCTCAACCTATTAAAGCTTGGAAAACTGTTCCTATGTATAAGGAAGTAGTCAGGTTTCTGCCGAAGGGGTCAATTCAAGATTTATGAGCTGCATTAAACGTTGTTCTTTTGTTAACTGTTAGGCTACAATTCCTAATCCTTACCAAAAACTATTCTGTCTGTCAATCACAGTTTTGTATCCCCTATATAAACTCAAAGCATAAAATTTGTGAACATCTGTCAAACCCTTTTTCAGAATTGCAACAATTTTACACAAAAATACTCGAATTAAAAAAAAAGGACCAAAGGAATCAAATAAACAGCTTAGACATACCGCAGCCACCCTGGTCAGCTTTCCTTGATCTTCAACACCTTCAGGTGTTCCCTCTAGCCCAAGAATACGAGTGCAAGCACTGACAAAGTGCCTCGCGTAATCGTATGTGTGGAAACTGGAAAGCAGAATCTCTAATTAATTGAATAATCAATAAGATTCAGTGCTTCACAGACCCCAGTTTTAGTCTGGAGATATATATACTAAGAAAAAACATAGACCAATTTCAGTATTTAAGTCCAAATCAAGCACAAAAAATGGATTCTAGCAGCCTGGCATAGACCTAGTCATAATTGAATTAATAGATTGAATCAGGATAAACCTTATTACAACAGAATCGGTGTATCATCTCGAGGTTTAGACATATTAATATGTGTCAGTGTTATAAACAGCTTAACCATAATTCAGAAAAAAAAAGAAAGCATATGACCGGCTTTAGTAGTTGAGACGTTCTAACAGCATGCCAGTTTTCTTTATACTTTACTAGTTCGGACAAGTTCATAAATTTTACTTCCACGGGCAATAATCAAAATGAGCCCTGTTTGAGTTGATGAAGAACAAGGTGAAGCAATGTCTGACACGGTCATCCATAACAATGAAGGATCGAAAGTAGAGTAACCACAATGATCACAGTCGACAAATTAGTAGCAAAATTCCCACACAGTGATGGGATATATATATTGACAACATAGGATTACTCATGCAATCGAAGGCACTGGTCGAGTACCAAGTAAATCATAGAAAATGGCTAACATAGTGGCACATCAGGATGTATTTCGTTATGAGTCACGCAGTGTATAGCGTTTGAGTTGAGTAAATTCGAGGTTGTTAAGAATAAAAATTCTCCTTTTTAACCAAGTTCAGTTAAGGATTGTTAATGAAGACAAATATGCTTACCCGACTAAGTCTGCAGCGAGGACAGACCTCAATAGCTCTGATCGTGAGGGTAACGTCCTATGGATTTCTGATGAAGGAAATGGTGTGTGAAGAAACCATCCAACTTTCATTGTGCTGTTATACTCCTTCAAACATTTAGGAAGGAACATAAGATGGTAATCATGGCACCAGACCACATCCCCCTCTTCATAATGCTGATTTACAACATCGGCAAACATCTGATTTGCTTTCTTGTATGCATCGAATTGCGACTGGAAACTACGAGTTGTGGCCAGACGATCTTCTTGCGGAAGTCCGAGGTAGTGGAAAAGAGGCCACAGGATATTGTTGCAATATCCATTATAGTACTGATGTACTATTTCTTGTCCAAGGAACACCGGAATGCATCTCTACAGAAGAAGAAACAGACTCCGTGAGGTACTCAGACTATTCAATCAATGACAAATTGAACATTTAGCGTTTACAAGACAAACAGAATTAGCCGTATAATCAAAAAGTAGCATCTACTACAAATTAGGCCAGGATCAAACCTTTTCAGCCAGAGCTTTAGTAAGGGCCCTCTGCCCAATTTCATCTGGAACATTTACCCCTGCCCATCCGATCCACTTTGCTTCAAATTCCTTCACACCTGCAAGAAGGTATTGTGAAGCACTCATGAGCTACAATTCAATGTGCATAAATAAGAATTTGTATAGTTTACTCAAATAGATACAAAAACAACTTTTTTTCTTACACGACTGCGAAAATCACATACCTAGAAGAGCACTGACAAGACCACCAGCGCTTATCTCCAGCGACCAAGAATCCTCCCCCTCCGAACAGCAGACACCGGCAACCTATTTGCAACGACTAAAAGCCTTTGTTTAGTAGGTCTACCATCTTTTCTCTCATACCCTTCATTAAGTGCTCTTGTTGCTGAAGCTGGTTCCAAGAACTCTTCTTCATAAGGTGTATCCCAATTATTACTATCTCTCAAACCCAAATCATTATCCAAGAACTCAGAATCCCTATTATTACCTTCATTAGCATCTTCATGCGGTTGAAATGTCCTATTGAATTTTCTTAACTCTCTTTCTCTCAATAATCTTTCCAATCTTGTTGGAGGTATCGATGGATACCCATTGTACTTATTCCCCGGCATAGTTTCAAAAAAAAAAACAAAAAAAAATTACCTGCAAATTTTTATCATCAATCAAAATTCAATTTCAAAAAAAAAAAAAAACAGTGCAGTAAACTCTAGGGCACGGAGATAATGTGTCTGGACAATTGGATCAAGAAATTGAATTCTGATACGAAACGTACATGCAAATGGACTCACCTAATTCCGTCAGGAAGAAGTAATACGAAGTTTGTAATTCCAAAATTGAGTCACAGGTTTGCGAACCCTGTATTTGCGAACCCTGTAGTGTAACAAACAAAAGCTGTCAAGAAGCGATATTATCGGGAGATACGGTCAGTATTTATAGAGAAAAGATCTCCTGATTCCACGGGAGTTGATATTATTGTTGATACCATCATCATCATCAACATAATCATAATGATAATCATCATCATTGATCAAGAACATCCATTGAGGAAACTGAATTGAATGAATGACAGTGAGAGAGAAACAGAGAATGGATTTTTTTAAGATGAAAGAGGAAGTTGGAGTGATCGTGGAAGGCTTAAACCACATGAAAACATTTTTGTCTGTCCATGCATGACAAAATCAAAATTGGATGATGAAAACATCGAAGAAGAGAAGAAAATTTTAGAAGGCCCTACGAATAATCATTTTTTCTTTTTTAACTATGTAACAGGTACTATGATATTAAATTGTGGTACATGTTTTTTTAGGCTTCTTTTAAGTAGATAAACTAGTGTTGAGAGTGGGGTCCATTTAAAATATGCCTCTCTGACACAGCCACAACTGGTGCGCAACTGGTGGTTGAGATTTCTGACTGTACTTTCGCACCACCGCTACACCATCACCTCGTGAAAGCAAAAGAAGGACACCGACGTCATCCGTTTGTTTGTATTAGCCTACTAAGGCAAAATGTTTCTTTGGAATTGCGGACCCGGTTGTGGATATTTCGCGTCCTTGGTGTGGACAGATTGTCCCCGGCAACACATGCGGCACAAGAGGAAAGTAGTGCTAAAAGCTTCTCCAATGGAATGTATGTGAAGATAAATGTCTAAGTTCACATAAGATATACATTCATTTTCCCTAAAAAATTTCTCCAACCCAATTTAGGGAGATGAGATGTTTTTTCCCCCTAAATTTAAGGGAAAATTGGAATGAGGATGTGGTGTTTTGGGTTGCCACCTAGGAAACACACACAACCACCATTAGAGAAGCTCTAATTCGTGTTTTTCGACGGTGAAAAACAAATTGGGACCGTTGTGACATTCTTCAAACTGTGAACTTTCACCAAAGTAGTAGGAATGCTTCATCAAAAAAAAAAAGTAGTAGGATATTCTAGTTTGTGCCGTGGCATCTGCAGCTATGCCTCTAAAACATATCTACATATCTCATTTAAAAGGATTTGTTGCAGTCTATTGGTAAAAGAGATTTGCGAATTTAGTTGCTTTTATTTTGGGTTTTGGGGTTTAGTGGGTTGAGTCTGTGCTCAATCTTTGTATGTTGTGGGATTTTGTATTTTGCTTACTTCTAGTAAGTTTCTTCGTTCTAATCCTTACTTTTGTCTGAGGAAAAGAAAAAAAGAAAGAAAATATGGTTTTCTTGGCGATTGTGGTATAGTAGGTTTTGTATAACCGCTGATTTGACATTTTTCACGTTCCCCAGATGATGCTCAAGGTTTTTCATGTCATTTTAGCCACCTTGAACTCGTACAATAGTTACATTTTACTTTTATATTTTAATTATTCTTGCAACTTGACCTAGTATCTCTTACGCTTTTGAGTTCAATAATGGTAGGGGATCAAACTTGGACTCACCGAAGTTAGTATAATAGCGTGTTTGGATGCACACTCGTAGTTCTTTTCACTTTTGGAAGTCAAAAGTTAGAAGTCAGTTTGGCAATAATATTTCAGAACGACTATTTTATTTCTATTTTATCGGACTAAAGTTTGACAAACAAAACCATAATTTCTAGTTGCCTTACAAACATAATAAAAAAATTCTCTTTAAAAAAGTTATAATCAGAGCAAACATTGTTCATATCCTATTATGTGCAAGAACATGTGAAGGCGCCTTTAAGGCTCAAGCTATTTTTGCTATAATGAAAACAAGCATAGACTTTAGAATTTGCCTGAATTCAAAACTCATCATTAAGTGATATTACCAATAACTGACTTCAAAACCCATTAGCACAACAAAAAAATGCTATAATTCTAGAAAAATAACTAGTCTGATACGAATCAAATACTTATACCCGAATAAAATATATATATTTATTCACAACAATATATATCCACGGTTAATTTTTCACCAGCCTTTGCTTTTCCAAGTTTATTAAAATCCTGTACAAAAACCACTTATAAGTATTTATATGAATTTCTTAGGCTAGTGTAATATCATTTCTTGTAAAAATATAAACAATTCAATGTTTTTATGTGTTACTATTTTCGATCGGATAAAACTCAACATTCTGATTAAAAAAACATATGAGTTGAAGAGGGAAATACTACATTTACAGGGGTAGTCAAATGAGACTTTGAATGACTGCTAGGGAGTTGGCAAATCTACTGTTAGTCCATAGAGACTTTTGGAGAGTCTCTTAATGTCTCTTATTATTGGTTAGAGATTTTTTTTTCAAGTCATTTAAATTCTCTGAAACTCCATGTTATTGGATTATGATTTCATAAGAGTCGCTCTAGCACTCCTGTTACTCGAAGGAGAATTGAAAGTCATTGGTTTGTTGTTTTCAGATATTTGGAGAGATATTTTCTTAAAAATAGGCATGGTAGAAATCTCTCCTCAAGAGGTGATATTTTGGGAGACTTGGAAATTTGGAGATATCTGGTTTGGGGAGTGAACCATTTTTTCTCCCGTGCACAATACACCTATGGCCCACTTGTGCGGTAATAAAATCTCGTATAGGAAATCGGTGGGCGAGATAGCATAGAAAATAAAATATGGGATGAGTGGAACAAATAGAATGAAAATTCAATCATAGGACAACAAAGTGAGATTTATTTTGACAAAGGGACAAATATTTCATTATGTAGTCATGGTACCTTTTATTATTACCGTAACATGAATAATAAAAAAATCAGAATGTTTGGAATTAATCAAATATATTACCTCGCGTTTACGGAAAAGTGAAAGTATCACTTTTCCAGAAACGGGGTATAGGCTAAATTGAAAAAGTGAAAGTAACACTTTTTCAGAAACGGAGGGAGTACAATTTTGTCTCTATAAATCACATAAACTTTCTACGGGCATTCCTTTATATACCCCATGAAACACTAGTGCTACCCCCTCTTGGCCGGTAAATTAGTTAGCATACGGTTATTAGAAAAAGCATAAGATTTTTTTTTTTTTATAGACATACCCCTAAACCTAATTCACCCTCACGATCAAATTAATCACTGAATCAGATTATAAACACTACTTGCTTACCAAAGAAAGGAAAAGAAAAAAAAAAAAGCATCAAACTACTCAATCACCTAATTAATACAGTATACCTCAATCGATTTCCTATAGATTTATAATAATAATGAAAAACCAATCAAAGCCCTAAAAAAATAACATTGCGGCTAGTCGATACAGTAAGTAGTGATTAGGGAAAAGATTGATATCACAAAATTAAGTAATTTAACACCATTAGACAATGCCCCCAATGATCAATCAAAGAGCAATGGATTTGAGTGTAAATGATCAGGACAACAAAGGATCGAAGATTATCGTGATCGTGGAACTAGGATTGAATCCGAGATCATAATGAGGAACAATAGAGCATCGGTTGAAGCTGATGCCTCTTATAGAATGGTTATTATTATTATGATGCCAAGACAAACGAAACTCCCATGATGGATGGGAAAGAAAGTATATCTTAAATGTATCCCACATCGATCGACAACGAGTTTTACAAATAAAAATTGATGTTTTGAAAAGATTATGCAAGCTTTAACATGTTTTACTTGAAAAATGAATTTACTACTATATATTAATCTCTTAATTATTAGGGATTTGTGTGGCTTAACGTATTTAAGGTGTTGGTTCTGGGAAGTATGAAGAAAGGTGTTGGTTTTCTTCTATTAAGGATGGATGAAGATCGATCCATGGATACTCAAGATGGTGGTGCATATTCGGGGGTATATCAAATGAATATTTAATGGGGTAGAAAGATACATATTGTGGGTACATGGATAAAGGGGTACCGATAGTAATGTATGGGGTATCAAGGAGTCCTTTCTACAAGTCTTATTTATTTATCCCTAAAAGTCTCATTTTTTGCCTCTACAAGTCACAAAGACTCTCTAAAATACTCTCAAGGAGTCACCAGAAATCTCTAAATTTTCAGAGAATTTCCGAGAGTCACTCAAATTAAAAATCATGAAAGTCTGTAGAAATCTTTTTTTTACTACCCTGTTAGTAGGAATTTAAATGGAATTATATGTGGTATTTGAACTCGGATTTGGATGTGGCCACGTAGTTTACAAAATAGATAGTCAATTGCTAAAAAGAGTTTTGGAACTCTAGACAAACTTATAATTTCAATTAACACCTCCTGTTCATGTTTTTCTGTTTGGCAGAGACAACACCTCCATCTCAATTCATGCACTAGTTGACAGTGAAATAGATTCACTACATCCTTATGGGCCAACCTTTCAAGGTCGTTTTCCATATTTCATTGTTTTTTGCGATGTCTTTATTAATTTTTGCAAAATAGCATAACTGCTGGACTTCGTAGGGGCCATAAACACAAAAGGAAAGTCTAATAATTGAGTAAGATTCGTTTGGCAGCAAGAGGCAGCAAGTGGAAATATGGATTATTGCTCTTACTATGGCATGCAGTTTGGCAGTTGTACGGTCTTGGAGAGAGTACGACAGCCTGACACCGGTCCGTGATGGGAAAACGAAAATTGTCCAATGCTGCCTGTGCCTGGTGCTATATCCTAGCTAGCTAGTGGATGGAGGTTTCATTTCGTTTCTTTGGATACTCATGCTCCAAAAGAGATAGCTCATTTTAAGTGGAGAAACGAATATCATGTCTCTCTATTCATTGAAAGATTCCAAAACGATAATCAGAAGGAAAACAAAAGAAAAGATAAAATACAGATAGCAGATAAATTCAGGTCTCTCGTTTGAAATAGAGCCAAACGATAAACCAATAAAATCTTCTACAACGTAGTGTAATTAATACTGAAAAGAATAGAATTGTTTGTTAGGGTGGAGGGAGGATCCCTTCACGCTCCTAATCTCACATTTTGAACGTCTTTTTTGTGAATAAAAATCATACGATAATGTATTCGAAGCTAATACTTTGGACATATGTTTGTCTTACAAAACTCTCTACATACCCACAAAAAATGAGCTAATTCTGAAACGTATAACTCCACCATCTACTACTTCGAAAATCAATCATCGAAAATTAACTTCAACCGTTTAAATTAAGATTGGTAGATGATGAGGTTTGATATTTCAGAGTGTGCTCACTTTTCGTGGGTATGTAGAGCTTTATAAAACGAATATAGTCCCAAAATCTTTTATTTCATTCAAAATGTGCTTATTTTTTGATGGAATATTTTTTGGAAGAAAAGATAATGAATGTAGAGAAAAAAAAATGTTCATCATGAGTTGCATGTGTACATACCTCTTAATCTGTTATGACTTGATCTTCAGTATTTCTCTACCAAAGAAAATACTTCCATCATTAGCTCACTGGTAGTATCTTCTCTTGCAGAAATGGAGGCCTATTAATAAGACTTGCACATCTAGAGAGTGAGAGTGGTGAAGTGTTGACAAGGAAGGGATCGAAAAGGAACGTTAAAGAGAGCGAAGCTGGCATTTTATTTTTCCACAGGTGTTGCTGTTAGTCTTTAGCTTTCCTGACCAATCATTTGGAAAGAATATGTTCCTTTACATCTTTTCGAAAAGAATTAATAGTAATTAAATTAAAAGAATATAAAAGAGATAGAGTTAGACAAGTTCCTATGGTTTCAATCCGTTGAAAAATGGAACAACTTTTCAAGAATAAATGCCATCAATAATTCCTAATCAAGGAGGGCCATGCTAATGGAATAGGAAATGCATCAATTTCATGTGTTTATTATGTCCTCAGAAGGCATCACGAATGGGATCATTCGTTTAAAATAAATCTACCTAGTTGGGGGCCTATAAGGATTATTTGGTGCTTATAAATTACCTTCTTCCTCTTATGTAACTTTGCATAGACTCGAGAGATCGGTTGGATATGAATTCATCAAATCAAGAGGGTATAGGTATGTATCTCAATTTAATTTTCATTAATATCGATAAGAAATTGACTCGTAATTGCAATTTTGTGGTGGTTGTAACCCTAACCCTTTTTTTTTTGTCGTTTAAAACCCTAATTCCCGTGCTTGTCCTTTAGATTTTATTGGGTTATACTTCATATCCTCATAATAGTTGAAGGGAAGGGAATAAAATGGAGTGAGATTTGATTTTTAATTAGTTGGTTTTCTTATTCTAGTTGAAACCAAATGGAATCTAATGCTACTGGATTTATGAAATCACGAGAGATATAAATCCCATTGGAAGTATTTGTAAGTAGGATCTTCGAAGCATTTATGTAGCGACAAACTTAAGAGGGGTGAAAAAAACTCTTTTCTTGGAAATCTCCAACAAACTCCTCTCTCAAAACCAGAAGTTTCTTCCCAACGATTTCACACAAACCAAGAAGTTTTTGATTTTGTAAAGGCGAATTTATACTCAACCCATCATCTGCTTTTCTGTCTGAAGATCTATCTCACTATGTAGGGGAGTTTCTTTCCTTTTCATTGACATTGCTATGAACAATTGATTTCATTTCTCTTTGACTTTTCATGATTTCTACAAATCAACGCAAGAAGGGTAATTGCGCTTTCATCTAGTTTCATGTTCATGTCAGTTTTGTTGAATTTCTTAGCCAAATCGAAATAACATGATTGACTCGTGACATTTTTGCTCGTCTTGTCGTAGTTGCTTGAGAGTGAATTTGAACTTTAACTTCCATATATATTGATCTTTGAGGTGACTTGGTTTAAAATTTTGATCACTTACAGTATGGGTTAATGCTTTGGTTTAATAAATCCTCCCATTCTTTCCATTTTACGTTTGTTCTTTGGATGTCCCGAACATGCAAGAAGTTTGTGTAAAAGCTTACATTTTCGTTATGTTTATTCTTTGTGTACTCGAACTCGCATGACTCCATGTTTCGTAAATGAGTTATGAAAATTTTTAAAGAAATGATGTACCTATTAATTTTGCTTAAGATTGACATATTTACATTTTTACTTTGATCTAGCTATTGCTCATTGTCGAGGCATTTATATTTTCGCTTGGTATTAAGTTTTCATCGTTATACCCTCTACCGGCATTCGCTCACCCCGCTTTGTTTTGTTTTCCCCATCGTAGTACGAAGAAAGTTGGAGCAGTAGTTTGATCAGAGCTTATCGGCCTCTTAGAACCATGAAAGTTAGTATGTTGTTAAGCTAATGATATCGTATATCACAAGTGGGTATCCGGGTAGTTAAGTATCCGTATGCTTTACTTAAGTTTTGTCTGTAAATACATCGCTTATGGTCCTGGTATGTAAGCTCTGGGTTTGGATGTTTTTATTAGATCGCATTTAGAACCTTTTATCATCATATCTCGGATACGAGCAGCTTCTTAATGTATATATATCTTTCTATTGGGAATTTCTTGTTGTCTAACATAGTCTGTCTAATTTCCTTCACATTACTCTCGTTAGTTTTCCGCCTTGCATTTACCAAGTTTCCAACTCCCATGCGAATCACTATTGATTTAATGCATTATACTCTCTTTTATTTTTTTCTTATGAACTGGATACTTAAATGTCCTCCACAATGAACTCAAGATGTTTCCATGTGTATCGACTTTGTTGGAACTTTTATGGGAGTATCTGTATATACATATGTTTAAAACCATGTGGTTTAATTAATTTGGTTATGTTTGATTTCAAAATAAAGAAGTGCACATTTCGACGATGACATGAAATGAATGTTCCCTTATCATTTTCCTTACTTTCTTTTTGAATGACCTTACATACTCTTTTTTTTTGCATTAAGCCTAAACCTCTACTCCCTCAACTGTATGTAAGCTGGTGATTCTTGGAAGTATTCTAATTTATTTTCTCTAGTTGGTGCGGAAATTTGTAAATGTTGTCATGCACGCTCACTCTCGTATTTTAAGTATTGTGTTTCTAGAATTTGACTCCTTTGTACTATCATTCAATATTCAATATGACAGAATTTTTAGTTTGGTATTTTAAGTAGAAAATGATTTGCATTATGCTACACAACTTTCTGATTGATTTGTTATGTCTCTTCTATGTTATGATTCAGTCTAACTGTTTTTTTGTTTTGTTTTGACAAGGACTGTCCGACTGGTTTGCTATGTTCTGTTGTAGTATAATTTAGTTTGAACTTTGAAGCTCCAAAGAACCTTGGAGTTCCAGTAACTACTTTCTGAGTGTTTTTCCAGAATTTGGTTTGCTAAGGTGGTTTGCAGTGCAGTATGCACTAATCATGGAGAAGGAGATGGATTAGCAACACTGATGGTTAAAGCTCCATGTCGAATTATATAAGGTAACTATCCTTTTAAGGTGGTTAACTTTATAAATTTTCATCTATGAGCAGCTCAACTGTGTTCATTTTGGCAGTAATGATTGAATCTGACATCCATATTGCATGTGCAATGACATGCTTCAATGAGTCAAATTGAGTAAAATAGTGCACCTTATCTTTCTCATGATAGGTATATTTCCGAGTTATATTGGTTTTTTCTGCTTGTGCATGGGGAGCGTATTGGTTTTAGTTACCTTGTTTCCGTAAATATACTCGATGAAAAACGTATCGCTTAAAGTTCTATGGAACTCAAAGACCCTTGTATTCAACGTACAACTTTCACCTCACAAATGACTCATTCAGCACACATCAAGGGAAAGCCACCTTCATATTTCATTATTGCTCGGATTTGTCTTTACATCTCGTATCGGCCTCCTTATCTTCGCTTCCGAGATAAGAAAGTTAACATCTCGATGTGCTGTTATTTATCGTTTCTTATTCATGTTAATAAGCAAACAAAGGCGTAAGTCATTTTGAGGGTCATATAAATATAATTAGGTACCCACGCCATTCTGAGCATAAAATATTGGGTAAATTGTTTTAATTTGCAATGCAACAAGTTTGTGCTTCTGGTATATATGTACTCCAACTTGGTACATTTAGGAGGTGATCGAAGCAAGGTACGTGCTTTTGGTTCAACGAAGCGGATAATGTATGTTTTCTTATAAGATACACGAGTTCATGTACTTGATACACAAAAATTCAACATAATAAATGTCGATAATAAATATGTTAGTTACCCATTTTATTTTATAAGACAGTTTTCCATTGTTCCCATTTTATTTCATTGGACTCAAGTGAGTGAGAGGGAGAAGAACAGAGCGAGTGCAAAACATATAAGAGGAAGAATTGTGCTGGGGTTATGATAAACGGTTCGAATTTTTACTAAACCCATTTTCAGATGTGGTTGAGTTAACAGATGGTGGTTGAGTTAACTAATGAGGGCTAAACCGTATTTTCAAGAATAAATAAGGTTGACCGATTCAACATACATTCGCCAATATTTGAGGACTCAAACCATTTCCGCCCTTAGGC
>JAJJWW010010309.1:0-143248 GCA_023531295.1 Papaver armeniacum | reverse complement strand
GTAGGATCATTATATCGCAACGTACAAAACTCGCGAGGATAATAAACAACAAGATCAAGGCGAGGGAGTCGCAAGGAATCAAAAAGAATGACGCATTGGATGACGACAGAAGATGTGAAGTCCGGCGAGGTTAAGAAGTGTCGCGAGTATGAATACTTGTACATTCGCGACACTTCGCGAGACACTCCCGAAATAAAGGACACTTAGCCGTCATTCACTATGTATTTGCCCTATATAAAGGGATGAGTAAGTCTCAGAGAGAGAGTTTTTTGGAATGGAAAAATAAGTCATTAGGAGAGAGAAACTTGGAGAGTGTTTGTTATTTCTTAAGTATAATTCTGCTTTTCCCATGTAAACTTGAAGAAGATAATTAATAAACATTCTTAGTTATTCATCTTTCAATGAATTAGTTAAGTGAATTATAGTGAGGGGTGTATCAGAGATTTCCCGCAACTACATATTGGCGCTAGAAACAAGCCAAAACAAGATTATAAGAAGAGATTGGCGTAGAAGAAAATTTGAATTAAGAAAGAAATTTGAGATAATTTTCAAAAATTTACTAAAAGAGAAATGGCTAGAAGAAGAAATGTACTTGAACAACCTGAGAAGAAGTGGAAGACTTGGCCGAGAAAGGAGAAATGAAAGAGGAGAATCGTCAAGGATGAATATGAGGAATGATGAAGAGAATCATGTCCAAGCTTTAATTCCACCGATAGCAAATGAAACCGTGGATTACGACAGAGTAAGTGTGCACACTTGGAGGACGGATTCCGAGGATGAAAGGGAAGAAGAGCAACAATTGGTAAACAATGGACAAGGAGAAGGAGATCAAAGAATGAATGGGAAATGAATCCAGAAATGAAGAAATCACAAAGATTGGAAACATTGAGACAAACGATACATGAAGAGAGGCGATTAGAGGCAGAAGAGCGAGCAAATTTGACAAGACAGAATCATGAATTAAGGATGGAGAATATGAGATTGCAAAGTAGAAGATCGAGAAGCATCATGCAGATCGAGTTCAAGATCAACTAGGGAAGAAAGAAGGAGAGTCTTACCAATGCAAAATGCCGAGGTAGAAAACCAACGAGAAACACAAAGTCCAAGTTCGTAACATCATGAAAGAAGAGAGGAAACAAGATCGTTATGTTCCACATCCCGAGAATTTCCAAGAGGAGCAGAATGAGGAAAATCAAGGAATTGGGCGATTTCAGGGGACAAATGATCCAGCGACTGAAGGAAGAGTAATATTGCATGGAAGAGAAGCACTGAGAAGGCAAAAGGAGATTGAGGATGACATTGAGAGACATTATATTGAACAAGCACGCTTAGCTCGCGAGAGGGAGAGAAGCAAGAGCAGAAGTGGAGAATCGAGAATTGGAAGAAGCAATCCCGTAATAATCACGACAACCGAGAAAGGAGACGAGAACAAAATCGTGTCAATAGAAATATTAATGAAGAATACGAGAGGATACAAGAGGGGAGCCGATAGGCAGCCTGTAAGAGAGAATAATAGGTATAATGGTGTGCTTACCGATGAAAGAGATGAAGGAGAAAGTCGCAGGAAAGGAGAGAAGAAAATAACGAACAAGAAGGTCAAAGCGGGGCATGAGCGCAGAGGAGAGAAGCGAGCTAAAAGACCAAAGCAGAACAAAGTTCTCGAGGCAAATCAAGAAATCTTGAAAGAACTAGCAGAGATGAGAGAGTTGATGAATAAGTAGAAAGGAAGGAGGAAGAAGACAATTGGATGAACAGAGATCGCAGAAGAAGTGGATGTCATAAGAAGAATGAAGATATATAAGAATGCAAGATAAACAATTGTTATGATGGAAAGGAGCACTTCAAGGACTGGGATATCGATGAGGCAAAGAATGCAATGAATAAAAGGCATAAGAAGTAAATAATCGATAAAGATATATAAGGCAAGATAAAGAAGAATTGATTCTGCGAGAATGTTGCAAACAAAAAGGAGTGTGCGAGAATCTAAATGTCAAAAAGAGGGAATTTTACGAAGGCTTCGGAAGATAAATGTCGAAAAGCAATTAAATAAGAATGATTGAATGATCATTGAAGCAAGCAATTAAATATGAATGATTGAATGATTGAAATAACAACTAAATGATGAATGTCAAGAAGCAATTAAGAATGATTGAAGCAATTAAATGATCAAATGAGTAAATGAATGGGACGAACCTTTATGGCGTACACCCTAGTTCGCGAATGATATTTCAGAAGAGGCAAATGTAAGACCTAAAGTGCGTCATATAGGGGGTATCTCTTAACATGGCTCGGAAAAGGTTACACCGCCCGGAACCCGGGTCATGTAGACTTGGGGCCCATGAAAGCCTATCCTAAGAGGTACCTTGGATTCCCAACTATATATATAAGGTTATACCCCGGTTGGGTGACCGAGGGTCTCTTCCAAGGAGTCGCCAGATGATCAAGGCGCCGAGGTACACCATTGAGTCAAGAGTCGGGAGCATGGAACTTCCTTACCACTCTGACAAGTCTTTGCGCATGCCGCACTCGCCCGAAGAAAACTCCACTTAGGGTGCAGCCTTGTAACCATAAACCCTATAGGTATAAGGGATAAGAGGCTCGCGAAAACAACCGGTTGTTGTTAAGACCGGATGGGAGGAGCTAGCCTTGTATGGCCGATGTACGCCTCCTTGAAGGGGCAACCGTGGGAGATGATAAGGGCGACACCCTCCATTAGGGAGAGTGTCAAAACAGACGCAAATGTCATGAGGCTCTCGTTTTCGCAAGGAAACTTAGGCTTGTCATATTTGTGCAATGATCCCGAAGAGGCAACAATACTAACGCGAGGGTAAGGCGAGATCAATGGGTCTGACATGAAAGTGTGCGTACGTCCTGCGATTTCGCGCCGCAAGACGACAATGTCATGGGGCTTTATTGTCGCAAGAAAATTTAGGCCTGTCATATTGTTGCAAACAAATACTACTGAAAAATGATAAGGCAAGGTCAATGGGTTTTTACATGCAAGTGTAAGACGTCCCCGCGACCTTGTCGCAAAAGGTGGCAGAGCAAGACCTTTAACTAGGAAGGTCGCGCTAGAAGACCACCACAAATGATAAGGCGAGATCAATAGATTCCTTCATGGAGATATCTTGCGATCTCGTCGCGATGATAAATTTCAAAATGATAAGTGCGAATTTGTAAGTTTCATTCCTCAAAAATAACTAAGTAAAATCTTTCATATGGAGATGAATAATGAGGCAAATATGAGAATGAGAAAGATGAAATATTGTTATTCATCTTCTAATGAAAGAGCTATACATCAATAACGCTAGCCAATTATTTTACAAAGAAGAACTGCCAAGAAGAAAAGGAAATGAAGATCGACAATCCAAGAAACTTACAATAAAGAGATGCAGAAATGTATAGATATTACAGGCAATGAAAGAAACAAAAGGAATTATTTCAGTGGTGATTCTTCCTCTTTATCTGATTCTTCAATTCTATTATTCTCATCGCCAGCTTCTTCTTCTTCGCCGCCTCACTATCGAAACGCCCCGAGACAGTGCAAATTCTCGTGAACTTCTTCGTAAAGCCAAGGATATGAACAAAGAGGGATTTTGTGATCATTGCAAACGTACTCCATGGCTTGATTGCGAAAACGAACAAAGATCGTTATTAAAGTTCGCCACCGTAGTTTGAAATTGTTTCTTCAACTTGGAGTATCTCGTTTCGCTGAAGGGTGAGGTTATTTATGAAGTTGTGCTTTCTCGAATTCAAGTTCTTCAATCCTTGCTTGAAATCTTTTTCGGATTCTACAAATAAACAACGAAAAGTTAACAACTTGACAAAGAATACTACAAAGATAAGAAACAAGAAGGTATAATAAATAACCTTCTCTCGTCGATATCATATCTTTAACCAAGGAAGTATGCTCTTGCATGAAGGCTAACATCAACACCTAAATTATTCCCGGCGTTATCTAAGACTTTCGCAGCCCAAGCGAATTCATCATCATTATTTATAATAAGAAGTGAACGAATTTGATTCTCTCGCTCACTAAGTAAGGAATTCCGACGAAGCAATTCATCTCGCTCCGTTTGTACTTCGAGAAGGGACTTTTGAAATGTTGCTAATGCCCGGCACCATTATTAGCAATACGATCTTTGTCATCTATGTGATCGCTAATTTTCTTCCTTAAAATTTTGGTTTCCTCATGAGACTCGAGGTACATTTGTTTAAATTGATTGGCTGCACTTAAGCTAGATCTGTGCTCAATTACTAAGAGGCGATATTTGGTTTGGAGTTCATTTAATGAAAGGGAATTAATTCTGCTCGACCTAACTACTTAAAGAATTGTTGAGATGAGCAAGAAGAATGTCATTATCCATAGGCTCAGAAATGAGTGGAGAAGAATAGCTTCTTCCGGGAAGGTTATATATATCTGCCTAAAGTGATAAGTCGTAGCAACAGCAACCGATAAACTAAAAATTATAAGAGAAGAAAAATTGCATACCATAAAGTTGCCGACATTAGCTGCTCAAGAGTGGTAACTTTGTCCTTCTCGGCGTAAAACCTCGCCTCCAATTGTTGGATTTTCTCGCGAGATCTCGCAGATTCAACTTCTAATTCTTTGATCCTTGTGCAAAATTGGGTATTCTTTTTCAATTGAATGTTATACCTCCTTTCAAGATCTGAGGCAACTACAAAAGAAGTTTTTCCAAATTGCGAGGGAAGATAAAAAGGTCATTAAAATATAAATTAAAAACTCGAAATTGGAAGAGAAATATGAGTTCATACATACCAACGAATTGAGTGCATTTAAAAAACTAGGGGATACGATCTAGAAACCCCATTGAAAGAGTCATTGCCATCCAAAGAATGTAGCATTGCACACTTTGGCAGAGTATCGCATATGGACGTTAGGCAGTATCTCCTATTCCTCAAGAGAATCCGAGAAGATGTTGAACAACCGATCCATAGGAGAATTGACGATTGAGATTCTTTTTGGAAAGATGAATTCATGTCATTATCATTATCATCCTCATCGGAAGATCCGAACTTGAGCTAAGATGAGAAGAAGATTGAGTTTTTCGTTTCTTAGATGATGGAGCAAAGACTTATCCTTGCGAGCATTGGCTTTAGTTTTGCTTTTAACCTTCGCAAGTTCCATTTCCTCAATTACAACCTTCGCATACAAATGAAGATAAGAAATAGAGGCAACAATATTGTTAAGTAACAAAAGGGATATTTCTTACTTCATCCGTAGTTATCGAAGTATTGCCAGGTACTTGCCAATGGATTTATCTTGAAGCTTTTCCTCGCCTTGTCAATCTGAAAATTTTACAACTTTAATGAGTACGGAAGGAAAGAGAGATTGCAAAAACAAAATTTGAAGACATGCCTCTTTTGCCTTCCCGGCCATTTAAATTCCCAAGGATGATAGCTTACGAGATTTTCGGGAGTACATGCGAACCGGATATGTAAGATCCGCTTAAAAACAAGGGTACAACCCACCACTTCTCATCTTTGGACTCATGAGAGTAGTATTATTGCCCGAATGCCAGCTGATATCATGCATGAGTAATGTATCTTCGGGACATTATCTTTTTTTTCAACCGAGCGCCCAACGAGACTTCTTATTTCTCATACCTATTACTTCATAATTCTCAAAAAGTTCTCTCGGTGTATTTTTCAGGGATTATTTCTAAGTTTATGCAATTGGGGTGTCTGACATTGTTAGGGTATAAAGATCCTTTGCCAGCGCCACGATTGGCAAACTCAAGCATTAGGCGGATACAATCGCCGCTTAACTGATAGACAGCTCGCGAGAAGTTTGGATGGGAAAGAATTTCATAAAAGAGTGGCATCTCAGGATCATACAAAGGAATGGGAAGTCCTGCGAGGAGTTGACCAAGCGAGACTATAATTCTTTGATCATCACATTGATGATCAGAAAATAACTTTGCAGTGAGAATAGATGAAGGTTCTTGATCAGGAATAGTAGATAGAGTGAAACCTTTGTCTTGCAACTTCTTTTGAATTTCATTAAAACGAGGTTTGTACATACGACTAAGTGAAGCCATTGTTAGTATGGGAATGAAAAAAGAATCGAAGATTAAGAAAAAAAAAAAAAAAAAAAGATTGAAGATTTGCAATAATGTAGCGCGAATTGCGAAGGAGAGAATTAAAGAAAAGTTGCAGAGTGAAAGCGAAAGAGGAAAAGAGAAGGATATGAAAATTATATATAGAGAGAAAAATCCTCGAGTAAAACGAGGGCATTTAATGCGAGAGGGGACGTGAGTGGTCAAGAATAAGCGGTTGAAAGAGACGTGTCGGAAGATAATGGAAGAATAGACATCCGTAATAAAGTCCAGTGAAAATGTGGGATCGAAGCAGTATAGATAAGCAATTGGCAATTCAAAATATTGATTCTCATGACATTCTCTCCTTCGCAGAGAAGACATGAGAAGAGGCAAGATGTAGGATCATTATATCGCAACGTACAAAACTCGCGAGGATAATAAAAACAAGATCGCCGAAGGAGTCGCAAGGAATCAAAAGGAATGACGCATTGGATGACGACAGGAAGATGTGAAGTCTGGCGAGGGTTAAGAAGTGTCGCGAGTATGAATACTTGTACATTCGCGACACTTCGCGAGACACTCCCGAAAATAAAGGACAGCCTTAGTCGTCATTCACTATGTATTTGCCCTATATAAAGGGATGAGTAAGTCCGTTGTAGGAGATTTTTTGGATTGAAAAATAAGTCATTAGGAGAGAGAAACTTGGAGAGTGTTTGTTATTTCTTAAGTATAATTCTATTTTCCCGTGTAAACTTGAAGAAGATAATTAATAAACATTCTTAGTTATTCATCTTTCAATGAATTAGTTAAGTGAATTATAGTGAGGGTGTGTATTGGGATTTCACGCAACTACACCTAAGTCGAAATTGTCCGAGAAGTCAAGTTGAAAAGGGCTCTCTCCAAATCACGAAGGAGACTCTTGCTAAGAAGAGCAAGCCATTGTTGAAGAACTTTCCTTGAATGCATTTCTGTCTTCCGAACTTCTTCACTACAAGAAAATTGGGATTTAGAGACTAGTAAGATTCAGTTGGTACATGGACGATTTTGGAGGTTGGAGCTCTTTAGCAACCAAACTGGCAAAGTGAGATACGCCCCGGTCAAGCCTTATTTGCTAAAGACATGTACCACCATGCTTCTTTGAATAGATATCTTTCTACTATAATGTAGCGATTGAAGTTTTAGTCGGTACAATCTTCCAATAACGGCTGATTACGGTTGGTAGAGCACGTAAGCATTTGTTGCTGAAATATTTTACCCGCGAAAATAGTTGTTCTTTGAAGACTAATACTTGTTGGTAGAGATGGCCCGTTATTAACGTTGTCACCGCTAAAAGGATTTAGCTAACTAAATATCAGTTGGTGAAGGTGTTTTATATTGTTGGCTAAGGATATTAACCACCCGATGTTTTGCTGGTTGAGAGTTGTTTCCACTAAATTTTAGTTCATAGAGTGTTTTAGCCGGTGTTAGTTGTGACGTTGTTAAAGAGTTCAACCAAGGTGATGTTGGGTAAGGATTCTAACCACCCGATGTTTCGATGGTTAAGAGTTCTATCCACTATACTTTTGTTAGTGCAAGTGTTTGAGCCTAAGTTAGTTGTGACGTTGGTAAAGAATTCAACCAACATAAGATCCTACCAATAATCTGAAAGAGGCTAGAGGAAGAGTACCATAATGCAAAATAAAGATGGCATTTTGAAAATAACTATTAATATTGTATCCAAAACATCCAACTACAAAATTCATCCACCTCTTACGGTTAACCAAATAAGACAAATAGAAAACTTGGAACATATTTGTGCACTCACATCAAGACAACACAATCACTGTATATTAAAAAGAAAAACTGGCTAAAATACTAAGATAGAGGACACATGATGTCACCGAGGGATGGATAGCAGGACACATGATATCCGGGGTCGCACTTACTAAGCTCTCACTATTGACAGTTCCTGTTCCTTTGGCATGTATGTGTTTTCATTGGGAAGGCCTCGAGTGTCTGCTCGCAATAGTAATATCAATAACAGCAATGATCAGACTACGCTATGACATGACATCCACTTGAAAATTAATTCTACAGATAAAACGGTTTTATTTTGATCAACATATGCAATCAGATAAGGAAGATCTCGGGAAAAGAGAAAGAGTGCTTGTGGTAGAAACTAGTTTTTTACATATGCAATCTGATGCTCACCGAAAACCACATTAAGCAAAACTTATGGAAAACATGGCAACCGACAATGTAAACAAAATTACCAGTTCCAAACTTGGCATAGAAACCACCCTCAATGTTAAAACACTATTAATAACTCCAACAATGCAAATCGTCTTCAAAGAAAAACCGAATCTGATACGTTGACAAATTTGTCTTCCAATGTCTGCAAAATCAAAATAATCAAATCAAGTAAGGTGAGAAAATGAAAGAGGGTTCTTATGGACTAGAAAGAATTTTGTCTTCCAATGTCTCAGAAAATCAAAATAATCAAATTAAGGTGAGAAAATGAAAGAGAGTTCTTATGGACTAGAAAGAATTTGATAGGTGTTCAATGTATTGAAAGTTTAAGGTTCCAAAATATCATCAAAACCTAACTCATGATTCAAAGAAATATTTTCCCAATAATCCATGAAAAGAACTATGAAGAAAAACGTAAAAAACCCTTCCGGATGTAAAGTTTGAGTAAACCAGAAACTACCACGCTTTATTTTTGCCGCTCACCGCTTGTCAAGCTTTAAGCTACCTCGTGAGAGCATCACCACACCACCTCTACACATGAAATGCCCATGCAGTCCCCCAAGTTAGAGACGATGACATCTTTCTCCTCAATAAGGCAAGTGACACAACAAGAGCCACCGCTTGAACCACCGCAAGTATTCCTCACTCACATTAACAACTTCCTCAAGATATGTAAGATTAGTAAGGAGTCCATTTGTTAACTAGACGATGTCTTGACTTACAAGAACAGAGGAATTAAAATTAGTTGAACTTGAAGCACATAGACAACAATACACTACGGGCAAGTTGAATGCCCACGCACCACCTCTACCGTAATGCGGCCATGCAAAGTCCCCCAAGTTTGAGACAAGAACATCCTTCTCCTCGATAAGGCAAGTGACACAAACCCGAGCCATTGCTTAAACCTCGCAAGGATTCTCACTCACATTAACATCCTCAAGATATGTAAGATTAATAAATGAAGGGAGACTACAAAACGAGAATGTCTTTGGACCCATTTATTACAACTCGAATTAAAAAATTCGACAAGATATCAAGGAGTCCATTTGTTAACTAGAAATTGTCTTCACTTACAAGAACGAAGGAATTAAAATCAATTGACCTGAAGCACATAGACAACAATACACTACGGGCTAGTTGACAATGGTGCATGTTAATATAAGAACTGAACTATCACCATTTCAGACACTAACACAACTCCCAACTTCAAACAAGTTTAACTTGAAGTCTTTAGTTTGGAGAAACATCCTACATAGTTTAACTTAAATATCAAACGTTTACCTTCACACTTAGAGATACTAACAATACTACTTAATAAAATACATTGTAAGAGAGCCAATGCAAAGTGGACAAGTCCAGTGCATAAGAAAACCGACAAAAATAAAACTAGAGAGCATTAAATCTAAAAGTAAAAAAATACCATATGAACTCGGCGCTCATCATCATCTATTTCAATGGCAAAACAACAACTTTTATAACTTTGTTTTCAAGTATATCAAAATGAAAATTTTATATATAAATTGTCTTCCTCACCGTAATTCACTCTTTTACATTCTTTACAACTAAATGTAAGATGCACCTACCTACAATGATATTTGTACAAAGGAATGTTAACAAAGTTCCATTACAAGAATATTGTTAAGGATCTATGTGAGCTAGGTGCATACAGAGTATCATCGAGAATCACAATTTAGTCTTTAAGATCTACATCCACGGCCCTCTCGTACGTTTGAGTTGATGTAGGTGTATAGACATAAAATATGTTAACCTTCTTCCGCGTATGACCGTGCTGCAAAGTATGAACAACCCGCCAAAGGAGGTCTGCATAAGGACATGGGAAGCAAAAGGCCAACGTTCTTACGTACTACAAATTTACAACTTGAATTGAAGCATCCTCCTCCTCGTATCTTGGTCCTCCTTTCTCTTTCCTGTATCAAATAGAAAAGTTGGACAGTGTTAATGCCTATATAACTCAAAAAAGAATATTATACTCAATAGTGAAGTGCTGACCATAAGTTAGTAGAGGATTGGATGTTGCTGATAGACACATTTTTGTGTCTGATATAATCTCAATTGTATATATTATTAGTGCTCGATTTTGTATTTATTATGGCTTTTTATGTCTTTGTAGGTGTTTTTGGAGAAATAAGCTTTTGCGGGAAAATTGGCCCGAAAAGTGGTATTTGCGCTCGTGGGAGGAAATTACTATTCTGACTCTCAATTTGGATAAGGGGCACCTTAATTACTAAGGGACACCCCAAGTGCTATTTACGCCCCAACTCAGATAAGGGCATTTATCTTCATCGTTTAAAGAATGAATATGGCGGGAAATTTAGCAGGTTCCTGTGTACAAAGCTGCACACAATTTGGACGAGTTTTTATTGGACTTCTTCGGCGGTTTGGATTTGTAATAACCTGTTTGGATAAAACAGGATTGTTAATGGGTGTGGAATCGAAAAAAAGGAGATTTTCATGGGTTCACGGCAAAACAGAGGAGGTGGAGATATTGCCGGAGGTTGTGGTGAGTTGGAAGTTACTTGGAACTCGGGAGAGGGGTAACTACCGTAGGATTGGACTATATATCCTCTAGGGAGTTTGATAAATAAGGAATGCAAACCAATTTTAACAAAACAGGGAATGGGAATAATGCTCGGGAAAGCTCGGAGTTTTGTATGGAAGTTTCGTGAGAAAAAGGGAAAAGATATTCTCCTCAGATTTGTACTTACCAAGTTTAGAAGAAGTTGAAGACAACCAGAGCCGCGTGAGAAGAAACAGAGAAGATAGAGGGAGATATTCCCGTGACTTGAAGGGAAAGTTTCGTGAAAGAAAAGAAAGAGATTCATGAGTTATTATCGCACCGGTTGTGTATAAAAGAGCAGCTGGGAGGTCGAGCAGGGGGAGAGACCTTAGGGGGGAGGTTTAGAGAAGAGCAGAGAAACACAGTCGAGTTGCAGAGAACACGGGCGCGAGGAAGAAGAACAAACCAAAACAATGAAGAAGACAGTCGTTAGTGCATGACCTTTGCTTTCAAATTCAATTGATTTGTCACAATTATCGTAACAATTATTACGAGTTTGCAAATGATTACTGTTAGGGTTCTCTGTAATGCTGAGTTTTGAAACAATTACATCTCATTACAAACTCGCCGCTTTATACTATTGCTTCAATAAAAACACCTTTTGAGCCATATTTCTATCTTTTGGGTGTGCTTTCGACATGAGGAGCTAAACCCCAACACTGGGATGACGGAGGAAGCCATATTTCATGCGTGTGGTAATTATATTTAATTCTTTCATGACTTCTTGCATGGATTGTTAATTGTTTTATGGTTTTTATTGAATGGTTGTGATTTCAATTGATGGGTTATACTTAGGTTAAGTCTTTTGATATCCCATGCTTTAGATATCTGATCGTTGCTTTTCAAAAATCTACCTTGGCAAAACATAGAGTCAATATTTTATTATTATTTGAGCTATAATTGTCTAGAATAAATATATGAATCGCATGAATGAATTTTATGGTGGAATCCGAAGTTCCAGTTCTCTTTATATTTTGTGACAAACTTGTGTATATATTTTCTTTGTTTTTAGTATTTTCTTAAACCAAACCTTTACAAGTCTGAGTGAACGACATCTTTTACTACCACTTTCTACAACTTTCAAAATCACACCAGTTGCCGCTGTCAATACAGTACTAGGAAATTTCCAGAGAATGCTTTCACAACCTCCACCTAATTTATCACATTTAAGAAACAATTGTATTCACCAACTTCGTTTTGTAGACCTGCACCAAGGACATTGTCTTGTTTCACATTGTGGACTACTACTTCAGACACGCTTTCGAGAAACTCAATCACCAAATAAACTCTTGACAACTAATGACCACACATCCGAACTTGATGACAAAAGAACCTCAAAGCGAAGGATGTTAGAAATTACCAAGGCTCGGCGCACGGCTTTTTCCGAGTCGGCTTACCTTTCCTCGTCAATTTCTTGGAGCGAACTTGTCTCGAGAGGCTTTATTTCATTTCCTCCCAAAAGTGGATCCACTAATTAAACATAACCAAAATTAGTGTTGAGTGTTGACAATAAAACCAATTTCCACCACATTAAGGAATACAGTCCACTATACATGTGGAAGAGGCCTTTAAGAACTATCTCAAAAACATCTTCCAACATGTATTTATCAAGAAGTGAAGAGATGATTTATTTTATCACCGAGGTAGAAATATATCAAATTTAAGTTAATAAGCAAATGCAGCATTAACATTTAATTTTTTTTTTCCCTTGGGAACTACTTGCATAATCATTTCAGTCAAATCACTGGTCCAGCTTACAAGCTACGGAGAACACATTCATGGTGTATACTTAATGAGAACAACTAGTATTGAATCAAAAATTAGCGTACGTGGGTTTGCTAGCACAGGATGGTGATGCCAACAAAATGCAAAACATACATAATAATGAAGCTGAAATCCTAACAATGATTTGTGCAAATTAAGGTGGAAGAAGAGCTTAAAGAGAACAAGACAGACAACAAAAAGAAAATTTTAAAGAAACTACAGATTTACGGTTCCACTTACTGTTTGTATCAAAAATACTTTCCTTCCCCACAGCATTGACTTGTTTTTTGTTGCAATTATCGTTTTGAGAATTCTTAGCCGAATAGTTTGCTTCATCAAATGACGATCCTTAAGGATTTCCATCAAGCGATGCGGTGAAACTATTTGGCCATTTACATTGCGATACCCAATTAGAAGGCAAAACATAGCCCTGACTCCCTTGCTTGGATAAGTCTGCACTTGCAGGGCAAAAGTGGCTAAGCTAACGACTTCAACCAAAAGGGAAAATGAACAAAAGTTGTACATGAATGCAAATACGGTGATAGTCTTGTTGATTGCTAACCTTGCTTGACTATGGGAGAACGATTGCTTTATTTTCTATTCTTGAGTAAAGAAATTAGTAGAGGGTTTGCTAGGGAGTGAGCTTCCTTCAACAATGCTATTAGAAGCACCTACTATTCCATTGGATAAGTCGGCTTTCCTATTTGATAAGTTTTGGTAATTGTGATGTTTATGAGGCTCAATGGATAGATCCAATTCAATGCTTGGACTACCAGAGGGCAAGGGTACTTGAGAATGGGAACCATCAGCCCCAGATTTAGACTGACGGGCCTTGAACCTCCGCGAATTTCCATACACTTGTCTTACGCTTCTAAAATTACATGACGAAACCAATGACAAGATGATCCAAGCATCAATACACATTTTCCATCTAAATATTTCGTTATCTCATAAAAGATTACAATTAGTTAGGAAACTCGAACAATTGAGTTGATGGGAAATTGAAACAGTGATGACAGGGGAATCACATAAAAGATTACAGTAAGTTCATATCTCATACCAAATCAGTGCTATCTTTGCAAAAAATCTAACTAATCAAAATTAACTGAGATATATCCATGAATTGCTAAAATTGTCAATACAATTAACGAGATCCACTTCATCAACACATCATCTAATATATTTTGGACCAAAAAATTAGATCTATGGAAATCAATACTTGAGATCGATTAAAATGAAGAAGTATATCTCATCTAGCTAATAGCATTTAAACTTCAAAGGGTGGAAATAAAAAATGACCAATGAAAACCCATTAAAAAAAAAAACTAAATACGTACACATTAGAAACCAATTTCGCGAAATTAATGTAAGCCATTAAAACCCAAAAAATCATACAAACACAATTAAAAAAACAAATAAAGAGATTAATTTCTCTTGTGACATCAAAAGGAAATCAAGAAAAAATAACTTAAGAACCCAAACTTTACTGCTGATCTTGATGAAGCGAGAGAGGATCCATTATGTACTTATTTCCTCCATTAATTCTATCTCTCGATTACCCATGATGATAAGATTAGTAATTTCCCATGCCTTTTTCTTGTTCTTCTTCATGAGATATTGTTACTACAAGAAGTTCTGATGCGTATTTGCTGAGTTTTGATGGGAAAAAAGATAGAACTTATCTATTTTGCGTGGATCTGCGTAGTAGACATGGTGAAGGAGAAAAGAGGAAAGGATGAGGCGGAGAGACCACGAGAGGCGAGAAAATACGGGATACGATTAGGTTTTATTTCACAAGGGATGTTGCGCCAAGCTAATCTCGGGGAAATTCTTAACGAGATCAAGGGCCTCGATGACAGACGTGTGTTTCTCGCATGTGCGTCTTTTTATTAGGGATGGCAATGGGGCGGGTATGGGGGCGTGGACCTTGAATCCTATCCCTACCCCGTTCGAAAAACCAAAACCCATCCCCTACCCGTTTCCCATAAAAATGGGCGGGGATGGGTATGGGGAATCCCCGTAGGGGATGGATTTCGCATGGGTTCCCATAACATTACAATAAATATTTAAAATTTTGTAAATAATAATAATTTAAAAATAATTATAATAATTCAAACAATGATACTAACCTAAGCGGTGCATTTTGAAATTTTAAGTTCATAATAACCAACTAAAACTGAAAAATAAATGAAACAATTGATCCACAATTAAGTACTATGGTCCCTTTTACTTCTTAGTTCCTCATTATTAACCATATTCCTCTTTGTTAATCATCTCATCATGATCTTCTTCGTTATCTTCCAATAAAGTTCCTCGATCAGATATAATAGGTTATGGTATGGGGCGGGTATGGGGTGGGGACCTTGAATCCCATCCCCACCCCATCCCGTATCACTACTTTCGGGGATTCCCCGTACCCCGCCCCGTTCCCCGTTTATACGGGTAAAACCCTAACCTATAGGGGCGGATCCCCACGGGGATGGGTTTGGGTGGGGCAAATTGCCATCCTACTTTTTATGTGATAATTGTTGTCGGGAGGCCATACCATTCGACAATGGTTTTGAATATCAAGTGATGTAGAAAGCCCATTAATCAACAACGTCGGTGCAAACATTGTGATATACCCGTCGTCAATGCCTATTTTTCTTGTAGTGATAAATCATTCAAAACGCAAAATCATATTCAAAACACGGAAAGAAGAAATTAAAACGGAAGTTAAAGAGAGTAGAATCGTTATTCGAAGCGTGAGATATCAAACACGACGATGAGATTGAATCGTCAACCTCAGACCAACATTGAATTGAAATCTATGGTTTCAAATTCAATGAAACAAAATTGAATCTTCAAATATAATGATTTATAACCTTTGTTATTGTTGTGAATGGTGATGGGGGTAATGGTGGCCGGTGGGTAGACGATGGTGAATGGTGGTGTTGTACTTAGGGTTACGTCTTTAGAGGAGTAGAAGATGTAGGCCGAAAAAATCAAGAGAGAAAGCCGGAGAAGTTTATGTTTTATACTTAGGGTTACACGGATGGAGGTTAAGATTAAACTACCTAAATAATCAATGGGTATAATTTGGCGATTTAGATCGAGTTCGGGTTGGCCGCTTTTGAACCTCAAAACCGTGCACCAAGCCCGGTTCTCATTTCATAAGTCGTCAATGACCATTGAGTGAACGCTTACGTCTCGGTTCGCTCAAAAATTGCCCGGTTCTCGGGCGCAGGCCTTCTTTGTGAAGCCCTACCTATATAGGGGCTTATAATTTGAGAAGAATATTTTTATGGATTGACATTTATTTTTACATGTGACACACCAAATTTAATCATAAGTTCAGGAAGAAAAAAAAACGATAAGAATATAATATCGTTATCAATTTTCAACTAGACATAATATGAAGAGCGAGAGTGAATCTAAAAATGAATAATGGAACTAGGCATACTTTGGAGTTCTGCTATAGATATTTCGATTAATCGGAGATGGAACAAGGCATATTTTGGTTCACCTTTAGTAGATATTAACCACCAAATACATTACTTTCGACCAATATAGAACAAAAACCGGTTCGGTGGTTTATTCCTAGATTTAGAGTTTATGTGTAGATATTTTAACTAATCGGAGACAGACAAGGCATATTTTGGTTTACACTTCTAGATATTGATCTTTAGTATACATTTTGATCAACCAGATATGCATCAACCTTATCAGGTGATGCATTTATATCATCTAGATGCTCTAGTGATAAACCCTCCAAGACAAATTTTAATTGTTTCAAAACAAGAAACTTTTCAAACTCTAATATCTTTGCGTACTTAATTAATAAACCATGAAACTTGGTAGTTATCATATCCTGGTGGCTGAAAGCTACTAACCACACCAACAAACTAATGTTTTGGTACAAGTGTCTACCAAAAGATTGACTTGGTGGCTACACATGGTGTCTTGAAGTATTTACCTTCTAGTGTACTTTGTAGTTGTCAGACTCTCGTGGCTGAAAGCTATTAACAACGCCAATAATTTGATGGTTGGTTGAGGTGTCTACCAACAGGTTGTTTCGTGGGTAAGATGAGTGGAAAAAGATATGTACCTTTTAGGGTACGTTTTGGTTGCCCAAACATGATGGTACAGGCTAATAACAACAAATACGATATTTCGGTTGTTAGGTTCTTCATGCTATAGCCTTCCACCCACTATCGTTGCTGGAAAACTAGTGGTTAGACATTTCCGCCCACCAGAGTTATTTTTAGTTACAAATAATTGTTGTTGAAGAATTCCACCTACTGTAGTTGGTAATAAAATAGTCGCTAAAGCCAAATTTTCTTGTAGTGCTTATTTTTAGGTTTTTTTTTTTTTTTTGAAAGGCAAATGAAACGCCTAGTTTATGGTTTTGATTTCTTGGATTTCTTGGGTTGATAGACAAATGTTACCTTGAGGGTTTTGGATTATTCTTTTGGAATGAATTGTTTTGGAATGGATTGTTTTGGAAATAATGTTGTCTTGGTTACGATTGCAAGTGACGCAAACATCCCAGGAAAACCATGGAACCGTGTGTTGGTAGATGACATGGGGTGAAACATAACATGTCTATCGGTTTTATCATTCGCTTGAAAACTTAAAATAGCAAACCATGTATCTTGTCTAGGTAAGACTTACTTGGTTTTTCAGGTCTCCTGATGAAAAAGGAATCTTCCGGGTGTAAGACCGAGTTTTATGGGAAGCACCGCCGTGATTGTGGAAAGTCCCCAGTCATCTCATCTGATAATCGAGTCGTCGATCCTTGGTTGGATCATTCGCTTTTAATCTCTAGGTAGTCCCCAGTCATCCCTCGTTGTGCCAAGACTGATAATAGGATCGTCTAGTAACTGAGTCATCGATCCCTGAGCGGGTCGCCTGCTTCTACCATCTTGATGTTTGGGTCGAAGCATGAGATCGATGGTCGAAAAATGACATTATAATCGAAATATCAATCTCCCACTGTGGTCGCCAATTGTTTGAGGGTGAAAACGGTTTCTACTGATTTTGGTAATTTCGGGTGTGTGGGTGAGAAACGAATTTAAACCCTAAACAATATCTCTTGCAAGGGAGTACTTTATATTCGAGAGATCAATATGTACAAATTCGGCCTAAACCAAGAAATGGTCGTTCCGGACTTGCTTCGGTCCAAAGTGAAGGAGAAGGGTTGGTTTTGGGGAGGGAAGCGAAGAAAGTGTTGAGACCGAAATAGTTGATTACGGAAGAGTAGTTTTTACCACTTGTATCGAAAAGTGGGAAGCTCACGAGATGGAGTGCTAGCAAATGTTTTAGAGTGTTGTATGCTCCTGACTTGAACTTGTTGTTCGGTGGAAATAGGTAATGCCTATTTATACAAGTCGAAGTGAAACGTACTCTGGTCTCATTAAGAAATAGAAAACGGGTGAGTAAATGGGAGGAGGTGGTAACCGTTATGCACGGAATTGATGTTCCATAAAAGAAAGCGTTTCACCATTACTCCTGTATTTACTAACCGCCTCATCCTTATGACACTTTCCTATAACCAGGCGTAGTATACGCACGCACGCTGTCAAACCGCCAAACCAATACCCAATGAGCATCCCCGATTTGTGACATGCGTTGATGTCTCGAGTGTTTTCATGAAAAACATGTAGCACGTTGTTGTTGTCCGGCGAGTTAAGCTTGGGAGACTTGCCGTCTCGGTGGTGACCTTCGACGGTCGAGATTTTGCATCTTAAGAGGAAAGATAGCCGTTGATTATTGCAACCCTTCGTTTGGTAGCCAGTGGCATGAAAGCATGATCAATATGGCTTAGCTTAGGCGCGTCCAAAAGTTAGGGTTTTGGCTTTGTTTAGGCGCGACTAAACTAGGGCCAAAGGTTGCCATGCGTTGGTTGGTAACCTTGGACGGCTAAGATCTGCACCTTAGATGAAAAAGTGGTCGTTGATTGTTGCAGGCCTTCGTTTTGGTAGCCGCAATAGGGAAGGCCGGCATGGCATGGCGCGGCAAGGCGGTTGGCATGCCATTGGCACATGTGGAACGGCATGCCTTGGCGCGGTTTGGCTTGGCCACAACTGGGGTTTTGGGCCAAAGGTTATCATGCGTTGTTTGGCGACCTTGGACGGCTAGGATTTGCATCTAGGATGGAAGGGTGGTCGTTGATTGTCGCACGCCTTCATTTTGGTAGCCGCATAGGGAAGGCCGGTATGGTGTGGCGTGTCAAGGTGGTTGGCATGCCATTGGCACATGTGGTATGGTATGCCTTGGCGCGGTTTTGCGTGGCCAAAACTAGGGTTTTGGGCCAAAGGTTATCATGCGTTGTTTGGCGACCTTGGACGGCTAGGATTTGCATTTAGGATGGAAGGGTGGTCGTAGATCGTCGCACGCCTTCGTTTTGGTAGCCGCAATAGGAAAGGCCGGCATGGCATGGCGCGGCAAGGCGGTTGGCATGCCATTGGCACATGTGGCATGGCATGCCTTGGCGCGGTTTGGCGTGCCAAAACTAGGGTTTTGGGCCAAAGGTTACCATGCGTTGTTTGGCGACCTTGGACGGCTAGGATTTGCATCTAGGATGGAAGGGTGGCCGTTGACCGTCGCACGCCTTCGTTTTGGTAGCCGCATGGGGAAGGCCGGTATGGTGTGGCGCGGCAAGGTGGTTGGCATGTTATTGGCACATGTGGTATAGTATGCCTTGGCGAGGTTTGGCGTGGCCAAAACTAGGGTTTTGGGCCAAAGGTTACCATGCGTTGTTTGGCGACCCTGGACGGCTTGGATTTGCATATAGGATGGAAGGGTGGTTGTTGATCGTCGCGCGCCTTCGTTTTGGTAGTCGCATGGTGATGCAGGGCGGAAGCGCGAAACAGAATTAACTATCTCAAACTCATACATTTCTGAGATAACACTCAAGAAACTCAATACTTTTCATTCATAAAAAACTTCTCCCCTAATATGAAAACATGGAGCTCTTTATATAGATAACTCCTTTTCAAATAATCAAATATTTCCTAAATAAATTATCAAAATGCTTATTACCAAAACTAAGAGATATTTCTAACTAATATAAAATTCCTAACTAAATTATCATATTTCTAGAATATACTTAATAAATGAAAATAACTTAATTAATTATAATATATTCTGCTACATTTATTAAAATAAATTAAAGAATAGTAGAAATATGCAAGCATATTTTGTTTCCATGAATACTCCACCATTCTCCCCTTCTCAGAAAAAGTTCGTCCTCGAATTTTGCTGGTATAATTGCTTGCATTCACGGTTCTTTGAGGAAACTTCTTATAATTCTTCGGCAAATTTATTTTTGGGCCAGTTTGCTCATCAAAAGAGATAACTTGGTCCAGTCGACCCACTTGATCAGGTATTTCTTCATAAAAATAAAGATCAGCATAACTAGGACAAACTGGAATAATATCATCGGGGTAAATATCATAAATTGGAGGTTGATTCCAATCAATGATAATATTATTATTTTCAACCTCGGAAAAAGAAAATATATTATCAAACCTTGGGATTTCAGGCTTTAATCCGACTCCAACGAATCTCGCGGATCATGTACAACTCCTTGAAATCCATCCTCCTTGTCACCAATGAGGATTTTTTGTTCATCACCGATCACTTCCTCCACTTGTTGTAGGCTAGGACCATGACGGGGCTCTTCTTTGAAGTTGCATTTCAGCCAATTGGAGGGTGAGCGCCTTAACCTTCCGTTCTAGATTACCTATTACGACTTGCTCTTTCTCATCGTTGAAAGTGGCTTTTCGAACAACACCATAATTTCTTCCTCGAAACATGATGCAGGAGCGTTGCCTATCTCTGAACCAACTGATGCAGGGCGGAAGCGCGAAACATAATTAACTATCTAAAACTCATACATTTCTAAGATAACACTCAAGAAACTCAATACTTTTCATTCATAAAAAACTTCTCCCCTAATATGAAAACATGGAGCTCTTTATATAGATAACTCCTTTTCAAATAATCAAATATTTCCTAAATAAATTATCAAAATGCTTATTACCAAAACTAAGAGATATTTCTAACTAATATAAAATCCCTAACTAAATTATCATATTTCTAGAATATACTTAATAAATGAAAATAACTTAATTAATTATAATATATTCTGCTACATTTATTAAAATAAATTAAAGAATAGTAGAAATATGCAAGCATATTTTGTTTCCATGAATACTCCACCAATATGCAAGCATATTTCATATAATATCTATTAGCTAAGGTAACAAATATATTTTAATTGATTAGAGAATAATTAATGATTTTACAAGAGTTATCTATATAAAGAGCTCATTTGTTTAGTATTAGACAGTTTTTGATGAATGAAAAGTATCGAGTTTCTTGAGTGTTATCTCAATGCATGAGTTTTAGTATTAATTCATTGCTCAACTTCCCTGTTGCATCGATTAATATCGAGATTTAACTTTGTTCAACGCTTAGCTACCGCATCGATTGGTTGAGATAGGCAACGCTCTGCATCATGTTTGAGGAAGAAATTATGGTGTTGTTCGAAGAGCCGCTCTCAATGATGAGAAAGAGCAAGTGGTAATATATAATCTGAAACGGATGGTTAAGGCGCTCACCCTTTTATTGGCTGAATTGCAACCTCAGCAAGAGCCCCATCATGGTCCTAGACTACAACAATGGAGGAGGAGACCTTGATGAAAACAAAAACCTCTTTGGTGACAAGGAGATAGGATTTCAAGATGTTGCACATAGTCTGCAAGATTCATCGGAATCCGGATTAAAGCTTGAAATCTGAAGGTTTGATGGTATTTTTTCTTTTTCCGTGGTTAAGAAAAATCATGTTGTCGTGGATTGGAATCTACCACCAATTTATGATATTTATCCTGATGATGAGATCATATTATGTTCTAGTTATGTTGATCCATATTCTCTTGAAGCGATATGTAATCAGGTGGATCAACGGCATCAGCTTCACTTTTTTTGATTCGCAAATATTTTTCAGTCCGATATTAATTATGCCAAGATTATTTAAGTTGAAGGATTATAAGGATTTTCATCAAAGAATTATTTATACAAGAACAAATGCGGCAAAATTCGAGGGCGAATTTTTTTGAGAAGGGGAGAATGATGGAGTATTTATGGAAAGAGAATATAATGTTTATTATTTAATTTATTATAAGTTATATTTTAATTTATTTAAAATATTTTAGTTTTCATTATTTAGGTATCTTTTAGTAATATCTAATAATATTTATTGTAGTAGTTTATTATTTTATATAATATCTATTAGGCAGAGGTAACAAATATATTTTAATTGATTAGAGAATAATTAATGATTTTACAAGAGTTATCTATATAAAGAGCTCTTTTGTTTAGTATTAGACAGTTTTTGATGAATGAAAAGTATTGAGTTTCTTGAGTGTTATCTCAGAAATGCATGAGTTTTAGTATTAATTCTGTTCAACGCTTCCGCACTGCATCACATGGGGAAGGCCGGCATGGTGGGGCCAAGGAAAAATGGCGCGGATGGATTGGCATAGTGGGGCCAAGGGTTTGGCACGGACGGCTTGGCATGGTGGGGCCAAGGGTTTGGCACGGACGGCTTGGCATGGTGGGGACAAGGCAAGGTGCAGTTGGCATGGTGGGGCCAAGGGTTTGGTATGCCATCGGCGCATGGTGCGGCTAACATGGTTTGCATGCCTTGGCGCGGTAGACGCGGCTGGCATGGTTTGCCATTGGTACGGCTGGTATGGTTAGCATGCCTTGGCGCATGGTGCGGCTAGCATGGTTGGCATGCCTTGGCACGGTAGACGTGGCTGGCATAGTTTGCTATTGGTGCGGCTGGCATGGTTGGCATGCCTTGGCGCGGTAGACTCGGCTGGCATGGTTGGCATGCCTTGGCGCGGAGATGTGGCTGGCATGGTTTGCCATTAGCACAGTGGTGTGGCTGGCATGGTTGGCATACCTTGGCGCGGTAGCATGAGAATTATGGCTTGGCATAGATGATGTTGGTCAATGTCAAGGGTTCTGCCGTGGAACATGACCCATGTAAAAAAAGGTACCCCGGTAATTCTTGCGTAGGCATGCTGATCGATTCAATAAATGTGCTAATGATCATAGTGACGTCATGTCAGTTGTACAGTTTTACGATTTTAACCCTAAGCTAAAAACCACCATCAACAATAGCTATACGACTTTTGTCTTAAAAGGAGATAAAATAGAAATAGACTTCTGAGTGATAGATGAGTTCAAGTCTCCACATACCTTTTGTTGATGAAGTTCCACAAGCTCCCCTTGGTAGTTCTTCATCTTCAATCGATGAACGCCGTGAAGTTTGAAGCTCAACTATACATTTTATCCTAATCCGAGACATAGCTATAAGTAGACAATAAATCAAGACTTATAGTTTTGGCAACTAAACTTGACAAACAAGCTTGAGATAGCAACGCTTGCGAGTTCGACCGAGTAGTGCGCTAGGTGGGATTCCGTGGAGCAATTGTATGTGAAAACAACGCTAGAAAGTGGACCAAGCGAACTGATTCTAACTACTAGTATCAAACCTAAAATCATAAATCTTAATGCGTTCTTTTGAATTACATCTTGTAAGCGAACCTCAAGGTATTTCTTTGGAATAGAATCTGATAACTAAGCGGACAAGTTACTAAGTGAAATGAGGAATTTTGGGGTTAGCTAAGCGAACTCATTAACCTACTGTTGGTGATAATCCTTGACTAATAAAAAGTAAATGAAAACATAAATCAACGTTTTGCAACGAAGAACGCGTTAGAGCACTACTCAGTCGAACTGCAAGCGTTTCTATCTCAAGCTTGTTTGTCAAGTTTAGTTGTCAAAACTATAAGTCTTGATTTCTAGTGTAAGGACCCTCAAGCTCGTCAACGCTATTAGACCGGTCAAGAGGCAGATTAACAGTTAATTACTCGAGTAGTTAATATAGATTTTAATTAATAGAAATTAATCTAACAATAATTTATATACTGAAACTAGTATCATTGAATATGTCTCGAAAAGTTAGGCGAAATGGACTACTCGAACGTGTCATTCGGATCTGGACGAAGAAGATATTATTGGATGAGTATGAAGGGAAAAATAGTGATTTCAAAGCTTAACCGTCTGGATGCCCTTAACAAATTGTGCGGGTGTATCATCAATTTCCCCTTGGTTTTATCCAAAACCATCAAAGAGAAATCATTCTCTTTTCTGCTTCTTATCCTTTCTTCTTCTTTCTCTTTCTCTTTTTTTCTTTTCTTTTCTTTTCTTTTCACTGTTCTTATTTTCTGGCGAATTTGAGAGATCAAAACAGAAGATTTGTGATCAGTAGAAGGTGTATAAGATCACTGGATATTCTATGGTGATGTTTTGGTCGTCCATAGTTGATTCATGTTCGAGAGAAAAGGTGAATTAGAGAAAGAAAAAGTAGGGTTTCTGGAGATGAAATCGATTGAGGATTTTTGTGATTCTGAGAAAGAAATTAAGTATATGGTGATGGGTATTATGAGTTGAGAGCTATGAAGAGGATTTGGTAGTTGATTCTATAATTTCAGTGAAGAAATTAGGGATTCTGCATGCTGTATGTGAGTTCGAATTGGGAAAGATTGAGAAAATTTAGATAGAATTGTAAGATAGGTTTGTTAAATTGAGGCATCTAAAGTTGTTGTGGTGATAAATTGAGAAGATACGTTTATGTTGAATGAATTAGGGTTCTTGATAGAACAAAGATTTAGGGTTCGTTATGAATGGAGGAAGATGTTTCTGAGAAACTAGAGGTCAAGAAATAAGTAGGTATGACATGGAGTATAAGTTACAGTTGGGGATTTTATCTTATGAAGGTGATTTTGGAACTGGTGATTGATATAGAAGTTATAAAAGATGATTCTAATGAACAGTGTTAATAATTAATATGTAAAATCAAATCTTCGTGAAAAGAATTGGAGATGTAGTGTGGGAATTTACATTTAACTCTTTTGTGAACATTGTTGTTTCTTTTACAAAAGTTTACATTTAAACTCATGCAGTGCCTGATTGTGCTTTCCATGCATCGTTTGATTTAAATTCCGATAGTTTTGTTGGTTCTTTTAACCTTTCCGACTGTTTGATTTATTTTTCGAAAGTTTTGTATTTTCTTTTAATCTTTCCATTGTTTGGAAAGGAATTGTAATGTTTGGTCTGCCTTTATGAAATATTGGGAAATAAGAATTTCCATCTGTGGTATATAGGATACGCTCCTTCATTTATACTTTCATGCACATCTGGGTGTGTAATTGTCACCCAAATTATCTAGGTGTGTAATTGTCACCAATATTACGGGTGTGTACAGTCACCTACATACTATCTAGGTGTGTAATTGTCACCAATATTACGGTGTGTAAATGTCACCACATAAATAATTGTTTGATGTGTTTAAATGTCACCACAGAGATAAAGAAGGAGTTAGTTCTATATACATGATTGTTTAATTCAGTGAGTTGGTTGTCTTTTAATGTTTGGGAAAACATGTACTGTTTTCCAACTCATGCCCGTTAGAGCATTGCTCGGTCGAACTCGCATGCGTTGCTATCTCAAGCATGTTTGTTAATGTTAGTGATCAAAAATATAAGTCTTGCTTTCTAGTCTACTATAGCTAAGTCTCGGGCTAGGATAGAAAGTGTAGTTAAGCTCAAGAACTCACTCCATTCATCATACAAGACGAATGACTACTCAAGGAACTGGAGGAACTTCATCGACTAAAAGGTATGCGGAGACTTGAACTTATCTATCACTCAAAAGTCTATCTACTCTATCTCCTATCTTGAGACAAAAGTCGTTTTGCTACATAGACTTTGATTATACACATTTGCTATTTCGAGTCGAGTTTATCTCGCCTATCTATTTCTCGAAATATGTGTTGGTAAGCTTTCGCTTTGGCCAAGTTCATCTTTCCCTAGTGACGAAAGTCATGTTATCTTTCAATCACTTTGAAAATGGCTTTGACGAAAAGTGGTTTGTGAATAACAACTATATAACGTCCTCTAAGAATGTTTCAATGATTGAAATGAGAGTTTAGATTATATAACCAATGTTGGATATAAGCATTGTGTGGCAACGCATATATGTATAAGTCTGTAAATGGGGAAAAATGAGTTGCTGGTTTTTACGAAATTGAGGAGACGACCGTACGGAGGAAACTCCTTGAACCGAGCGAACTGTCTAACCTCACACAGATGCACTGCAAGAAGGGAGTGCTTTGAATTCGAGAGATCAATGCAGCAGGACTCGGCCTAAACCAAGACAATGGCCGTTCCCGGAGTCAATTCGGTCACAAGAGAGGATGGGTCGATCTGTTGGAGGAAGGCGAGAAATGTGTAAGATCAATGGTGATCGAAGATTGTAGGTGTGTTGTGTATTCTCATTGAAGAAATAAGATAAGTTCGATTGATTGAATTTGCTCTGTTGAGAGTAATTGCTCGGGGCGTTGAGATGTTAATCTCTTGTTGTCCGTTTGACGAAAGCTTGTCCTGTTTTTCAATCATGATTCAGAAACTTATTTATATTGCTAGAATTGTGAAACACCTTGATCCCATGAAGTGTGACAGTTGCTGGAGTCAAAGAGTGGGGAAGTGGAAATCGTGTTAAAACCAGTTGCTCATCGTGCGGAGACTTGGTTGATTTTCCATCCACTACTTTGTTAACTCCTCCAACTGATTGCACGACTTTCTCACATTCTCATCGTGTGTATGAACACACATGCCGTAGAAAGCCAGACCAAAACCCTAGTTAATATCCCCCATGTAACACGATTGATGTCTCGTGATTGTGGAGTCCGCCAAGGCGACGTGTATTTAGTTAGTCGTTCTTGACTTCATGGGACGATGAGTCCTTGTATTCTTGAGTCGAACGTGATTTGAAAATGTTATAAGACTCATGAATTGAACGTGTCTGTTGAGGACAGAGGTATGATTCTCAAGTAAATGTTGATAGTTAAGGTGAGCAAATATTGCTCATTCGATGGATTGTTGAATATTGATAGTTGAACCAATATTCCTTAGTGAGCAAATATTGCTCATCGAGCAAATGTTGCTCATTTGATGAATTATTGGTAGCGAGGACCGAACAATATATTAATTTAAAATACCGCAACCGACCAGAAGTATAATTAATAAAAATGTTGATCATGGGATCAATGTAAAATTATTAACGTTTGAATCTGGAATTATGAACCTTGGACTCGAAAACCCTAATTTCGATCATTTGCTGATCAATTGATGATTTATTGAAAATCAACCACAGAGTGAAGGAGGGACCGGCTACATGGGACGATGGGTCGACCATGTAGCGCCCGTGATCCTTCAGTGAGCAAATACCAAAGTCTCTTGAAGACCAATTGCTTTGTTGAGAGGATGATTAAATCTTTGGTTTAATCATTTATTAAAAATAATGCTCGTTTGATCCTTAGGTGATAAAACCTAATTAATTATGAAAAGATGAGGGACCTTGAGGGGTCATGAAACCGGCCCTGGTTGGTCACGGGGCCGTATGACGATCGTTTATGAAAATTCCAAATTGTTTGGAAGAGTTTGAACCTAATGTGAACAAATTAGGTCAAATGATAGAAGTATGAGGGCGGCCCCATGCAAGCCAAAGAGCCAACCTTGGTCGATCAAGGTAATATGCTCATGTCACCAAAGTGTTCGCGTCTCGAGTCTGAGAATTTTGATATTTTACGATGTGCGTTTGAGCAATCATTTGAGAAAATATGAAGAAATCGAAATTTTCTTTGAAAAGTGAGGAAACTTCATGAGATGAAGGAAAAGTAATGAAGAAATCATGAAGTGTGGGACCGACTATGGCTAAGGCATGGTCGTCCGACCAATAAGCTTCGGTCCCATAGCATTTTTCCTAATTTTATTATATATTTCATGATTTTAGGGAAATATCATGAAATCAAGGAGTTTGTTGAAATAAAGGAGTTTTCCTTGAAGTGAAGGAGTTTCCGTGAGATGAAGGAAACAAATAATATTAATAATAATAAATTAAGGGTGTGTGGGACCGGCTTGGGCATGGTCGGGCGGCTGGGCCCTATCTCGTGAGCTTTCCCTAATTTTATGTATTATTTCATGATTTGAAGGAATTTTCATAATTTTAAGGAAATATCATAAAATCAAGGAATTTCATGGAATGAAGGAAACATAAAAAATAATAATAATAAAATAAGGGCGTGTGGGACCGGCTAGGGCATGGCCAGTGAGGGCTAGGGCCCTGGTCCCACGAGTTTCCTAATTTTATATTATTTTCATGACTTGAAGGAAATATCATGTAGTTAAGGAGTTTTCATGAGATAAGGGATATAATAATAAAATAATGAGGAATCATGAGGTGTGGGACCGGCCACGACTAGGGCATAACCGGCCGGCTAGTAGACACGGTCCCACGACACCTTTTCAATTTTATATTACTTCCTTGATGCGAAGGAAACACCATGAAACCGAGGAGTTTCCTTAAAGCGAAAGATATTTGTTGAAATGAAGGGATTTTCATGAGATCAAGGAAAATAATAAAATATGATAAAATATAGGGGCGTGGGGCCCGGCCACGGAAACGATCGGCCGGCCGTGGGCCCAGTCCCCAACGCCTTGATTAATATTTCATTATTTATTATTTTGTTCCTATTTTGCATAGGTTCACCGTTCCTTCGTATTTTGGAATTCTCGTTCGTGCATTCAGGTCCTCGTTAGTGTATTATTGCTGGGTACACTTGCACTATTTTAGTCGGGGCTTACTCAATAGTTGCTCAGATGCCCGTACGTTGAATATTTATCACTAACTCATGGAATTATGCTGGGAAGAACCACGAATTGAAGTAATGAAATATTATGAAGAACGTAGAATATTTCCGAATATTCAGTTAATGAATTTAAAGATTAGAAATAATCAATTGATGGCTCTATACTAGCAGGCATGTTGTCTAGGAGCATTATTTGTTTGAGAATAGAGTGATATGAGCTTGTTGAAGCGTCATATTTTTTATGTATAGTATAGTCAGGGAAAATACGTTGTTGCATCCAGAAGACGTTATCGTTCTATACTAGCAGGCAAGCTGTCTAGGAGCCGTCCAATCATAATGATTCTATACACATATCTTTTATATAGTCAGGGAAAACATTGTTACATCCTGAAGACGTTATTGCTCTATACTAGCAGGCAAGCTGTCTAGGAGTCGTCCAATCGTTCGATTCTATATAAAAGTAATTCTTTGAATTTGCTCGGTATTCATGAGATATGTTGTTGCCTCGGTTGAGAGACGCATATTCACGTATGCTCTGAGAGATAATATGCTCAGTCAGAGATTCTTGTGGCATGAGCTTTCATGCTTCATCTGATTGATGGATCAGGAGCATGTACAATTATGATTTTACGATTTTAGCCTTTGTCGAAAATCCACCATCTACATTAAGTCCCCTGCTTAGTGAGGGGTAGTCATGTTCCTCAGTCAGCACTGGATGGTGATTTTCTAGTTACAAACAAAATAAGTAATTGAACTTAGTCGTAAGATAAGATGTTACCGGATTTTCGATTGCGCGAGCGAACCGTGGCTTGAACGAAGATCCCAATGGCATGATAGAGTGTCATCTAACGAGCATAAAGTGGTGTAGCACTGCCTTTTTTTTTTTTTTTTCAGAAGATAACTTGTTCACGAGTTGTTCATGTTAGAAAAATATATAATATGCATGTATAGACGTGAGTTTTGTAAAAACCCTGTTTTAGGAACGGATGTTTGTTCGATCGTTAGTTTAAGAAACTAGCAATAATCCCTAATGTATGAGAGATTTTTTTTTTAATATGTGAGATTTTAATAAACTCTCGTTTCAAAGGTGGATGCTTGTACGAGAGAAAAAGTTTTTTTTTTTTTTTGAATAGACGTGCGTCTGTTAGTAAAAATTTTGTCTATGAGCTTTCATGAAAAAATTTATTTTCGTTATGTAAGCTTTCACAAATTTTTGAAAATATACTCTCGAGGGAGCAAAAATAATATATATATATATATATTTCAAATTCACGTGAGTTTCACGTTAAAACATATTTTTTGTAAAATGAATGTTTTGATTTTGAACAACTATTGAAAGTAGACAATTATACATGGTGAAATAATGTATGTATGTGAGTTTTCACAATTGTAGAATGGACGTCTGTCCAATTTTTGAAAAACCAGTGGATGTTAAAATTCACATGGTTTGTTCACGGTTTTATGAAAATCAAGTCATGATTTTGAATAATGAATTTTGCTCGTCTTTGCAGGTTTGAAGGAACAAGCAAGTTTTCGAAATTCTGACGTTATAATCACTACAACTAGTGAAATTGTAAATAGGTAAGAGTTGGATTGTTACCATTTTTGTTGCGTGTTTGTTATTGGTATATCCATGACTCCATGTTTTTCGCCTCAGATAATGGTGAATTCCAGTTACAACCACCCTTATGGCTCTTCCGAGGAACGCTCCAGAAATATCAAATCAAAGATGAAGACTTCTTAGAGTGGTTCGTGCTAAGATATATGCTTTCTTGGTCTTAGCAAATGCGGAGGGAAAGCATGATGAAATATCACAGAAGAAAAGAGCTGAAGATGAAAAGCTCATATCTCATCGGCGAAGCACCGCCGACTTGCAAGTGAGACTATCGGGCTGAAGATGAAGTTCGGCCTTGTGTTGACTGTAGCTCCTGATTCAGATGTGGATGAATGAAGAATTTCGTCATAATTCGTCATCAGAAAATTCAGAAGTTAGGTCTTCATTGAAATTGTTGTAGAATCTTCGTCCGATGTCGGATTTTTGTGATCCACCCATGTTTCTTCATCCTCGGAAAATTTCCAAGCTTTTTCAAAGAATATTTTCAGCTTTTGAACATGTTTATGCGCCGAAATTGATGAAACAGTAAACTTCCAGAAGGTTTTCAGAAAATTTTCAACTGTCATGTAGTCCAAGGTTTTGGCCACATCTTTTTGCTCGTTCATCCAATTGCTGTGAATTTTGGATATGTTATAGAGGATATCCATACGAAGAGAATGACAAATGAATCAACCTTAGATTCCTCATCAATTGCTCCCAGCTCGCTTTTTTGTGCATGACAAAGTAAAATTATCTCAGACGAGCTTGTTGTAAAATGCCCATGTTGTGTCTTTACACCATTTGCTTGTGTCTCGAACGCTTGATGAAGGATTTCAATGTCATTGATTAATTTTAAATCTGAAACCCTTGGTTAATACATGAGCCACGGTGCTTACACGGTGCCATTTTTGTTTACTCACGATCGTAGAAACATTACTTAAAACCACAGTCACGGGACCATAAGCGCTCTCAAGAGGGGATGATGTAATGACCATGGTTGTACGTATCGGTTGTAGCATTCATTTTATGATGAATGATTAGCATAAGCGAGCTTGGTTTCAGTTATGAGACTTGGACTGTGAAACTGACCGTCATGATCAGTGGATCGTCAGTCCCCAGTATTTAGTTGAATCTCCTTTTTCGTTTTCCCTTCTTCTGGCAGGACCTAGATAGAGGACCCAGGAACAAAGACTTGATGTAAAGACCTAGGTGGTATAAGTTGGAGGTACCTTGATGAAGGACTTATCGAAAATACCTGGTGGACATCGATCGACTGTAGAGGTTATGAATCCCGTCTAAGAATTACTGATTGCATGTTGTATGCTCTGGAAGCTGTATGAACCTCATATGACGTCGGAATTCGATGCTTGACCCCAACTTTTGAATATAAGAGACTGAGTTATCACATGAGAAAAGAATCACTCAATTTGGAGTTGTATAGGTCATCCAACGAAGCGTGCACATTTGTAATTTGTAATCCCGTATAAATTTTTCAGATTTCGTAGACCTGACGGTAAAGGCCATATCTTTGAGCTCGTATGTCCGATTTATGCGCCCTTTTGGTATGTTGTATAAGAGACATATAAGAACATCTTTCATTGAGGAAGTATTGTCCAATTACTCACCCATTGGTACGTTTTTGTAAACCCATGGCCTGAACTGTGTTGTATCTCATTTGTAGAGGCGATGAGAACATCTTGTAGAAGACTTTGGATTGTGTCCGCCAGTCATGCAAGCTTTGAGAATACTTTCATGTGATAATGTTATCATGTCTACACATCTTGATATGAATAATTAGTTCTTGGAGAAGTCCGCTTCATGTGTAACACTTGAGAGAATGGTTAGTTGATGAAGCCCCCACATGAGGATGTTGCTCCACGAGACCATTGTTGATCTTTGAGGCCATCAACGGAGTTCCTCCGATATCCCCGTTGATGCGATACTATAGTTGGAGATGCTCCAGAGAGGCGAAAAGTCTAAAACCATGATTATCGACATAGCCTTTGCTCCTTCATCCGGTGAGCCTTTACATTCACGAACAAGTTGGTGGGTTGAGCATTCCCAAGATAAAGGTGTCTTGATCAGCCCAATTCTCTTGAACAATATGACTTTACTATGAGCTGGCTCAAATCGGTGAATCGATGTTGTTGTGGGAGATGCCAGCACCGGTTTTCATTCTAGTGAAGAGAGAAGTTCCTCGATCGTGCGAGGGTTTGTGATGTAGAGAGGTCACGTTGATGAAGTTTCATGGAATCACACCAGGTTGCGGTAACTTGTTATGTGGATACCATTTGTTGAAATAGATTTGAATCAATCTCTCCAGATAAGATCAAGTCCTAGTGTATGTTGAAGGAGTTTGTGCCATCGATGGATGATTGATGTTGCATTGCTTCAGAAGTCTTATGGGATAGTGAAGACTTATCGATTGTAGTTTTATTACACTTTGATCGTGTTGGTTTTGAATCATCATCGAGATATTTGTGGTGAATCCAGAGGCGCCAAAGGTATACTCTTTGATTGGGAGTACAATTTGAAGGCTTCTTAGATACTTGAGCGTTGAAGCGTCATATCCCTTGAGCGCCGAATGTCTTAGGTTTGATCGCCTCGGTCCCGACTATCTTCTATTGATTTTCAGCATTCCTTCGTTGCGGTAGTGGGATTCAACACTTGTGCAGACATCAGAGCTTTCTGATTTTGTGGCACACATGGGTACTCCAGTAATGCTATGGAGAAACGCCCAAAGTGTTTTTTGCCATGCTTGGACATCATATCAGTAATGAATGTCTCAGTGTGATGCTCGATTTGGAGAAGTGTCAGATTCAACCACTTAATAAAATGTGGTGAAGCTATGCTTTCATAACGTCTTGCAATAGCAGAGTTGATAGCAAAATTGAGTCCCCATGCTAGGATAACATGTGAGAAAATAAATGACACATACATGGGAGGAATGAGACTTGCCTGAGTGAAACCTCTTGATGAATGTCTATACATCTTTTGCAGGTTCTTAATTCAACCTCGTCAAAGTTCAAAATTCCTCCAGGTGCTATGATGATGGAATGTCCACCGAATCTTACGGATCGAACTTTCCTCATTGGTGAGATGTGCAACCAAAGGCGCTTTGTCAGTGGCCATCTTTTTAGCATGAATCCACGCTCATCTGAAGGTCATGTCATATCCTGGATCTTCCTGATTATGTGAAACTTGGTTTTCCCGGTTTTAACTTATGTTCACTTTGAGAGTGATGTAGCCACAAGTATCTCTGAGCGTTCCTTCATGGTTTCTGATTGAGATGAGAGCATGAGTAGCTTCTTGTCGAATGATGCCTGCGGCTCTGTGGGTGGTTTTCAGTGGAATGATGTTGATGGAGGTGTCAGCATTGATCAACGTTCTTCCGAATTCATTTCCTCTGAGATGGACGGTGGTGAGAAGTCCCCACTCGTACATTTCTTTTTTTATTACTGAAGGCTCAGGGAGTGTCTCCTGAATCAATAAACGCTTCCCTGACACGATGTGATGCAGCAAACATGTCCTTCCTTTGAGCCTTTGATAAGTACATCAATTCACAGACATGTTCGATTAAGGATTGAAATGCTACTTTGACATGTGGCTCAGAGAGAGTGAAGGTTCTGACCGAGAGAGGATCTCTGTGTACTCCTCCAGTCCCCAAGTTAATCTCTCCTTCGACTTTTTCTTGGAATATGCGCTTCAAAATTCTGCAGTCCCTTGTGGGATGATTGACGAATCTGTGAAAGCGACTGTAACGAGGATTTTCCATTTCCTCTTTAGTTGGTTCTTTCTTGACATACGGTAATTTGATTGCACCATCCTGAACTCAGACATATAGTAGTTCAATCACCTCTTCAATGGGAAAAGGGAAATCAAGTGCTTCTTGATCAGTTCCTGTGCGTTGGGCAGGAGCTTGTACATCTCGAGTTTTATTATCCTTCCTTTGTGCTTTCGAAGGGCTGGAGAAGTATGCTTGCACTGCGGTTCGGCTTTTCGTTTGCTCCCTTTGCAACAACATTTGTGGAAGGTTGGAGGTTGTACTGTTTGTTGATTAAACATCTGCGACCTCGAGTTTCTCGTGGTTCTTCAGCTTTTGTAGCTTTAGCTCTTTCCAGTAAAGCAGGGGCGGTAGTTGCTGATCGCTTAGCCGCTTCATGAATGTCTGAAAAGGTCTGGAACCGGGGATTTTCCAGTAAAGCTCTGTAGACTAGGATCATTCCGTTGACGCACAAGTCTACAAGTTGTTTCTATGTGACGTTTGGATCGTGGCAATCCAAGGCTTGAACTCTGAACATTTTCATATAGTCATTGGGATGTTCATTGCTCCTTTGAAACACCCTTCCTAGATCAGAGAGAGTGACTTGCTCTGAAACGAAGAAATATTTTCTGTAGAAAGCATTAATCATCTCTCCCCAACTGGTGATACTTCCTGGTGCAATGTTGTTGTACCAGGTATATGCTCTGCCTGTCAGAAACTTTTAAAATTCCTTCAGACGGACGACATCATTGTTTTCATGATCGCCCAATGATTCTAAGAATCGAGAAACATGTTCTCGAGTGTTGCATGTTCCATTGTAAAGTGTGAACGTTGGAGAAGTGTAGCCCTTCGGAAGAGGAATATTTTATATAACGAGCGGGGATATGAAGGTTGGTGACGGTGGACATATGATGTCTTGTCTTTTCCTCGATTTTCTAAAAAGCGCTTGGGTCCTCACGAGTGATGAAACTGGACGGTTCTTTCGCTGGTGGATTATCTGCAGCCTTAGGAACTTCCTCATCATCTACTACATGGATTAGAGTGACCTAGGGATCGGTCTGCGAAGATGTTTCTTTAACTTTTCCTTTCTCCCGAGTTTTCTCTAACATCTTGTCTCTGAAGAGTCTTGAGATAGCCGCATAGTTCCTTCTGAGTGGCAGCCATGTCAGTCTGATTTTTGGCAAAAGTCTCTTGCACCTTCATGAGATCACCTATGGCAGGCGGATTTTCTCTGATTTCTTCAGGAGAACGACCAAAGAGTAGGTTGTTGATGTTGCCAGTGTCGTCACTTGCAGGGGTGATCACCGGAGTACCAGTGTTTGGAGGAGGAGTAGTGGCAGGTTGCGTCGGAGGAGTAGTAGTGGAAGGTTGCGCCGGAGGAGTGGTGTTGGCGGTACCACTAGAGCTTACGATATTAGGGTCGGGTGTTGAACCCGGATTGGTAACTGAACCAGACCTAAAACCGGCCATCTTTGTGAGAATTGAGATTGCAACCGAGAGAATGGTATCCCACTGTGGTTGCCAATCTGTAGATGGGGCAAAACGAGTTGCTGGTTTTTACGGAATTGAGGAGACAACCGTACGGAGGAAACTCCTTGAACCGAGCGAACTGTCTAACCTCACACAGATGCACTGCAAGAAGGGAATGCTTTGAATTCGAGAGATCAATCTGTAGGACTCCGGCCTAAACCAAGACAATGGACGTTCCAGAGTCAATTCGGTCAAAAGAGAGGATGGGTCAATCTGTATGAGGGAAGATGAGAAATGCGTGAGATCAATGGTGATCGAAGATTGTAATTGTGTTGTGTATTCTGCGTGAAGATATAAGATAAGTTCTGATTGATTGAATTTGCTCTGTTGAGAGTAATTTCTCGGACGTTGAGATGTTAATCTCTTGTTGTCCGTTGACAAAGCTTGTCCTATTTTTCAATCATGATTCAAACTTATTTATATTGCTAGAATTGTGAAACACCTTGATCCCATGAAGTGTGACAGATTCTTTGGAGTCAAAGAGTGGGGAAGTGGAAATCGTGTTAAAACCAGTTGCTCATCGTGCAAAGACTTGGTTGATTTTCCATCCACTACTTTGTTAACTCCTCCAACTGATTGCACGACTTGCTCACATTCTCATCATGTGTATGAACACACATACCGTAGACCGCCAGACCAAAACCCTAGTTAATATCCCCCCAGGTAACAGGATTGATGTCTCGTGATTGTGGAGTCCACAAGGCAGACGTGTATTTAGTTAGTCAGTTGCTGACTTCATGGGACGATGAGTCCTTGTATTACTGAGTCGAACGTGATTTGCAAATGTTCTGAGACTCATGAATTGAACGTGTCTGTTGAGACAGAGGTATGATTCTCAAGTAAATGTTGATACTTAAGGTGAGCAAATATTGCTCATTCGATGGATTGTTGAATATTGATAGTTGAACCAATATTCCTTAGTCGAGTAAATATTGTTTATCGAGCAAATGTTGCTCGTTTGATGAATTATTGGCAGCAGGACCAAATAATAAAATACTGGCAATTGAACCGAGTATAATTAATAAAAATGTTGATCATGGGATCAACGTAAAATTATTAGCGTTTGAATCTGGAATTATGAACCTTGGACTCGAAAACCCTAATTTCGATCATTTGCTGATCAATTGATGATTTATTGAAAATCAACCACGGAGTGAAGGAGGGACTGTCTACATGGGACGATGGGTCAACCATGTAGCGCCCAGACGCTTCGAGTGAGCAAATACCAAAGTCTCTTGAAGACCAATTGCTTCCGAGAGGATGATAAAATGTTGGTTTAATCATTTATTAAAAATAATGCCCATTTGAGCCTTAGGTGATAAAACCTAATTAATTATGAAAAGATGAGGGATCAACCAAGGGGTCATGAAAACCGGCCCTGGTTGGTCACGGGACCGTATGACGATCGTTTTATTAAAATTCCAAATTGTTTGGAAGAGTTTGAACCTAATGTGAACAAATTAGGTCAAATGATAGAAGTATGAGGGGCCGGCCCCATGCAAGCCAAAGAGCCAACCTTGGTCGGTCAAGGTAATATGCTCATGTCACCAAAGTGTTCGCATCTCAGTCCTGAGAATTTTGATATTTTCTGATGTGCGTTTGAGCAATCATTTGAGAAAATATGAAGAAATCAGGAATTTTTGCTGAAACTGAGGAAACTTCATGAGATGAAGGAAAAGTAATGAAGAAATCATGAAGTGTGGGACCGGCTATGGCTAAGGCATGGCCGGCCGGCCAATGAGCTCGGTCCCATAGCATTTTCCCTAATTTTATTATATATTTCATGATTTTAGGGAAATATCATGAAATCAAGGAGTTTGTTGAAATAAAGGAGTTTTCCTTGAAGTGAAGGAGTTTCCATGAGATGAAGGAAACAAATAATATTAATAATAATAAAATAAGGACATGTGGGACCGGCTTCGGCATGGTCGTCCGGCTAGGGCCCGGTCCCATGAGCTTTCCCTAATTGTATGTATTATTTCATGATTTGAAGGAATTTTCATAATTTTAAGGAAATATCATGAAATCAAGGAATTTCATGGAATGAAGGAAACATAAAAAATAATAATAATAAAATAAGGGGCATGTGGGACCGGCTAGGGCATGACCGGCCGGCTAGGGCCCGGTCCCACGAGTTTTCCTAATTTTATATTATTTTTCATGACTTGAAGGAAATATCATGAAGTTAAGGAGTTTTCATGAGATAAGGGATATAATAATAAAATAATGAGGAATCATGAGGTGTGGGACCGGCCACGACTAGGGCATAGCCGTCCGGCTAGTAAACACGGTCCCACGACACCTTTCCCAATTTTATATTACTTCCTTGATGCGAAGGAAACACCATGAAACTGAGGAGTTTCCTTAAAACGAAAGATATTTGTTCAAATGAAGGGATTTTTATGAGATCAAGGAAAATAATAAAATAAATAATAAAATATAGAATTGGGCGTGGGGCTGCCCACGGCAGATCGGGCTGGCCGGTGGGCCCAGATCCCAGTACATTGATTAATATTTCATTATTTATTATTTTGTTCCTATTTTGCATAGGTTCATCGTTCCTTCATATTTTGGAATGCTCGTTCGTGCATTCAGGTGCTCGTTAGTGTATTATTGTTGGGTACACTTGCACCATTTTAGTCGGGGCTTACTCAATAGTTGCTCAGATGCCCGTACGTTGAATATTTATCACTAACTCATGGAATTCTGCTGGGAAGAACCACGAATTGAAGTAATGAAATATTATGAAGTGTAATTGCAGGAAATCCTACAATACACACCTCACAAGAATTCATAATATCTAACACATATTTAAGATCAATGATCAATCTCTTTATTAATTGAGTTAGAAATTTTACAAGAAGGAAGTGAAATCAAGAATGTAATTGTTACTCTAGACTTTCTCTCTCCTCTAAACTTTCTCTCCACTCTCGAAAAAGATCTCTCTCTTTCTTAAGCCTGTTCGGCTCTTTATATAGGACATTACATAGTGGATGACAGCTAAGCTGTCCTTTATTTTCGGATCTGACTTGCGGCACTCTCGCAAGTATTCAAATGTTAAATCTCGCAATACTCCTAAATCTCGCTAAGTCTTCACATCTTTCTCGTGTTCAGGCTGTCGTAATCCGTTGCGTCATTTATATTACCCATCTGCGATATCTTCGCAATGTGTCGTTTATGGATTTCGCAAGGGTCTTGGTGTTGCGATATTCTGATCCTACATCTTGCCTCTTCTCATGTCTTATCTGCGAAGGAGAGAATGTCATGAGAACTAATACTCTCAAAATGCCGCAGCTGTTCATTTCTTTCCCTAAATTTTCTGCCGACAGGATTCCATGAATTAAGCATAACCGTTTACACGTGTTAAATATTCCCCTATTCACCGGCACATTAAATGCTAACCGGTCATCATCTTTTTCTATTTAAGAAGAAATCCATCATAAGAATGTCTTCTTTCTTTTACTTCGTCTTCTTCATCTCTACATTCTCTGTAAATTATTTTTTTGTCGTCTGCAACTTTTTTATTGTTCATCTTTCCATAAGTCCTCTCCATCTTTCTGTTGTTGTTCTTATGGAGCCATCAAGGTTTGTTGATTTTGGTTGGCCCGATCTTCTTAGGATTGATCTTCTCTACTGAAATTGTTTTATTTGATATTGCTCATTTTAAATAATTCCCATACTGTTTCCGTTTCAGCAAAAACACTTCCAGCACCAAGTTCACGATCCAATACCCTAATGTTCCCAAGAGTTCGCAGCAAAAACTCGTTGTGAACAAAAGAAAGCCTGTGAATAGCAAGGTATTAAGAGACACTTATTCTTTTAATAACAATATTGTTGCCTCTGTTTCTTATATGACTTGTGATTCGCAGGGTGATGCAAATGTTGAGAGGCCCCCCCAAAAGACCTCGCCCTCCTAAAAATGTTGAAACATCTGTTCCATTTCCTCTGTTTAAGCTTTCAACACCTCCTGCGACATCTTCGCATTCGGAATCTCGTCTTCTCATTTGCGAAAATGTCGCTGCAGATTCCTCACCTGTAACTAATCTTTTTATAAATGAAATTCCTCACAATAACCCTGTTGCGAATGAACCCTTCTCTTCTTCTACTCAATGCCTCTTCTCTTAACATTGCCTCAACCCACCATTAACCTTCATCAAATCTCATCTTCCGATGACATATCTATGGCGAAAGATGATTCAACTCTCCCACCTTCTGTCATCATCGCTTCTTCATCTGAATCTCTCCCTTTTACTAAAGAAAATTTGGAAGGGATGGATATTGCTTTCAAAGTTTTATCCGACCTTCTGGATGATGTCAAGAAAGCTTCCACTGATCCTATCAGATTTGGTGTTTGCGAGATTTTAAGTAAATATTTTGGCTCTGACCGAATGGTTTCGCAAACATCCTTAGAAATGGAAGTTGAAGATCTGAAAAATAATCTCCAAGCTATGACCTTGAAATGTGACACTCTCCATCTTGAGAATCAAAAACTTCAGAATGTTTCGCTGGATCGTGATAATCTTCACAAGAAGAATGAGGAACTAAAAGGTAAATTTTTTTTTTTTTTTTTTTTTAAAAATCTTTGCTCGCCCTTTAAGCTCTAAACTAGAAACGAAAAATGGAGATATATCAGTTTGAATTCGTCGCCGAAGAAGCCCGGATGGATAGAGATGCTTGGATGGATCAATATAACCAATTAGATAATCTTCATACGTACTCTGTTGATAAAATAGATGATCTTACCAAGGAGAATGCTCAATTAGTCCAGAAGCAAAACTTATTAAGTAGTGAATTATCTCGCCTCTCTTACTTTTTGACTAAAGCTAATCTGGAGTTGGAAACTTTATCAGATGAGAATGAAACCCTATCTCAGGAGAAGCGAATCCTTTTAAATAAGGTGGCGATCTCTTCGCAAGAAATTAACATTTGCCAAAAAGTATGTAATGATCAAGAACGGTCCCTCTTCTTATTGAGAAATAAACTCAAAGGGCCCAGAGCATGTCAACACAAATACCGTGGGCCCGCCTACATACATGACCGATCGGTCAGGACCAACTATAGTTGGTCGTTCCAGTTCGTGCGCCGAAACAAGGCATGACGCATCTTCTTGCAAAAGAAACCCTAATTAGGGTTTGAACAATCACGAGCGTCCATTTTGTCATGCACGAATGAAGGGTCCATGATTAGACTAAGCAGGTCCGGTGCGTATCAACATGACCACCATGGGCCCATCTATCTCCATACCCGATCGACCAAGGCATATCATGCCTGTTTGCCTCGATTCGCACGCCCGAACTAGGCATGGTCGCACCTCCTGATTGCAAACTAATCTCGACCACTCAACTTTGCCGGACAAATTGAGTGGCTTAGATCACGTTTCTATGGATATTAAGGTATGGACGTGTATACCAGCTCGCCGTCTGTATACCAGACTAATCGGCCAAGACCGACCAAGCTTGGTCGTCTTGAAACGCGCGCCCGAAGTGGGCATGATGCGCGGCTTTTGCGGCACCAAATTTCTGTTGCAAATTGATATCGACCACTCAACTTCGTCGGACAAGTTGAATGGCCCAGATCACACTTTCACGAGACAATGAGGTATGGGCGCCTACATCGTCATGTCGTCTACACACATGCACGATCGGCCCTGCCAAAATTGTATCCCAAGCTTGGATTCGACCAAGGCAAGAGTGATGCTTGCGCACCTCGTTCAAAAACCCTAATTCCACCAACGGCCGCAGATGAGTGTCTCAAAGATCATCTCGTCCGTCCAACTTCACCGCTTGGTTATACAACCACGGTCGAGTTAATTGGTCAGTGAGGCGTCATGGTGATCACCACCCGTCACTTTACCACACCATGATGCAGTACCTGCATAGAATACACACGGTACTTCACAAGTATCGACTTCCTAAATAACTTAGTTATTTAATCTAGCATTACATGCTACTTTCTGTGGGTCCCACGATCCACACACTTGAGACATCAATCATGTCACAAACTGGGGGATACATACTGGGGTATTGGTCTGGCGGTTTACAGCGTGCAACACGCCATCACAAGAACGTGTCGTGGAAGTCATGGACGGTTAGAGATGACGGGAGAAGTGGGCAAGACCGGGGTCGTGTAACACTAACACACAACTCCACTACTCCATCACTCCACTTCCTCCACTTCCCACGAGAGACGTGAATAAGGCTCAAATTACTTGTATAAATAGGTTCTCCTCCCTATTTCGAGAAAGGGGGCAAGTCAAGACAACAGATGCAAGTGTTGATAAAATCGTATTCAAACACCGGAACTGATAGCTTACATTCTGCAAGCCAGTTCAGCTTTCTGATACAAGTCATACATAACCAACACCTTCACAATCTCAACACCTTCTTCGCTTCCCTCCCTAAGATCAACCCCATCTCCTTCACTTTGTGACCGAAACAAGTCTGGAACGGCCATTTCTTGGTTTAGGCCGGATTTAAACAGATTGATTTCTCGAATCTACAAGCACTCCCGTGCAGTGCATTTGTTTAAGGTTTAGACTCATTTCTCATCCACACACCCCAAATTACCAAAACCGGCAGAAATAGTTTTCACTCATAAACAATTAGCGACCACAGGGGGAGGTTAATCTCTCGGTTGTAAAGTCAATTTCTTCAATACCATTCAATCAATTTCGAGAAGGTTAGTCTTAGTACCGCCTCGATGGGTCTCAAATCCCGATGGTTCCTCCAACGGAGATACCCCACCTCCTAACGGCGTATTTGACGGCATGATCAGGAGCTTTCCAACATTAAGCGTACTAGCACGGGTACAAGAGATTCACACGAAGAACATGGAGCTAATCAAAGAAGCGGTAAACGGCATACTTGATCTCCTCATCAAGATGACATCGAGATGAGCGTTAGGAGACCTCTACACCGGTGACTAGTTCCCCTCGGATCAACGGCTTTACTACGAACCCGCAGACCATTAGATCGAGAAGCGGCATCTCTAGTGGAAAGCTTGTGTGAACTCTTGCACCTCTCGAAGAATCAATGGGCGAGAGACGTTTGCTGCAATTAATAAAATAGCTCGGACGTACACCGACTCCTTCATGTCCGAAGTCCTAATCAAGATCGGAAACATCCGTAAATAATGTTACATTTACGAGAAGACGACATGATGGCGGAGGAAGGTCACAACCGGGCCCTACATGTTACCGCACGCATCAAGGGTTCGAGTTCGGGAGGACCCTCGTCGACACGGAGCATCCTTCGAATGTGATTACTCTCAAGACTCTCGGGACAGCCAAGGTTAGCCCATGCAAGATTGTACAAAGAGCCCACCAAAATGACGGACTTGAAGGAAACCAAACCAGCACATACGGGTATGTCAATCAATTTATCGGTAGGACACATGTTCGGTCAAAGTGAAATTTGAAGTCATAGAAAAGGAGGCGGACTACCATATGATACTAGGAGACCGTGGCTTCATGACAATAAGGTCATCCCTTCAACGTATCACCAAAGTGCACAAGACCATGCTAAATGAGGAAATCATCCGTATTCCCGCATCACTATCTCCGTACGCACCCAATATGCGAAGTGGAACTGTTCGAGCCAAAAGAAACTCCACAGGGAAGGTCAGACAAAATCCTGTGCACCCCACTACCCACGTGGGCTTCAATCCAGGAAGAAGACCGACTTGCATCCCTGGGAGCTAAGCACCACGACACACCTTTTCTGACGAGGAGTCCATCTTTATCCGGTGAAGCTTCAACCCATGCTCACACCAAAGGGAACGCACTTTCGAGGCGAGCCGTGATCGAAGGGAAGACAATATACCGGTGCCGTTGTTAGCAATTAGCGGAGAGAGCGCACCCGGTCTCTCGCCCAATTGAATGCCGCAAGAACGACGAAACACTAGAGGAGGTATTGGACACTCATGACTACAAGATGGCACTAACTCCACGAATGACGAGCTCGAGACTGTTAACATCGGGAATGAAGAATATCCCAGGCCTATCTCTATCAGTTCGACTCTGTCCGTCGACGAACGTGCGAGTCTTGTCCAACTACTCAAGGAGTACCAAGATGTGTTTGCCTGGACATACGAGAAAATGCCTGGTCTAGATGAAAAATTGGTCACCCATCACCTGCATGTCATACCTGGATCCAAGCCAATCAAGCAATCTCCAAGGCAATTCAGACACGAAGTGGAAGAACAAATCAAGAACGAAATTCAGAAGTTGCTAGTTGCTGGCTTCATCAGACCTATTCATCATCCGACACGGTTAGCTAATGTGGTCCCGGTAAAGAAGAAAAATGGACAGTTCGGTGTTGCATGGATTTCGAGAGACTTGAACAAGTGCTGCCCCAAGGACGACTTTCCTCTGCCTAACATCGACATGTTAGTAGACGCCACCAGCGGACACGGCATGTTCTCCTTCATGGATGGTTACAGCGGCTATAATCAGATAAGTATGTATGAGCACGATGCAAGTAAGACAGCCTTCCGAACCCCTCTTGGCAATTTTTACTATCTTTGTTATGCCATTCGGTTTAAAGAACGCCGGCGCAACGTATCAACGTGCTTTATGACGGCAATCTTCCACGACATGATGCATAAGCAAGTCGAAGACTACGTGGATGATATAGTAGTCAAATCTAAGACTCAAGCTATCCTCACAATGTCGCTTGTCGTGAATCGTGAAGGAGCTCCAAAACTTCATGGGCAAGGTGAACTTTTGCTTCATTCACCCCTGCTGAAGAAAGGATCAAGTTTCGTCTGGATCACACTACAACAGAAGCGTTTCGAGGATTCAACAAATATTATCATCTCGAATCATCACAAAGGGTTAGCCTATTATGTCGGCCAGACAAGAGCGAGCATGGGACATCTTCGGATCCACATCAAGACGACACCTCAAGGGAGCCTCAAGAAGATAACGATGTCCGCGTGTCATGTCGAGAAAGAATTCGGGCGAATCACTCTATCGAGAGGATGGTGCATGTCCACCGTGTTATGTTGGAGAATCTGCACTTTTGGTCATCCTCTCGGACTTCGTGAAAGGCTGTTAAACGCTCATCTACGACAAAGCATCTACCCCGTTGTAAAGAACCAAGCCTTCCAGTAATGAAGAGCCTCATGATGTTCGTGGAAGCATACATCCCACCAACAGGCAATACAACCTTTAGCCTTCCATAAGCAGTTTCGCTGAAGCAGCAAGAGGAAAGCCACCGAGATACAACATCATGCGCGTCCAAAATCGCCAACTCCAACTCCAGCACCATATGCACGACTGCCGTAATGGTGAAACAACGTCCAAGATATTCCATATCTGGATCGATGGTAACTACATCAATGAGAGACGCTTTCGAAATTTATCTCCGTAGAAGATTTAGTTGCGTTACCAAAGAAGTATGACTGAACCCTTAGCACCGCCTATCTCAAAGACTGACCTCATGAACCTAGCGTGACAACATCTATCAAGTCCAAAGCTCGGATACTCGTGGGCATGGGATTGTCTCACTCTTCTCTATTTCATGAAGAAACGTCAAGAAAGCCATCGGTTCCGGTTTATCCCTCTAACAATGAGACGAGCTCTACCACTATATGAAGATCGCCAATTTCGTTCCCGTAGCTATCACGCCTCTCCCCGCCCTCTTCGATCACAGTGCTGCTGCCGGGAACCTGTTATTGCTCGTCGATTAATACCATCCAAAGCTTCACCATATCAACGATCATTACGTACAAAAGACCCATCGGGCATACAAGATAGAGCCATGTAGACCACGCTTGGGTACTGAGGCTCAGCATGAAATTCCTTTACCGTCAGTCAAGAACTTCTTCAACGCTCTACCCACTAGAAGATGCATCAAACGCTCTCCGGGACCTGCTTGCTCCAGAAGATGCTTCAATGCTCTCAGTGGGACCCACACCACGTTCGAACATACAAGGTTCACGTTTGGGCAAAGCCAGCACGCCTAGATCCCACGTTCGAGCAAAGGGAATACCGGTGTTGGTTAGCAAGACCGGTGTTCGTCAAAGCAAGGCCGGTGTTGATCAAGTCACAAGGCTGGTACTGCTCAAATCACAAGGCCGGTGTTGATCAAGTCATAAGGCCAGTACTGCTCAGGTCATAAGTCTGGTATTGATCTAGTGACAAGTCTGGTATTGATCAAGTGACAAATCCGGTATTTCTCAAGTTTCAAGTCTGGTATTGATCAAGTGACAAGTCCGGTATTGCTCAAGTGATAAGTCTGGTATTGATCAAGTCACAAGTCCGGTATTGCTCAAGTTTCAAGTCTGGTATTGATCAAGTGACAAGTCTGGTATTGATCAAGTCACAAGTCCGGTATTGCTCAAGTTTCAAGTCTGGTGTTGGTCAAGGGGCAAGTCTGGTGTTGGGGTGAGGTAACATGTTTGGTAATTGGTCGAAGCAGGCACAGCCGGCCCCAAGAAAAGCAGGCACGCGGCAGCTCCCACTTGATCAGGCACAACCAGCCCCAAATTGGTCAAAGCAGGCACAGCCGGCCCCAAGAAAAGCAGGCACGCGGTGGGTCCCATGTTCGAGCAAGGCAGGCATAACAAGCCCACGTTCGATCAAGCAAGCGCATGATGAGTCCCACGATCGAGCAAAGCAGGTGCAACAGCCCGTTGAGCAGGTACATCAGCCCCACGCTCGAGCGGAACAATCATGAAGAAGGCTCTCGACCGAAGCAGACATAGCAAGGTCGATCGAAGCAGGCAAGACCGACATCATGCTAGGGGAACGCTCGCCTGAACGAATCTTGAACGTGACATGCTCTAAGGACAGGACGACTCGTCTCTCCTGGTAACATCTAACTTTGTATCATAAGTTTTATCTGTATATCTCACCATCTAATGCCTACCCCACAATAGTGTAACCATTATGCGCTAGGCAGGGGACTTAATGTTGATGGTGGATTTTCATTTAAGGCTAAAATTGTAAAAGCCAAAATTATGCGCTAACATCTTGCAAAAGATAAAGCCATTAATAAGTGATGAATACTTCTTCACTTTACTAATTCACCTAGAATAGAGCATGTGGCAACAATCCCAAATGATTCAGCGAATTAAATACACGAAATTCATCCGAGTTGGAACATGTGGGAACAATCCCATATACCATCCATGTGGAATTTACATCATTATTAATTAATGCATAACCATTCTTGTATTTCTGTACTCATTACCGGTGCGGCATGACGACGAGTGTTGTTCTCGTGAGCAACACGAACCTCCAAGCATTTATAATGAAGCATGTACGAAATACCCGTGCAAAGCTACAACTCTCGGTGTGTTATACTAGCCCGATTGAGCATACAACTCTCGGTGTGTTATACTAGCCCGATTGAGCATACATCTCTCGGTGTGTTATACTTGCCCGATTGAGCATGTTTGAATCGGACTGTCCATATCGGTCTCGGAAACGATCACAACTATCCAACTTCACCAAAGATGATTGGATGGCTTAGATTGAATCTATGACCCCAAGCGGGTATTGGAATATTCACTACCGACCCAACGCGGGCCCCGCATTGGTCTCCCAAAAGGGTGGCATAGCTTGCCAAACCGTCCAAGCCAAAGCAATATGGACGAAAAACCCTAAATTATGGTTTGCGGCACATTACATGTATCGCAAAACAGTCTCAACCATCCATCTTCGCAGGCATAGATGGAGGGTGTAGATGTAGATTCAAAGGGCCCAAAGTGCATGTCAACACAAACACCGTGGGCCCGCCTACATACATGACCGATCGGTCGGGACCAACTATAGTTGGTCGTTCCGATTCGTGCGCCCAAACAAGGCATGACGCACGGCCATGAAACCCTAATTAGGGTTTGAACAATCTCGGCGTCCATTTTCTCCCAGCACGAATGAAGGGTCCATGATTAGACTAAGCAGGTCCGGTGCGTATCAACATGACCACCGTGGGCCCATCTATCTCCACACCCGATCGACCAAGGCATATCATGCATGTTTGCCTCGATTCGCACGCCCGAACTAGGCATGGTCGCACCTCCCGATTGCAAACTAATCTCGACCACTCAACTTTGCCGGACAAATTGAGTGGCTTAGATCACGTTTCTATGGGATATTAAGGTATGGACGTGTATACTAGCTCGCCGTCTGTATACCAGACTAATCGGCCAAGACCGACCAAGCTTGGTCGTCTTGAAACGCGCGCCCGAAGTGGGCATGATGCGTGGCTTTTGCGGCACCAGATTTCTATTGCGAATTGATTTCGACCACTCAACTTCGCCGGACAAATTGAGTGGCCCAGATCACACTTTCACGAGACAATGAGGTATGGGCGCCTACACCGTCATGTCATCTACACACATGCACGATCGTCCCTGCCAAAATTGTATCCCAAGCTTGGATTCGACCAAGCTGAAGAGTGATGCTTGCGCACCTCTTCAAAAACCCTAATTCCACCAACGGTCGCAGATGAGTGTCTCAGAAATCATCTCGTCCGTCCAACTTCACCGGCTTGGTTATACAACCCTGGTCAGGAGTTAATTGGTCAGTGAGGCGTCATGGTGATCACCACCCGTCACTTTACCACACCATGATGCGAAGCACATAGAATACACACGGTACTTCACAAGTATCGACTTCCTAAATAACTTAGTTATTTAATCTAGCATTACATGCTACTTTACTCAGGTCGCCACGATCCACACACTTGAGACATCAATCATGTCACAAACTAGGGGATACATACTTGGGTATTGGTCTCAGCGGTTTACGGCGTGCGGCGTGCAACACGCCATCACAAGAACGTGTCGGGAAGTCATGGACGGTTAGAGATGACGGGAGAAGTGGGCAAGATTGGTCGTGTAACACTCACACACAACTCCACTACTCCATCACTCCACTTCCTCCACTTCCCATGAGAGACGTGAATAAGGCTCAAATTACTTGTATAAATAGGTTCTCCTCCCTATTTCGAGAAAGGGGGCAAGTCAAGACAACAGATGCAAGTGTTGATACAATCGTATTCAAACACCGGAACTGATAGCTTACATCTTGCAAGCCGGTTCAGCTTTCTGATACAAGTCATACATAGCCAACACCTTCACAATGTCAACACCTTCTTCGCTTCCCTCCCTAAGATCAACCCCATCTCCTTCACTTTGTGACCAAAACAAGTATGGAACGGCCATTTCTTGGTTTAGGCCGGATTTGCCTGATTGATTTCTCGAATCTACAAGCACTCCCGTGCAGTGCATTTGTTTAAGGTTTAGACTCATTTCTCATCCACACACCCAAAATTACCAAAACTGACAGAAATAGTTTTCACTCATAAACACATTGATCACTTGGAGAATAGCTGCTTGGCTGTAACTCAACATCTTATCTCGCAAAAGGAAGGTAGTCATAAAATTTGACTGCCTCAACCATTTTTTCTTTGTTAAGTCTTTTTATTATGTCTTCCTTGCGAACTCTTCGCCTAAATGATTTCCTTTATTCTTTGTTATTGCGAGAATCTGAGAAAAATCTTCGCTCCTCCCGTTTTACTTTGGAATCTAACTATGCCAAGATTCGCAAAGAGAATGCATTACTTGCACGCTCTTTGCTCGTTCTCGCGATCGGGCGAGAAAGGAGATTTGATTATCTCTCTTACTCCAAAGATATCCAAAGTAGGAATCACCCCGGAAGGCACTTCTTCGCCAAGTTCATCTTAGGGGCTGAAGTTCTTGTGAATGAAATTTTATTATCCAAATATCTTTCCCCGTGTCTGTCGAGCCTTTGGAAGTAGATGATGATGAAGTTCTGGTTCTCCCGACAGCGATTATCATTATGAAAGTGGCGAAGATTTCGCAAATGAAGAAGAGGTTCCTCAAAATGATGAAAGTGTCGATAATAATCCAGATGAAGAAGAAGTTGGAATAAACCAAAATGAAGAAAGGATTTGGCGAAGGCCGAAAAACCAGCGAAATCGAGAAAGCTAGTGAGAGTGATAAAATTAGTGAAGGACATCCATTATCTCCTTCTTGCGAAAAAGTTGATGTTGAGAATTGAACTTCTTTTGTAATTCTATTTCTTTGAACTACTTCATCTGTATAACTTCTTGCATATGGTGCATTTCAGTGATCTTTGAGATGCATTTACTCCTTTATTATTGTGTTTATTCGCAAGAAAGATAATGTCCATTGTTTAATAATTCCCATACTGCCTCTCATTATCTTTCTTGCGATGAATGACCTGCATAAATAATAATTAGTTTTTATAAATCTTTTGTTGAATCATGTGGTCTTATTTTGCCTTCCTAGTTAAAGGTCTTATCGTGCCACCTCTTGTCATTGCGACAAAATCGCAGGACGTCTTTGCATTTGCATGCAAAAACCCATTGATCTTGCCTTAACCTTTTCTTTGAAATTTTCGTTGCGACAATATGACAGGCCTAAAAATCTTGCGAAAATAAAGCCCCATGACATTGCCGTCTTGCGACGAAATCGCATGACGTCTTTACATTTGCATGTAATGACCTATTGATCTCGTCTTATCTTCTCTTTTGTATTATTGCCTCTTCAGGATTATTGCACAAATATGACAAGCCTTGATAATCCCGTGAGTAAAAAGCCTCATGATATTTGCGTCTTAAGACACTTATCAGCTCCCTAATGGAGGTGCCGCCCTTATCTTCCCCCTGGTTGCCCCTTCAAGGAGGCGTACTTATGCCATACAAGGCTAGCTCCTCCCATCCGGTCTTAACAACAACCAGTTGTTTTCGTAGCCTCTTATCCCTTTTGCCTATATGGCTTATGGTTACGAGACTCCACCCTAAGTGGAGTTTTCTTCGGGCTGAGTGCAGCATAAGCCAAGACTTGCCAAGAATGGCCGAGACACTTCAAATGCCCTAGGCACTCTTGGCTCAACCGTGTACCTCGGCGCCTTGATCAAATGTCGACTCCTTAGAAGATACCCTCAGTCATCCAATCTAAGTCATAAGCTTAGATTGAAAATCCAAGGTACCTCTCCTGGATGGGCTTTATTGACTCCAAATCTCCATGACTCGGGTTCCGGGAGGTGTAACCTTTTCCCCGAGCCATGTCAACAGGTACCCCCTTTTATGACGTACTTTGGGTCTTACATTTGCCTCTTGCGAAATTTTGATTTCGCGAACTAGGTGTACGCCATAGCAGGTTCGCCCCTTTCTGATATGTCATTGATCTTTGATTATCTCTTGTCATTATATGTGCGAAATTTTCGCATGTTCTTTCTTTATTTTGTACCATCTCGCAGTAATTCTTTCACAAGATTTTCATATAAATTCATTTTGCTTCGATCATACATCATTTCACAGTATAATCTTTCTCCATAATCTTTTACGGGTAATATCTCTTCAAGTATAACCTGTTCCATCGTCTATCTAGTCTGTGGCCCACATCTTTACCCCTCGGGATCCATCAATCTATATGCCCTGTTCCATTTATATCCTTAATGATATAAGGTCCATCCCATTTTTCGCAAGCTTGCCACCACTTTCTCGCCGATATATTGGTGTTTCTTTCGAGTACCAAATCACACGGTTGAAATTCGCATGTCTTAACACGTTTATTATATTCTCGGGCTAATCTTATTTGGTAATTCTCCATATCTTTGTAAAGCTCTTTCTCTTTTTCTTCTAATTCATCTAGTTTGGTTAAAAATTACCCGCACTAAGATTTTTCTCCCAAGCTTCTCTCTTTGTTGTTGGAATAATAACTTCGTTGGTAGTACACCTCAACTCCGTATGTTAAACGAAAGGTGACATTCCCGTAGCTTCTCATTGGTTGTATTGTAATCCCATACTTTTGCATTATGCACTGTTCACACCATGCTCTATTATGCCCTTCTAATTTCTTCTTCAATATATCTCTGCGATTGTTTTATTTGTTGCTTCGCTTTTGTCCGTTGGCACGAGGGTATAAAGGAGTTGACTTCCCACACTTTATCTTAAATGCATTAAGTAACAGGTTCTATATTCTCCCTCAAACTGTTTCCCATTGTCGGATACCAAGCGTGCGGGATTCCAAATCTGCATATGATATTCTCAAATATGAATGTAAAAATATCTTTGTCGCGAATGTGTTGTCTTGCCTTTACTTCTGCCCATTTTGTGAAATAGTCTGTAGCGACAATCAGATATCTTCTTTTCCCAGTCCCCGGTAAGAATGGTCCCACAATATCTAAACCCCATTTTCCAAAATTCCATACACTTGTTGAAGACGTTAATGGTGCTCCAGGTGCATGTATTTTCATTCCGTGCCTTTGGAAATCTTCGCAACGCCTTGATATTTGCTTCGCATCCTCATGCATATATGGCCAATAATAACCTTGCATCTTTGCTTTGTATGCCAAAGATCTTCCGCCGCTGTGATTGCCAGCATCCCCACTATGTAACATCTTTAGCACTTCTTCTCCTTCTTTTCGTGTTAAACATCCGAGTGAAGGTCCGTTAGTTCATAATTTGTCGCACGGCTTTTTAATTTGTGCGCCTCCAATCTATTCCTTGGTGTTTCTCCTCTCTTCAGGTATGCATGAAGTTCTGCTCTCCAATCTTCAATACTAGGTATTTGTTCTCCATCTTCTATTATCATTACATCTACCTGTTCTTCTTTATTGATTGATGGTGATAAAAGTGTTTGTATCTTTATGCATCTCGCACTTGGAGTCTCATCATCATACTTGAGATAAAAGCAAAAGCATCTGCGAGTCTATTATCTTTTCTTGATATGTGTCTCCATTTAATTTTTGGGATTCTCGCTGACAACTTCTCAACAAGTTTTTTGTATTTCTTCATGGATGATTCATTTGTAGTGTATTCTCCTTTTATTTGACAAATGACTAATTGTGAATCGCTGGTGATTCTCACATTTTCCAACTTCATTTCTATTGCGAATTTCAGGGCATATATCACAGCCTCATATTTTGTCTCATTATTGGTGGATGCAAACTCCAATCTGAAGGAAAAAGCCATTTTGTTTCCCTCTGGAGAAATCAAAACAATTCCAACTCCATTACCTTCCCCATTTGATGATCCATCCACCAATATTTCCCATCTATTTGGCTCTGTTAATAGATCTCTTGGGTTTCCATGTTCTTCTTCTACATCCATCATTTCTCCACAACTTCATCATCTTCTAAAGGAAATTCTGCTAAGAAGTCTGCAACAACTTGCGATTTGGGTGAAGATAATATTTCATATTTAATTTTGAAATGTCCTATTTGTGCATTCCATCTCTCAACTCTGCCTGATCTTTTTGAATTTTTCATTACTGACTCGATTGGTATTTTTGTCAGTACCCTTATTTCATGTGCCTGAAAATATATTCGAAGTTTAAATGCTGCATAAACTAATGCCAAAATTAGTTTTTCAATCTTTGAATAATTTTTCTCAGCAGCATTGAAGGTTTTGCTGATGTAATAAATTGGTTTTTCAACTCCTGCGTCTATCCGCAATAACATAACACTTAACGCATGTGAAGTTGTCGCAAGATAGATTAATAATTCTTCTCCTGGTTCTGCCTTTTGCGAAATAGATATATTCGTCAGATGTTATTTTATTCCTTGAAAAGCTTTCTCGTAATCGTCTGTCCATCTAAACTTCGCCCCCTTTTTTGAGTATATTGAAAAAATGTTTACATTTGTCCGATGATCGCGAAATGAACCTTCCCAGCGAAGCTAAGAGTCCATTTAATTTCTGTACATCTTTTACCGTCGTTGGTGTTGGCATGTCGCGAACTGCTTGCACTTTCTCTGGATCAACTTGTATTCCTTCTTTTGATACGATGTAACCTAAAAAATTTCCCGATGCAACCCCAAAGATACATTAATGTCTCATTTGTTCAAAAATTTCCCTCAGATCTTGGACATGATTTTTTTCTTCCTTACTTTTTATTAACATATCATCTACATACACTTCCAATGTTTTGTGTATCCATTTCGCAAACACCTTTTCTACCATCCTTTGGTATGTTGCTCCGATTTTCGCAAACCAAATGGCATTTTTGTGTATAAATATAACCCTCTTGGAGCGAAAAAAGAAGTATGCTCCTGATCTTCTTCAGCGAGAGGTATTTGATTGTATCCTTTATATCCGTCTAGAGAAGATATTCTATCATTTCCTGCTGCTGATTCGACCATTTGTGGAATATCTGGCAACGGAAAACTATCCTTCGGACAGGCTTTATTTAGGTCAGTAAAATCTATACAAATTCTTATCCCCTTTTTCTTCTTTGGAACTACGACCATATTTGCTATCCACTCCGGATATTTTGCTTGTCTTATGATCCCTGCGTCAAGCATTTTCTGCAACTCTTCTTCTATTTGAGGATGATACGTTGTTGCGATTTTTCTGATTCTTTGTTTGAATGGCCTTACATTCTTGTCAATTTCCAACCTATGACATGCCACAGACGGGTCTATTCCAGGCACCTCATCCATGTTCCATGCGAAGATATCTTTAAATTCTCGTAACAAACTAATAGTTTTTTCTTCTTCATCTGCCTCCATCTTAGTCCCAATTTTTAGTATTTTGGGTTCTTCTTCGGTTCCAACATTCACTTCCTTTGTTGGTTCCGCCGCGATGTAACTGGCCTTAGGTTCTCCATAGGTGTAGGTTCTTTTATCTCCTTCGCGAGGCTCGGTTCCTTCTCCCGAAATTTCGCTGGGTATCCCTTTCCCTTCCTCTGCTCTTATCATATAAGCTCTAAATTCCTCTTCTTTCTTTGCTTCCTTCGCCATTTTTCTGCGATTTTTTCGCTTCTTTGCACGTCCTTCATATTGTTTTACTTCAATTTGATAACATAATCTCGTTTTATCAGCTTCCCCTCTAATTTCACCAATCCCACTTGGCATAGGAAATTTGATACATTGATGTAATATTGATGCTACGGCTTTAATCGCATGTATCCATGGCCTTCCCAACATCATGTTGTACGGTGATTCCATATCCACTACGCATAATGCCACTTGTGTTTCAATTTCCCCCAGCAAAATTCGCACCTCTATTTCTCCTTTTGGTTTTGTTATAGATTCGCCAAAACCATGAATATGATAAGTTGAAGGAGACATCTCTTCATCTTTGTATCCCATTCCTCTGTATGCATGGTAAAATATTATATTCGCCGAACTCCCCGTATCAACTAGAGTTCTGTTTACCGCCCATTCTTCCATAGTTTTTGCTGATTTTCCTTTTCTTTCTGTGTGGTTACCGTGATTACCAAAGGAGATGTGTGGTTTAAATTTTCTCTTGGTATCTCTGCTGCTGTGAATGTAATCTTCTGTTTTTCCCAATCTTTCATGGGTGACGCTTTCTCCGTTGTCACGATTTTCTTTCCTTCAAAATCTCATTTATGTATTCTCCCTCTGATATTTTCATGGAATTCATTAATCATTGTTTTTGTAATCGAGCTACATTCCAACTTTCTATTACGTTCCTTGATTTTAATTTTCTCTACTTTAACCGATTTATCAATTTGTTTCATCGTCTTCTTGATTTGAACAATCTTAACAACAATCTCTAATCTTTAATGTTCGCTCCCACGTTTCTAGCGCCATATGTAATTGCGGAAATCCTACAATACACACCTCACAAGAATTCATAATATCTAACACATATTTAAGATCAATGATCAATCTCTTAATTAATTGAGTTAGAAATTTTACAAGAAGGAAGTGAAATCAAGAATGTAATTGTTACTCTAGACTTTCTCTCTCCTCTAAACTTTCTCTCCACTCTCGAAAAAGATCTCTCTCTTTCTTAAGCCTGTTCGGCTCTTTATATAGGACATTACATAGTGGATGACAGCTAAGCTGTCCTTTATTTTCGGATCTGACTTGCGACACTCTCGCAAGTATTCAAATGTTAAATCTCATGACACTCCTAAATCTCGCTAGGTCTTCACATCTTTCTCGTGTTCAGGATGTCGTCATCCGTTGCGTCATTTATATTACCCATCTGCGATAACTTCGCAATGTGTCGTTTATGGATTTCGCAAGGGTCTTGGTGTTGCGATATTATGATCCTACATGAAGAACGTAGAATATTTCTGAATATTCAGTTAATGAATTTAAGGATTAAAAATAATTAATTGATGGCTCTATACTAGCGGGCATCTTTGTCTAGGAGCATTATTTGTTTGAGAATTTAGTGATATGAGCTTATTGAAGCGTCATATTTATTATGTATAGAAGTAATTACTTGAAATTACTCGAGTATTCATGAGATATGTCGTTGCCTCGGTAGAGACTGCATATTCACGTATGCTCGAGAGACAATATGCTCGATCGAGAGATTCTTGTGGCATGAGCTTTCATGCTTCATCGATTCTTTGGATCGGGAGCATGTACAATTATGGTTTTACGATTTTAGCCTTTGTCGAAAATCCACCATCTACAAAGTCCTTTTTCCTTGAACCGAAGTTTGCGAACTTTGTTGATCAAGAACCGGAACAAGAGCCGTGAACTCGATCCGCGGCGGCGGAAGTTCTCGACAGAAAATCTGGCTTTGGGTTTGAGAACTCCTTAGGGGAACTTAAGTCCGCGAACTAAGTCTGCGAACTTAAGTTGGTTATATCTAAAAACGATTATTTGTGAACTTATATTTATATTAACTAAGGAATGTTAAATACAAACCGTGGCTATAAAGTTCATGAACCGATTCGAGTGAATCAAATCGTTTTTGCTTCGATTGTGTCTTGTGTAGTTACATAAGATTTCCTTGCAATTGAACAACTCTCTAACTAGTTCATTTGAGTCATTTGAACTAGTTATGGTGAAGAAGAATATGGTTGATATGAAAGTTCTCATAAGGCTAACCATTTGGTTAATTATTGTTGAACCAACAAATATACATGTTTAGGTACGGTTACACAAACCTAAAATTGTACATTTCATTTGTGTGTAACAAGCTAAGTTTTCGATCCAACGGTTTAAAGATATTAGCTTGAATCTAATCAGGTTTTCATCTAACGGTGAATATTGAATGCTTTGTTACCAAGCTAACATTGATTGCAAACCCTGATTTGAAAGACTATATAAGGGAGAACTCTAGCAACTGGAAACCTAATCCCCACACCTTCCGTGTGATACTAGTTATATTAGCTAGAGTTGATTCTCCTTTAACCTTAGGTTTCTTGTTGAAAACCAGGTTAACGACTTAAAGACTTCATTGGGATTGTGAAGCCAGGCCGATACTACTTTCTCGTAGTTGTGTGATCTGATCTTGCTGATTCTATCGTATTGAGTACAATCGTAACGATTGACTTGAGATTAATATCTCCGATAGGCTAGATATAAAAGTAGTCACAAACATATTCGTCTCATCGTTTGTGATTCCACAATATCTTCTTTCGCCGCGTCGATTAAGATTATTGTGAGGTGATTGATAAAAGTAGGTTGTTCTTCGGGAATATAAGTCTGGGTTATTAATTGGTTCATGTTCACCTTGATTTATCAAAATACGGAACAAAACTTATAGGTATTTCTGTGGGAGACAGATTTATCTATTATCATAGAATTTTTTGTGTGATACAGATTTGTTTATTAAAGTCTTCGACTTTGGGTCGTAGCAACTCTTAGTTGTGGGTGAGATCAGCTAAGGGAATCAAGTGCGTAGTATCCTGCTGGGATCAAGAGATGTAAGGAGTGCAACTGTACCTTGAATCAGTGTGAGATTGATTGGGGTTCACTACAGTCCAGGACCAAGTTAGTTTGTAGTAGGCTAGTGTCTGTAGCGGATTAATACAGTATGGTGTTCAATCTGGACTAGGTCCCGGGTTTTTTTTTGCATTTGCGGTTTCCTCGTTAACAAAATTCTGGTATCTGTGTTATTTCTATTCCTCATTATATTTTGTTATATAATTGAAATATCACAGGTTGTGTGTTTGAATCAATCAATTGGAAATCCGACCGATGGTTGTTGATTGAAATTGATTGATACTTGAACATTGGTCTTTGGTATCGTTTAAGTGATTTCTCTTGTATTCAATTAGACTCGCAGATTTCTATTTGCTTGAGTAAGAATTGAATCGAGAAAGTGAGATATAACTCTTTGATATACTTTATTAATATTGAGTCTAGTTGATTCTCTTGAAAGTATATTAGAGTTTGTATATACAGATTGCTAAGCGAAATATTGGGTGTGGTTGTTGTACCCCCGCTTTTTCAACTGGTATCAAGGCAGACAAACACGTTCAAGATATTATAAGTCTATGTTTGTAGCGATCTGACTCTATGGACAGAGGTGTTATCTCTATCAATGTACCACCAGTCTTCGATGGCTCTAATTACTTATGGTGGAAAATTGTTATGCGAGCTTTTCTTCAAGCACGTGATTTTCAATCATGGGTATATGTTGTTAATGGCTATGATGCTCCCGTTGTGGCAGTTGGAAATGTAAACGCTCCCAAGAATATTGGTGAATACAACCCCGCCGAGATACTTCTTTGCAAAGTAAAATTCAACGGTTTGAATGCCATCATACACGCCATTAACCCGAATCTTCAGCACCATGTGTCAAATTGCACTAAGTCTAAAGAAGCGTGGGATATATTAGAAACCGTATTCGAAGGTAATACCAATGAAAAGGAAGCTAGGCTTCATTTGATGAGTTTAATCACAAAGTGTCTGAAATTGTTAATGCATCTTTTGCATTGGGTAAGACTATTCCTGAAAAGGACATTGTGATGAAAATTCTCAGATCACTGCCATCTAGATACGATTCTAAGAAGCATGCCATCGTTGAGGAAATAACCTTGATACACTTTCCAGAAACACTCTGATAGGAAAGTTAAAAATTCTTGACCTGGACACAGACAGAACGTTCACGTTCAACGCTGTGACCAAAACAAGTACATCCTCTCACTTGTCTTGGGATGATGAATGTTGCTCCAATCGGGTTGATTTTGATAAATCAACGATAATCGAAAGGTCAAGGATTTGATAAAGAGAAGGAATAGATGTGATGAATATCCATCTTCAGTTAATGCTTCAGATGATTCAATGGAAGACAAGTCTACTTTGGATGTCTCAAATGAGTCTACTACAGATTCTCTCTCCACTTCAATTTATGAATCGGAACTTGAGTATGACACATAGTTTCTTGATGTCTTGAATAAAGAGATTCGTCAAGAGAACCTTCACTTAAAGGCCTCCTTGAAGAAAATTGAATCATCACTCCGGGCGAAAAATATTGAGATAGAGCGTCTTAATGACAAGTTCGTCAGAACCATGTCTCTAAAGGAAGAAGAGATTAACACTCTCAAGTAGGACCTGCAAAGGTTATCTGGAAGCTCTGACACAGATAGAAATTGAAACAAGTCAAGTCTGTATTACTAACCTCGAATAGAAGGATGATGTGTTCGTTGATGTAAATAGGTCTTCAGGTTCTTCAGAGTAACACGAGTTTGTCCCAATATTTCTAGACTTCCTAGTCTAACCTAACGAAGTTGACTCTAGTAATCTAATCAAGCAAATCAATTTTTGAAACTAAAATATGACAACCAAATTTGATATACAAACGCTTGGTTGGTTCAATCGAGCAATGTTCTAACACGAAGTATGATAGTATGCTAGTATGCCATAGTGGATTAATATAGTTCGGTGTTCAAATATGGATGAGGTCCTAAGGTTTTTCTTCAGGTGCACTTTTCCTTGTTAAATTTTTTTCCAGTGTCTAGTATTTTTCCTTTTCCGCGTTATAGTATTTTATCTTTATAACTGGATTAACACAAGTAGTACGTAATCGATCTTAGTAAATAAGTCCATACTAATTGTGATCTATCATGAGACTCATTCTTGTAAAGTTTGTATCTTGAAATATGGGTAACAAGTTTCTTACTTGGAAGAATTCAGATCCTCTTTATTTGGATACGACTATATTAATCTTGCATATTGATTTTTGAGATCGTCCAAGTACTCTTCTATACAATCATGTTCAAAGACTTTATCGTCTTAACTTTCTGATTGTAAAGAGAAAGAGATATAAACTCTATGTACATATTGTTCAAGGATCTTTAATTAAATTTACTTGAAATTGTATTAGGTTTGTCCATACATGGAGCCGAACAAAAAAGTTGGTAGTGTACTTGGTACCCTCTCCTTTTCAAATAGTCCATTACGGCTAAGTAGCCTTTGTATTTATAAGCACTAGCTGTGTTCAATAACACTCAAGACTAACCAATCATCCACAAGCACAAAGTAATTTTGTGAATAAAGGTGTTTAGTCTATGAGAGTTGTAGCAAAAGAGAACATAGTCATATAAAATAGTTCGTGTACTTTTGCTAATATTGGAACTGGACAGGTTTGCAAACCTCTGGAAGTTCACGAAGTCACGACACAAGTGTTTGCAAACCTTAGCAGTTTGCAAAAGTCATGTCATAAAGGTTTACAAACCTTGTCAGTCCGTGAAAGTCATGCCCGGTTTGCAAACGGGTTTGCGAACCTACCTCACTCCCAAAATCAGATGCAAATGGATTGCAAACTTATACAATTCAGAAATTTATACATACATACAAGTATGTATGCCTAGCATAAGCAATTACATTTCTCTCGTAATTAATTGAAACATCCCAATGACATGGACATAATGCACTGTTGGTCGGAAATTTCCAAATGATCAACTTAAAATAAAAGTAGTTTGTAAACAATAAATTGTTCTAAATAAGATTGTTAAAGATCTATGAATACTCATTTCTTGATCATATTTCAAGAGTTTAACCAATACAAGCTTGGCCTCGAAATTTCTTATTTGCAATACTAAATATACTAAAATCACACAACGTAGTTTCATAAGATAGAATGGTAAATTTCGTGAGTAAATAAGATAGGTCAGTCTTCACATACCTCTTTGTTGACGAAGTTATCGCAAATGTCTTCGTTTGTTCTTAGGTCTTCCATTACTGCGGGTTATTTAGTGATGTTTGATACTCAACTACCATACTTTAATCCTAGTCCAAGACTTGACTTTAGTAGACTATAAGTCAAGATATAATTTTTGCATCTAACATTGATAAAAAGATTAAGATAGCAAAACTTGTGAGTTCGACCTAGCCATGCTCTAACAATTACGAGTCCAACAACACTTATTTTTCGATGCTCTTATGCGTCAGCATTGTGGAACTGGTTAGGTAGTATTTTTAACATTCTCTTAACTACAACCTCTACTCAAGAGCTATTTGGTATTATCTTCATATATGATGGTAGCTAGCAAGAAAAATATATTTTATGCGCATTAGTTATGTTTTGTTGATTTAGCCGATAAAGAATAAATTCGTCTCAAAAGAGTTGGCTTTTATCCAATAAGCGGTGGATAGTCTCAAGTTATCATCATTGTATCTGAAAGGTTAGGCAAGGGACATATGTACAATGCAATGTCTAAACTTTGTATCTGAGATTTTTAAGATGAAATAAGAATGGTGGTAGCTCCAAAGATCATTCAGATTACACTGCAACCTTTGTTATATGAGTTATCTAAGACCAGTGTCGATAAGTTTCATTTAAGAAATCCGAGGCAAGCTGGTTGTAGGGTTATCTTTAGAATAACAATAGCTTGGTTGTCGGTTGTTTTCCTTAATCCATTAATGTACACAATTTAGTTCTTGCTGAACTTTATGGAACCATAAACGCTTTCAGGATTTTCCGGGCGAAGAGACTAACTCGTATATGGTTCAAATCTAATTCAATGCACGTCATTAGAGAACTATCTATTTCGTCTTTGGTGCCTTGGAGATTAACTGTGAATTGGAAAAATTGCTTGAGATTTTGTATTCTAGACAGTTCAGATATTCTCATTTACATAGGAAATGCAACATTGTGGATGATCTTCTGAATAAATGGGTGGATTCAACTGGTTCTCAATGTTGGGTAAAGACGAATCGAGTTTGTCCGCTTATCGATTTAGATACTTGTAACGTGTTTTTTTTGCATTTTTTTTTCTTTTTTTCATGCTTATTTTCTTTCGAGGTTCCAGCCTGATTCCCCTTGTTCATTTTTTTTTTCTCGATAAACATTTCTTAGCGAACTTTTCGGGAAAAAAGAGAGAATAATTCATGACTAAAAGAAATTCAGATAAAAATGTTGCAGATGATCTTTTTATAAAATATTAATTAAATTTTAAAAAAAGAAATGAAAAACAAAAAATGTATTTAGATATGGATTTGAAATTTTATCAGCCGGCAGAGGGTAGGCCTATAGGATGAGATTTTGATTTATTTTTTTTGGTAAGCTATTGTTTTTGTCACCAAAATCGAGTTTTTTTTTAGCAAAAAAAAAATCGTCAAAAGTTTATCAATTTTAGGTCATGTTTTTTAAAAAAATTTGTGCGGAAAAAAACTATTGGTTATAACAAAAATGAAAAATTGAAAGAAATTCAGATACATATGATCGAGGATCAAAGAACTTTAAGATTAGAATATCGGGAAATTTTGATTCTTTGACTTGAGGTCGTCTATCTTCACATTTATTAAAAATCAAAGTTTTTGTGGCTTGAATCTCACTCCAAAAATTGGTCAAAATCGGGTAACAAGCGGGCAAAGAAGAAAGGAGCATGGGTAAGGTCGTCCAATAAAGAAATTCCACAAAAATTTGGAACCAATATAACCATCCTGAATGGTTCCCTTAGAAATTGTCGCTATCGGATAGAAAAAAAAAGCTTCTCGATCGGTCTCACATCGTGCAAACAGTCATAAAATAGTAAGTATAAAGTATATATATTATTGTGTATAGAATTTCGGGTACGAATAAGTTGGGTTCAAATACCTTTGTACCAGATAAAAATAAATTTAGATATACGAATTCGATTTATATTTTCTGATCATATTTGGTATTTCATATGCCGAATTTGAAATCCACACAGATTTTGGAGTTTGAAACATCCATTGGCACCCTTATTAACTCCCAGCGGTCCATCCGATCCACCCATCTTGGATGCATAGTAGCTTTATTGATATACCGGGCATGAAATTCTTCAGGCAACACTGTGCTTCCAAAAAGAAAAAGAAAAAACATAAAAAAATCTTTATTTTTAGGTGAAACTCAAGTGGACGGTGCGCCTATATGGGGTGAGTGCACGAGAATCAAAATTAAGAAACACAGGTCTGGACTTTTTTTAAATTTACAAATACGACATATTTAAAAAAAGATAAAATTAAAAATAGGGGTATAATAGTAATTGAGATACCTATAGTCAATCACTACATAGAAGAATTTCTTGTCTCGTCTGATCACCTCCCTTTCCTTCTTCAGTACCCGGCACATTCTTTTCCAAGAAAATATCCTTGTTCAGGAAAATAAAAAAAAAAATTGTCCTATTTTGGTGAAACAAAAAAAAAAAGTAGTTAAAGGAACAACAACAACTAGCTTATAGAGCAGTTGGCGCACATGGTTAGCTGATATAGCAGCAGGCATGTAAGCATGTTATACCTTGGTTAACTTGTCATGGGATAGAAATTGAATGTATTATGGTTTGGGAAAGTTCTTGTTCAAATGCAGGAGGAGTCAGTAGACAACACAGTGATTCTTAACAGACTTTTTCATCCTCTAAAACAGTTGCTGATGTGGCATACGTGTTGCATAGAAAGGGAAAAAACGCGTCTGACCTTTCTGAGTGATTCTGAAAAATGGTCTGTTATTGATACTAGTGAGTGATACACTATTAAGGCTAGCCCCAATCGTGGTCCAAGATTCAAGCGTTTGTTGGATCCACGTCACAAAACACACTCGTCCGGGCGCAATGGGAACCCAAGATCCCCAGATGAAACGCAGTTCGAAAGTACGTGCAACGCAGTTTCAAACTGCGTTGCATAGGGAAACTCACAAAACGCAGTTTCAACATGCGTATTGACCTTGTTGACCCGTCAACACGCAGTTTGAACTTGCGTTTCATAGAGAACCCTAAAACTTACGTAGGCACTTCCTTCTTCTCTTTTCTTTCTTCCTCTCTTGTTCTTCAACCTCACCTCCCTTCTCATGGTTTGATTGAAAAAAAATTGTGTTTAAGGCGCGGAAAATTTACAAGGGTTTGTTCTAGTAGCCGAGGGGAATCGATTGGTGGTATTTTTGTGAGATTTCATCATCAAAATCCACACTAGGTGAGTAATTTTATTTTTTTGGTTTAGTTGTTTTATGATTCTTGATTTTAGTTATAAATGGATTGATTTAGGTGTTATTGGATGCATAATCTTCATTATGTTGATATTGCAGTTGTATGTATAATTTTTGTATTGATTTCAAAAAAATTAAAATGTGAGTTAGGGTTTTTGCTATTTGTGGTTAATTTTGGTGAAACATAAAACAATGATTGATTCTTAATTTGATGGATTGAATTAGTTGTGTTTATGGTTGGTATAATGTATTTGAAATTTGTAATTTGATTAGGGTGAAATGGATGTTGTTAATATGATTTTGTTAATTTAATGTTGTTAATATGAAATGGATGTTGTTAATATAATGGATGGTTTTAATATGTTGTAGTTTAGGTTGAGATGAATATATGGGTGAAATTGATGTTGTTAATATGATTTTGTTGGAAATTGATGTTGTTAATATGATGTAGTTGAGGTTGAGATGAATATATGGGTGAAATTGATGTTGTTAGTATGATTTTTATGGAAATTGATGTTGTTAATTTGATGTAGTTAACATGACTTTGTTGTTAATATGATTTTGTTGTAAATATTATTTTGTTGGAAATTGATTTTGTGGTTTATAGCATTTTGCAATGTGTTTTTATGATTCATGTATTCTTTTGAGTTGATGTTTAGAAGATTCAAGTGGTGTAATTGATGTTGTTAGTATCACTTTGACTAAGATTTTCATTTGAGCAATGTGCATCCCTCCATGTGATCGATATGTGAACGTGTGAATTCATATGTTGATTGTGCATAGATTAACATAGGCGTTTGATATTTGTTATTCACATGTTGATTGTGCTTCCCTCGGTCTTTTCCCTTTTAGATTATGGAGGATATCGATTGGTCTAGGTATGAGAAGTTATCCCAACTATCTCAAGGTGACGGCGAGATACAACATAAGGCCGACAACTTAGTAGATAAGCGCGACGGAACATTTAGGAGCACTTGGACCAACCTTAATAAATTTTATAAGATAGTGGTTAGAAACAACCCCCGTGCATTATTAATTCTTCAATGTTGTGGTTTAGAGTCTATATTCCAATTTCATTTTAAGTATGGGGATAAAGGATTAACCGAAGCTATATGTGAGAGGTGGTGGAAGAAGACTAGAACTTTTCACTTCAAAGAGTTCGAAATAGGTTTGACTCCTCTAGATTTCTATCGTCCGACCGGTATTCCAATTGGAGGAGGTAAGCCAATCCCAGCATTACCAAAGGAAACAATGACGGCGCAAGAAGTAGAAGCTATGGATGCTAGGTATTTCCTGGGGTGTGTTGGATGTTATGGAACAGAGAAGACTACATGATGAGAGAACGGAGATTATGATTCCAAGGCATGCACCTTGCGAGTTTCTCACTTGATTAATTTCATTTTAAGTAGGGACAATGTTGACAACGGCGGCATTGCGGAAGAACTGACTAGAATGTTCTTGCTCGGTGTATCGGTTCTTTTTTGTTTGCAGACTATAGTGTTAGAGTAGATAAACGATGGTGTATAGTGTTGGATAATTTGGGTGCTGTTGGGTCTTATGATTGGGGTACTCCAACTTTGGGCGTTCTGCATAAACACCTGGATGACTGGAGTTCGTGCAAACGGAAGGATATGGGTGGCATGTCGATGATCTTAGAGTTTCGGTATTATTTTTATTTCCGTAATTGTCAACCTGTTTTGAAGGAAAACTCGAGAGATGATGAACTGGATCCACACCCGGCTATAAGTCTATTTAATGCGTCGAACCTTAGGAGTAAGGGACAAAAAGATCTTCACAAACACTCTCTCGTCGATGCACGCGCCGGATAGATATTAGGATGGGTGATGCGGTTATCTCGGGACCCCGGTTTGGGGATAGTGAACACCAACACACGGATGCATTCCAAACCGCACTAGAGATGTCTAAGAGGAGATGTGTCTTTAAGGACAAGGATGGTGCGAGAGCTTCGGTTTATCTCGGCCGAGAGGTGTATGAGGCGGGTGTTTGGTGGGATTGTTATCCCATGCAACCCACCTAGATTGGAGGACGTAGTAGATGGTATGGAGGTTGAGGTTAGTGATCACTTCCTCCTGTCGATGATGAAGTGTATTCCAAATTTTGGAAAACTCATAGCGTGGGGGCCCTTAGGAAAAAAACAACTCACATAGACACACATGATGATATCGGAGTTGGTCACGGCGGTATACCCCGTAGTTTGATGCCCCGAGGCCCACCCCCCTAGCATGTCATCCCAGACATACACATACGACCAAGCAGGACAGTCCATGAGCCAACTCCCAAACCTACAATGGGACTTGCCCTTCTACAAAGATTCGTTTGAGGAGCTAGTTCCAGTCCCCATGGAAGGAGAGAACCCATACAATTTTTTCGGACGTCAACGTCTCGGAGGTTAGTCATTTTATATCTCATCTTCATTTTCATTTGTAGTTTCTTCATTGTTAGACATAATTGTTTAAAAAAACTTTATTTTGTTTTTTAGGAAGAGTTACGCAGTTTGCGGGGAGGCATACTTGGGCCGATTCGGAGTAGCAGACATGTGTGGCATATGATGAGAGTCGTCGTCGAGCGGTTTATAACACCCCCACTACCCATCGCAGTTCCGGAACATCTGAAGGCCAATTCTATTCAAGTCAGGAAGAACAGACATTTCCCACCACATATTGCGCTGGAGTATCCTTGCCGGAAACCCAACACCGTCGCAAGCGTCCGGCTGGAGACCCTTCCCCTTCGAATGCTTATTATGTCCCTCACCATCATGATAGTAACCCCCGCCGCAGCATAACCCGTTATTGGATCATGCCTCCCGGTGATTAGTGACTTACCCACCTCAAGTGATTTTTTAGGGCTTAGCTTGGGTGGTAGTTGGCCGGGTAGTGTGCGGGTAGTGGTCCTAGAGGTGATGATGGAGCTGATATGGATGTTGTGCCAGATAGTCAGTTTTTTGGGTTACTCTAGTAAAACCAGATAAAATTCTGTTGATTAGCTAGGGCGTAGTACATGTTTGCTATTTAGTTCTTGTATGATATAATAAGTTTTTCCTCATGTATGTTGGTCCTCGTCTTATCCCTTTTTTATGTTGTTCATATCCCATGTATAAGTGCGTTATTTTTAATTTTCTTAATTCCGCTTACAAAACAATACCCCGTTTTAAATCCGTTGCCATGATGATTTCAATTGATATTTAGCTGAAAAATGGAGTCGCACATCGTTAGATATATGCGCCGACGGAGAGAGGCGACATACCCGAAACGGAACCACGATGATAGCCATGGAGATTTTGTCGTCATGCATCAGCAAATTTTGCAGGAGGCGCATGACTTGCACCAACCCGAACCGGTACAGGTCTTGACTAGAAGAACCGTACACCGATGTCGTGTGGAGGCAGATGCCAGGATGATGCAGGACTACTTTAACCCCGGATGCAGGTTTGGACCTCAGCGTTTTAAGGGACGCCATGGTTTGCCCCGAGAAGTTTTTCTTAGAATACTGCCTCAAATTTGCGCTAGAGATCCCGATTTTTTGCAGCGAAGAGATGCGTGTAACATCCCTGGTCACACTCCTCATATGAAAATGCTTGCCGTCATGAAACACCTGGCAAAGGGGGTGGCGGCGGATAGCTTAGACGATTACACCGCGATGGCTGCTACAACAATATACATGTATGCTAAGAAGTTTATGGATGCACTACTTTGGGAATTTAACGACCGTTACATGAGGCTCCCAACAACCGAAGATACTAAGAGGTTATTGGCTCAAAACGCATCTCGTGGTTTTCCTGGAATGCTAGGAAGCCTCGATTGCACCCATTGGGAGTGGAGGTTATGTCCTACTGAAGAAGCAGGGCGACACGTGGGACACCATAAGAAGCCAAACCTTGTTCTCCAGGCAGTGGCATCGTACGATAGATGGTTCTGGCACTGTTTTTTTGGCGAGCCCGGGTCTAACAACGACTTGAATGTGTTGGCGCAATCGGGATTATTTGACAGAGACAAAGACGCGTTAGCCCCCCCTTGCAATTTCCGTATCATGGGCAACGAGTACAAACATGGATACTATCTGGTGGACGGCATCTACAACCAAATGCCTGGGGTGGTCCATAGCTATAAGAAACGTGATGTTATGCCGCCCATCCAAAAGAAATTTAATGAATACCACCACGCAAAGAGGAAGGATGTGGAGCGTGCTTTTGGTGGTCTAAAGTCGAAATGGGGTATAATAAGGAATCCTTGTCGTTACTGGTCTCATCGTGACATACACACTATTATGAGAGCGTGTTTAATTATGCATAACATGTGTGTGGAACATGAGTACCGTGATACGGAATGGGCAACTTTGGATGAACGAGAAGATACACCTCTGGTACAAGGTAACGTGGCCGAAGCCCGCGCGTATTATCAGAGCCATGCCCGCTGGAGATTCTTGCAAGCCGATATCACGGAGCACATTTGGCAGCGTCACCTCCTAGGATTGCGAGACGGTGAATTGGGCCCCGGTGAGGAGGAGGATGCCATCCTCACTTCCGATGCGGGTACTACCGATGTGGATGAAAACGCCGATGTTTACCCATTGGGTGATGATAACTTTTATGAGAACGGAGAGTAGGAGGAACAGGCACTTACTTTAGTAAGTGAGGATGCCACCATTGTTGCCTTTTATAAGACTACTACTGCCCTTGTTTCTTAAGACTGGTTATGTTTTTAGAATTTTAATTAATAATTATGATATTTTAAGATATTATTTTTCTTAAAAAAATTCGCTTTCTTATTTGTCTTACTAATATTTATTTTAGATTACTTCAGTATTTTTCCGATAAATGCGACCCCTCATTCGCCAAATCCAACTGTCCTGATTGAGCCTATGTACCGCTAGATACCGACATACACTTAAATAGCTAACGTCCTATACTTTTTGGAAAGAGCATGTTTACTATTCACAAATGACCCATTTCTGTTGCTCTTGTAAACGTCCTTTGCTGTTCACAAGATTACCTTTTCCATCAGACTACCACTATAAAACCGTCGATAAGGTTGCCTTTCAATATCATCCCACCATTATGCGCTTCACCGGTGATGAAGATTTAGGAGTAGTAAGAGCATGGATTGCGGCAACAAATCATGGAACACCACAGGGGGTTTTAGAAGATCCAAAAGTTTTCTGGAACCGTGTTTTTCAAAACTTTGAAGATCTTACCGGAAACGACAGCAACCGCACTAAAGCCTCGGTAAAAAAAAGGCTTGGTCTGATAACCGCGGATGTTGATGCTTTTGTTGCATGTCTGCTGCATGTAAACATAAGCCATCCTACGCTATCGTACGAAGCTCGGGTTAGTAAGCATATCCTTCAATATATTCCGAGTGTTACCTTCATTATTATAAATACGAACGCATAATTAATTTTTTTTAACTACCTTTTACAGAAAACAAGAGCCCGGGTCGATTTCCGTGCGGAATTAGCTAAGCCTTTCATGTATGATCATCTGTACGAGCTACTAAAGGACGTTATGCCCGCATACAATGTGGAATGATTACATACTTTAGATGTATTCTTCCTAATAATAATATGTAGTAATGTTTCAACTAAATATAAGGTGGTCTCATTCGAATCGAATAGTCTAAATAACATTAAGAGGTACAACATATAAAGAAACTGCGACATTGCAAATTAAATACCACAACGACAACCTAGGGGGGAATAAAAAAAAAGAAGGATATAAGGAAAAACCAAACTAAATAATGCGACACGATTAAGTAAATACTTAAGTTCCAGACAATAGTTAAATGCAACCAACTTCTCCAACTTAGGTGTAACGACGACTGGACCCCCGGCGAATCATAATTTCATTTTTGAGACTCGCGAAATACTCCCTTTCACTCTCGTCAGCTATTTGACCCAGGTCAATTCTCATTATCTCCATGTCAGTCACACGCTGTGTGTTCCTAGCCAACAACTCGGTGCTCGCCGCCAAATTTCTAATAGACGGACCGCCATCGTCTGTTCTTAGAAAATTCATCCTTTCCTCAGCCTCTTTTTGTTCCCATTCAAACCTTTGAACATCCCTATGTTGGAAATATGCTAGTGTCTGGTTCACCCCTTCAGTGACTCTTCTCTCTTCCGCTCTAGCTCGTTTAGACTGTTCCCTACCTGGTGCACGCCGGGGACCTTGATCCCGATAAAATGCATTTCTTCGTCCTTGGTCTGAGGATTCACCGTTTGTGGTTTGAGAATTGTCAAACGATTCATCATTGGTCTCTGTACCGCTCATAGGTTGGCTTTGTTGGGAGGCTTGGTTGCAAGTTTGAGGAACTAAGATGGACGGATCATATTCCCTGGGATAGTGCATCTTCAAAATTTCGAAAACCTTTTGATGTCTCCAGCGTTTTGGATCTTTCGGATCTTCCTCGTAGAGTACCTCTCCATCCCTAGCATCGCAATTAAATTTGAACAACTCTGGATTAGGGATATAATTCCTTTTATATATAATAAACACTGCATTAATTAATTTTACGAAGCTCACCATAGATTGCGGGTCGCTTCCGCTTGGGTTTGCCCTGAAAACCTCTCTAACATGACCAACATATCTCTTGACTTCCTTTCTCAATGAGGCTACTCTCGTTTGGAGCGACTTGAGAGATCTTGTTGTCTCTCCCCGCCATCGTGCGTTGTATTCCACAACAATACGAGACCAGAACTCTCTAGAATCTTGTTCCCTACCTGTAATCGGGTCGCTAGTTATCGCACACCAAGCACCTATTATCGCTACATCTTCCATTCTGGTGAATTTTGACATGACGGAAATTGTTGAAGGAGGTGTGAAGCGAGAGATGGAGATATGGTTGTTCTGATGGAGAATGTATTTGGCGTGTTTGGATTGGGTGCAACAAACATGAATTTAAAGGCAAAAGAAAATCCGAACGTTGGGCCTCATTAACGGGACGCTGCTAGTAGCCGTCGGATCAATCGATCCGTTGGTGATCCAACGGCTAAGAAATGGAACGCAATTTCAAGATGCGTGTGACGTAAATTGAAACTGCGCCGTACGCAGTTTCTAACTGCGTGCCACGCTATTTACAGTTGCGTGCCTCAACTAACCGTTAGATCCATAACGGTTGAAAGAATCCGATGGTTTCTGTGGGTGGATGGTATTTTAACTCTCGTGGGTGGCTTCAACGGTTTTATGAAGAGATGAACCAATTTTGACTCTATAATTTGAGTATGACACCAATTTTGACTCTATAATTTGATTATGACACTGTAGTACCGAAGACACATAATTTTATATTTCCCAGTTATAGTATCGTTATGTAATCTGGCATAAATAAAAATTTCTGGTACAACTAGTTAAAATAATTCTTAAATAAGTCCATTTTATTCAGATACTTAAACAACGTAGTACAATCGTAACACCAAACATGAAATTAAAACTGAGGAGGACGCAATCAACGATATCTCATACTTGTCGACGACGCATCTCACCGACTGTGGAATCCGAAGGTATGACCTGTAATATATAAATGAAGTTAATAATTTTTTTTTCATAAAGGTCTATGACATAACACCTGACACTGGTTTTTTTTTTTGGAACATACCTCTTCTATATTGGGTAGGGTTATGTTAATCCAATGGTTTTTCTTCGTTGGAGAAAAGATTACCACTTTCTTCAGAACTAATACCGCTCCCACCCTAATATGCTTCCCATATTCTGGATGTTCCACAACCCTGCGATGGACGTTTGCGGCATTTTACCACTAGGATCCTGCAATCTTATTAGAAACCCCACAATGAGTAATCGAATCCAACAATTAATCACGAAATTAAATAAGATTAACTAAATGGACAAATCACCTTCACTTTCAAAGTCAAGTCACCCAAATTTTGTCGTACCTCCTCGACCAGTACAACCAACCTTTCGATTCTCTGGTTAATTGGTTTGATAGATCCCAGCGCGGTTCGCCCCTCCGAGTAATACTGCTGTGCAAAGAACCAAGGTTTTGTCTGAAACTGAAGATCGTTAACACCTTCTGTTTCATCCCTAACTATTTGTTGGAGGACTTGTGTAGATACATCAGCCTCGCCCGTTACTATCCTTCGATGTCTGTGATCTTGTAACTTTTGAAGCTCTCCCGCTGGTCCCGGAATGATTTTTCTACTACTGGATGCACCGCGTGAGTTCTGGATTAAACTGTCTGATTTTTTCACTACTGGACATGGGGTGAGATCAACGACAACCGATTTATTGCGGTTATGATATGGGTTTGATATGGCAGCCACATCTGGTGTGTTTGTCGAGTACTCCATGGAACTGTGTCGTGGGCCATCCGAGTAACTATCTAACAATGCTGCAAGCTCTTCATCATCAAAACCTTCCCATGGGTCGGCGTCGGCCATTTGTGGATGATTAGTATGTTTGGAAGAATGGACACAAATTTAGTTGCCTATTGGTTGATTGAAGCAAGTTTGAAGGATATTATGTAAACTAGTGTTGGTTTATATAAACCAACAAAAACTGAGGTAAACAACAGCCCACTTGCGTATGGTGCTATTTTAACATCCACTTGTGTTGGACAACAGACCACTTGCGTATGGTGATAATTACAAACTTCCAAAGTACCTCACTAGGCGTCCCTTTAGGCTTCTGACATGTTCCCCGATATTTTTATTAATTGTGGGAATCTTCTGTAGTGTATGTGATTATAACTACAAAGAATGAAGAAAATAGGTCCCAAAGAACATATCAAAATAGGTCCCAGCCTAGCTTGCATATCAAAATAGGTCCCATTTCATTCAAAAAATAGGTCCCGATTCTTACCGACATATCAAAATAGGTCCTGCCAAACATATCAAAATAGTCGACATATCAAAATAGGTCCCAGCTACCGACATATCAAAATAGGTCCCGATTGTGACATATCAAAATAGGTCGCGATTTGACATATCAAATAGAGTTTATTATCCCAGAAAACAAGAATCCTCCCTTCGAAACGATGGGGTTTTTTTTGACCATTGTTTGTCCCTTCCATCAATGAAGGGTTTATTTGCCCCAAGGCGTAGGATAAATGATAGTCACCAACCACTTTTTAGAAATTATATAATGGGGGTATGTGTAATGTCAATCGGAAACACCTCAACTACTCTTACATTCATACCAAGTATTTCATCTTTTTTCCAAAAAAAAAAAACTATGGCCGGATATTCAAACGAAGAGGATGTCGCGTTAATTCGCGTTTATTGTCGCGTTGCCAGTGATCCTACTATTGGAAGAGAGATGAGTACTAGGAGTTTTTGGGAGCGAACCCTTGCAGAATATAGATCGGTGATCCACAACGACAATGCAAGATCCACAAAGTCAATCCGATGTCGAGTCTCAATGTTAAAAAAACATATTAAGAGATACGTCGGTTTTGTGAGAGTGAGTATACGGGGAATGGATGATGGGGGTTATGACCTAAGAACGGTGTAAGTTTTATTAAGATTGTATCATTTACGTTATTGTATGACATATTATCCGTAGACTAACACCATAAATGAATTTCGCGAGATCGCCCGGGGACAAACCGCATATGAGGCGGAGGGAAGATTATGGACGCACGAAACAGTTTTTCAAATACTGAAGGATACATTTGGCGAGAGCTATGATCCAGAGTTCGTTCCTCCTCGCCACAAGGAAATCGATATGGGGAAGAAGCTTAAGACATGACAAAAACGTCTAAAGGTTTTGTGGGTTAAACCAAAGATGAAAACCCTCACGAGACTAAACTCGTCCAGTAGGGCCGCCTAGTGGTTGAAAGGCTTGTTACACGGGCTAAGTGTAATCGCGTGTCACACGAAAATGACATCCTTTTATATTTAATAATAAATTGGTGTGCTTTCCAACCAAATTTGGTGGTGAATTGGTTTTGTGGTGGATATACATATATTTTCAATTTTCATTTACGAGTGAGGGTGACCTGTCATAATTATTACCACTTTATTTTATTGAATATTGGCGTCCCCTAAGTGACCACCTATGCGTCCCCTACATCACCCTGATTCACCAGCTACGCCGTTTATTGTGAACTCTATAAATATAGCATCACTCATCTTAAATAAAACACAGAAACAAACGATCACTTTTTATCTCATCCATCTATATATCGTCTTCCAATTATCAGGTCTTCAACATTTTTAAAAGAATGGCTAGGTTTTCATGCAACGAGGACGTCGCTCTGATTGGTGCATGGTGTTCTGTAAGATTAGATCCAGAAATTGGCCACGACCAAGACAGCGTTGAATTCTGGTCCCGGGTTAGAGTCGGATACCTAACCTCATGGGATAATGGGACGGTAATAAGGAACGATCACGTGTTGCGGAACAGGGGTTAGGTTGTTGGTTAGGGAAGTTACAAGATATGTTGTTTGTGTTCGGCGTTTTTGATGAACGTACCTAATGGATGGAACAATGCACGATGTGTGAGTAAAATGTAAATTTATTTTAATTTTAAATCCTTTTAATGAATCCCGGGTACTAACACATCTTATAAATTTATATCCAGTATGAGGAGGGTAAAATGGCTTACGAACAACAAGGACAATTCTCCCGAGAGATGGCGTCTACATGCGGTATTTGAAGTGATGAAATCACAATTTCCTGCCGAGTATGATCCCGAGATCTATGTACAACCGCCGATTCCTCCTCCTCATCGTGGATGCTATGCATGATTAAGACAACGACACATTGTCTGAAGGCTTTGTGGGTAAACCTTTATGAAAACCCTCACGAGACAAAACTCGTCCAGTAGGGCCGCCTAATGGTTGAAAGGCTTGTTACACGGGCTAAGTGTAATCGCGTGTCACACGACAATGACATCCATTTTTAATGTTTTTGTAATTTTGGTTTGTTTGGTAACTTCAGGGGGAGAATGTATTTGGGGCCAAATACATTCTTGGTAGTTATAGAGCGTGGTCTACATCGTATAAATAAAAATTTAATTTCATATGGACAATCGGTTCTTAACATTTAAGGGAAAAAAAAAGTATACCACACTAATTTTGTGGGCACACATGTACCACCTTATGTGCAACACCATCATTAAATGACATTGCAAGCCCGGGCAAAAATTGTATCGCAGGACTCCTACAGTGCGACATTTCCCTATAAATGGATGCTGTTGAACCAAGATGGAATACACAATGTTTAACACATCATTAAAATTTTCCCTCTACTATTTTATTCTATTCTATATGGCTGCCGAATTCACCGTTGAGGAGGACGTTGCAGTTGTTGCCGCATGGATTCTTGTCAGATTGATAGCGCGGTGGTCAAGGTGTTGATAGACCCACCCGAGCATTTGGCATCGTGTACATACCAAGTTTGTCGAAAGATTTGGAGATCCAATACGTAGATCGAGCCAAGCATTAAGATACCGGATTGGGAGTATAAAAAGAGACGTAAAATTGTATGTTGCCCTGCAAGGTAGACTAATGATATGCGTTCCACCTAGTCCCTACGGAGGATATGGATATTGTAAGCGCTTTCGTCATTAAATACCCAATTTTAACAAACATAATATAGCATATGATAATTTGAATGCTTCATGCAGGAAACGATGACCCAAGCATATTTCCTTGAAAGAAACGGACGCCCTTTCAGATATTACGAATGCTACTTACTTATGAAGGACGCCATGAACGAGTACAATCCGACGAGGTTATATAGGCTTTTACCATAATAGATCTCGTAATCGCAATAGTTAAACGGAGCTGAAGTTGAAGATGTCTCGACGCGTAAACGCGTTTTATCGTTTGTTTTAGTTTGGTTAACAGATGTTTATGATGTTAACCATGGTATTACTTATTGTGTGTTTCATCTTTCTTGCAATTAGGTCATGAACCTTATTAAGAATGACGAGTTTTATTATAAACTTCCTTATTGACTGATCTTTGGTGAAATCAAATTCAGTCATTGCAGATTAGGATCCAGTAGGGTAAAGGAAACCAATCCATTTTTTAGGGTTTTCTATATTATGGGCCGACATAAAAAATTTTCCTGGTCAATAATTAATGTTCATAATCACCGTCTCTTTGTTTGAAACATGCCTTGGATGATGGGAAATTACATGCCACCGACAAACCCTAGTAGAGAGACTAATCAAGTAAAAGACGGAAATTTTGAAAGCTGTGTGTATGACACTGACATACTATTCGATGACATTTAATTGTTTCGATGACATTTAATTGTTACCAGTCATTGTATCCTAAATAAATGTTTTGGGAATACAGAGGAGTACCATCATATTTAATATTCCTATTATTTTACCATGAATTAAGGGCAAATAACTAAAGTGTCTGACAGTTGGGTGTCTATTCATCGCTACATGAAAGGACTGTACTGTGTCCTCTATAAAAAAGTTTTTCGGCCATCAGGATGATGGTGCAAAACATAAGGTATTCAAATCCATCTAGTTTAAGCTTCTCCTGTAACATTGTTTCATCTCGTCTCTTTTATCTCAAACATACAACAATAGTATTATGGCTAGGTATACCGTCGAAGAGGATGTTGCTATCACTAATGCGTGGGCAAGTGTTGTTACCCTTCCCGAGGTGGACCATCACCGGGTTCCGGCTAATACGGTCTGGAACAGCGTATTTGATAATTACACACAACTATTCCCAAATATTCATCAAAGAACAGCAGTTGCTGTAAAGGCTAGGCTTGGAGTAATTAAAAAGGGGGTGAGGGTTTACGTCCGATACCAGAAAGAAATTTATATGACACATAACCAATCTCCACTCATGGACAGCTTCAGTAGGCTGGTAAGTAGTTTATCTTTTTACTAATACCACTTTTTTTTTAATCTTTAACATGAACACTAAATGCGTTATGAACCATTTGTCCAAAGGAGCGATATGCAAATTGGAAATACGCTCGTGATACAGGCAAAGATTTCATGTTTTACCAATGCTACTTAATCATGAAGGCTAACATCCCCCAACTAAACACGATACAACCGCCACCGAATCCTCCGCAACAAGGGGATGAAGATTAACAATACCGCATCAACACCATGATATCAATTTAATGGTTTTGTGGGCAAACCTCTTTGTAAACCCTCACGAGACAAAACTCGTCCGTTATGGCCACATAACGGTTTAAATGGTAGTTGTCTTTGGTAAAAGTTAGCTAAGTATACTTTTGAAAAAAAATTAGCAATCTTTAATCATCCCATCAATGTATCAAAGATCAATTTATTACGAATGGTATTTTCTCCTTTTATTTTATTCATAATGACATTTTCCGTAATAAATATCGTCATGGGTCCCCTTGGTTTGGTTTCACCACGCAAACCGCTTTTGAGATGCATATTTGATTCTTTGGGAAGACAGAATTTGGGTCGATGCAATGTAGGGGTTATCGATAAATAGTAAGGGTCGCTATATAAACAACAAAGTAAGTGTCCCTTGGTAACAAAAGAAACGACTTTTGGATAAAGATTCGGGGTGGTTAATAATTTGAGTACTTGTCTTTATTAATATTGTTTGGATTCATTTCCACCATGAATTGTCATTTGTGTTGAAGCATTATTTTGAGTCATCAAATCATGATTCGCAGTCTTCTTCTCTTTCCAACCCTATACTATGACACCATATGTACAAGTTGATTTAACCCCAACAATGGTCATTGTACCATCTCTTCTTGCACGAGATAGGTCTTTCCTTGTCCCCCAAAAGTTGTTTCAAACAAGAAGGGCGAATGTGAACATCAAAAGTGTGTTTTAAAGCGAGGAGGCTTGTCGGTTGAAAGCGCTCTGTGCGTGCAAACAGTATTTCATTTACTACGAGTGAATTGGATGTGTTTTAACAATTTCCACGCAGATTATTAATTAGGATCCTATAAATATCCAGGTTTACCCAAAGGTACTTCTCACCCACCGAGTAATTGGAAATCGGATTATCTTCCTCCAAACAACATAGACCTGGGAAATCTTCTCACGGCTTTCTAACCCTAAATTAACTCATCGTACGTACACAACAATGGGATCGTTTGATTCGTTTGAAGATTTGCAAATCACTAAAACATGGTACAAAGAATCTCGAGTAGCAGACCGCTCGCCGGTAAAGCCGGAGCCCGAAACCTTTTGGGCAAATATATACAACCAATATATAAGGGAATATGGGAATCCAAACGGAAGAAGTCTTCAACAGATTCATGATAGGTACCAGATTATACAAAAATCCATTTGCGATTTTATAGATATTCAACAACGACTCACCAAACACGGCCGTATTAGGATGTCATCTCGACAATTTGTGAGTGTCGTTTAATTTATTCCGTCCATTGTTAAATTGATTGGTTCTAAATTTGCAGAGTATATTTTCACTGTGTTTTTGTAGCACGAATTGGTTAAAGCGGGGTATTTAGAGGAAAAAGGTGAAGCATTCACATTCGATGAATGCTATAATTTCATGGTATCCAAAATCCCAGAGTATGGATCACCGGTCAATTCATCGACTTCATCGAGTGAAGTCTAAAACTGGGATCTATGTTTGTAACTACCTTGTGGGTTAGTATGTTATGAACCCTTACGAGACTAAACTCGTCCTTTAGGGTCACCTAAGGGTTTAAAGGCTTGTTACACGTGCTAAGTGTAACCGTGATTCCTACGAAAGTGAGTTAGGTTATTTATTTACGTTGTTCTAATGTAATACGATGTTAAACATGAAAGTCGTTATTTAAAAAGTTGTCTCATTACGTCATTTTAATAAGTAAGAAAAACACATTACATCATAAAAACGATAACGATTTCAATAACAATTACTCGGCCCATTACACAAACACATAACATAAGTTTAGTCATATTAAAGAGCAACCGAAAATTTAATTACTCGCCCATTCCACCAAATTACACCCGTGACATTGCCGTAATTGTTTACCATAGGTGTTCTTATCTTTTGAACGATGTAGTTTCATAAAAACCTACATCCTTGGACCGGCATGACGCCCCCTTTTCATGTTCAACCTTAATCATACCTTTCTCTTTGAAGTTTTTGCACAAAGACGTTGATGTTGTTATCATCTTTGGACTTGATTGCATCTTCTAACCACCGAGCTTCTTCACGACAATTATCGAACTGGCATCGAAGGTACCTACTTTTTCCAGTGTTCCGCTTCTAATAACAATTTGATTCCTGGACAACCTCTCTGCGGGCACTTGGAATACATCCAAGGGCATTGCATGGCCGAATGGTCATCAACGAAACAGAGCGGACAAATTTGGTTTGCTTCTACACACACAATTTGTTTTCCCTTGCGATTAGAATTCATTTTTATCCTGGATAAATTTGAACAAGCTTTTTATGTTTGATGGCGTGTTTCTTTGAGTGTATTCATAGGAAGAAATAATTATTATTTATAAAGGAAATCCCCTTAAAAATCTGGTCATATAAATGTTTGATAAGGATAACAAGATTTTTATCGTAAATCTGGTTATCAAAAACAATGTCTGGATGACTTAATGGCAAATCGCACAAACATGAGTAGTACGAGTGCTTTTATCTACATAATCTGGGCTATGTTCAACCGAGTTCTATTTGAGATAGTATACGAAAAATACTTGAATTTAACATTACAAAGTGTAAACCGGTGTAGGAAAAAGGTCAAACAAATATTGAACCGCCACGCAGCCAGAATCGCGTCTAAGAAATACGCAGATTCAATAAGCGTGCGACGCAGTTGAAATCTGCGTCCGAAGAATATTCCCCGAATTTTTTTTCCATACGCAGTTGTAAATCGCGTTTTGCCTTTTTCCACACGCAGTTTGAAACTGCGTACCTTGCTTAGATCCAACTTGGATCCAAGCAGAACGCAGCACTCGTTCTGGAATTGATGAACTGTTCATCAATAAACGACGGTTGAACAGTGGTTAAAGTGGGATCTTGGATCCCATTGGGGCTAGCCTAAGAGACCCATCTAACAACACACCAAAAAAATACGGGCTATATAGGTCCCACAACTATTAGCTCTGTGATGCTGTTGCATACTACAGTTTAGTAGCCTTTCTTATAATTCCATTTTCATGTATGAACACCCTTGTTGGCTGCCCTGATCGAATCAGCTGGGTGCCTCAGTAATTTCCTTTCTATCCATTGATTTTCGAACACGTGTCTTCCATCCATTGAGTGGTCATTAGGGAATTATCATTGGGTATAAGTTTGTAAGAGAAGCTTATCTTCTCCAATGATTGAACTGTTAATGAAATAGAATTCGTGGATGCGCTTTTTAAGCCGATTTGGCTCGAATCTCAGATTTAGGAGGTGTTTACACCAAAATTATCATCTCTGTGTGATTAATTGTTGTGTTCATACAACAATTGGCATCAGAGCCGTTCTATCCACCCAATTTTTTTTTTCTGATCTAAAATGACTCTCAAAGAGGTAACAGAAAAAGCTGATGCTAACGCGCTGCTATCACTCAGCTTCGATCGGAATTCAAAACCCTCTCCTCGGATCTTACTAGTCAAATCGACACAGTAAAAGCAAGCTTCAAAGATGCTTTACAAGATAACAATCGCAGTCTCATTCAGTTGTTCAGCCGACTAATACATCCAAATCGTTCTGAAGCTGGAGGCGGACCTCATGACGACGATGGTGAAACTACTCACATATTCCATCAACCTCAGTCTCACTTTGTTAATCACCATCATCGTATTCCAAAGTTGGATTTCCCACACTTCAATGGAGATAACCCCAGAGGATGGATCCAAAAAAGCGAACGATACTTTCAACTCAATGACATTGAGGAACATAGGAAGGTTGACATTGCAGCTATCTATCTAGAGGGTAAGGCCGAAAAATGGTTTTTGAATTTTCAGATTAACCGTAATCGTATTACTTGGGCTGATCTATCTCACCATTTATGTGCTCGATTTGAAAATCCTGTTGAGGAAAATTTTGTGGGAAGCTTCAACAAATTAGTCCTAAGTTCTTCGTGGGACGATTATTATGAGGAATTTGAGTCACTCAAAGCTCTAATGTCTCGTATGAATCCTTCACTTTGAGTGAATCTTACTTTGTCATGAGTTTTCTTAGTGGTTTAAAGGAGGACATTGGTAGGTCTGTGTCTATGTTTCATCCACAAACCTTAGTTGATGATTTTTCATTGGCACGACTACAAGAGCAAAAACTTCTCTACACAAACTCAGCTAATAAACCATTTACCGAAACTTTCAACACCTCTTATAACACTCATAGACAATACTCTCCTATACCCTTGTCTCCTAAATCAATTCTTAACTCACCTAAATCAGCTCCTACAACTCCAAAGACTTTTTTACTCCCACTGCAAAGCCTAATCCTCCACCACCAGTTATTAAGAGACTCACACAAGAGGAGATGGATAAAAGAAGAGCACAAGGATTATGCTACAATTGTTATGTTGTCTATAGACCTGGTCACTTTTGTAAAGGGAAGCAAAAACTTTACATGGTCCATATGGACACTACTGAGTCACAGGATGCTGAAGAGGAGGAAGAAATTTTTGAGGAAGAAAATGAGTCCCCAGTGCACTCTGATGTTGAAGTTTCTCTTCATGCTCTCACAGGCCATGCCACTGGGGATACTATCAGGATTCCTGGCATCCTTAACAAGAAAACAGTCTCTATTTTGATTGACACTGGCAGCACAACTAGCTTCATAGACAGTGCTCTAGCTTCTTCACTTCATTGTTCCATTGCACCAACTCCACCAATGATGGTTATTGTTGCTAATGGAGCACAAACAGTCAGTTCAGGTATTTGTCCTAAGCTACATTGGAGTATGCAGGGACACACATTTATGGAGGACTTGAGAATACTTCCATTGGGATGTGATATAGTACTTGGAGCAGATTGGCTTAGGAAATTAGGTGATGTTGTCTTCAACTTTGCAAAACTCAATATTTCCTTTCTTTACAATAACCAACATATTACCTTGCAAGGCACTGTCCCAAAACACTCCTTATTAATGATGAGTAGTGCAGCCATTAAAAAGTACTTTTACAAACATTCTCATGGAATGGCATCCCATTTATTTTCCATTTCTGCAATATCACCACATATTTTACTACCCTTATTACAAGAATTCAATGATATTTTCCAAGAACCCACTACACTTCCACCAAAGAGGAGTTTGGATCACACAATCCCCTTACAAGCCAACTCAACTCATGTCAATCAAAGAGCATACAAATGCCCATATGTGCATAAAGGGGTAGTTGAGCAGTTGATTCAAGAAATGATTCACTCTGGGATCATTCAGCCAAGTCACAGTCCATTTGCATCTCCAATACTCTTGGTCAAGAAAAAGGATAATTCATGGAGATTCTGTGTTGATTATAGGAAACTTAATAGTATTACCATTAAAGATAAATTTCTTATTCCTATTGTTGATGAGCTGTTGGATGAACTTCAAGGATTTCAGGTGTTATCAAAAATTGATCTAAGAGCTGGCTATCACCAAATTAGGGTCAGTGATTTGGACATTTTCAAAACTGCATTTAGGACTCATTAGGTACATTATGAGTTCAAGGTCATGCCATTTGGCCTCACCAATGCTCCAAATGCACATTTCAAGCTTTAATGAATGACATCTTTCAACCATTTTTGAGGAAATTTGTCTTGGTATTCTTTGATGACAGCCTCATTTACAGTTCCAGTATAACTGAGCACTTAGAGCATCTCAAAATTGTTTTCTCCTTATTGAGACAACACCAGCTGTTTGCCATGATGTCTAAATACAGTTTTGGCCACTCTTTCTTGGAGTATTTGGGACACATTATTACACCTGCAGGAGTGTGTGCGATCCTACAAAGATTTCTTGTATGCAGACTTGGCCACTTCCCAACAACATCAAAGAACTGAGAGGCTTTCTTGGCCTAACTGGGTACTACAGGAAATTTGTGCAAGGCTATGGTGCTATTAGCAAGCCTCTGTCTGACTTACTTAAGAAGAATTCATTTATTTGGAGTCCTTCAGCAACTATTGCCTTTGAAAAGTGTAGTTGCAGGATTTCCCACACTACACCCCTCACTCAAATCTGTTTAATCAATCCATTTGAAGATGAATAATGATGTGTTTTATTAATTGTTTTCTTGAAAGATTTACAAAGAAATGTAGAACAAAGCTAAAGAAATTACAATCACTCTTTACTTTCTCTCTCCTAATGACTTGTTTCACAATTCAAAAAGATCTCTCCCACAACAGACTTACTCGACCCTTTATATAGGGTATTACATAGTGGATGACAGCTATACTGTCCCTTATTTTCGGAAACGTCTCGCGAATGCTCGCGAATATACAACTGTTTGACTTCGCGACACTCTTAAATCTCGCCAAGTCTTTCACACTTTCTTCATGTTCTACTATCGTCATTTATTACGTCATTTATTTACCTCCATGCGACTCCTTCGCGATGCAGTTGTTTATTAATCTCGCGAAGTATTAGTGTTGCGATATTCTGGTCCTACATCTTGCCTCTTCTCATGTCTTCTCTGCCGAAGAGAATGTCATGAGAACCAATGTTTTAAAGTGCCGCGACTGCTTATCTTTATCTTGTGATTGTTCATTTTCACTCGTTTTGTTTATGTACGGAATTTATTACGGTGTTTCTTCTTCCACTCTTTTCTTGACACGTCTCTTTCAACCGATTATTCTTAACCATTCACGTCCCATCTCACATTAAATGCATTTGTTTTCTCGAGAACTCTCTTCTCTATATATAGCTTTCTCCTTTTTCTCTTCTTCTCTTTTATTTTCCCTCTGCAACTTTTCTTCACCTTTCTCTTTCCGCAATTTGCGTTTCTGCTACTGCTTCCTTTTCAATTCTTCACTTTTCCCTTCATTCCTATACTCTGATAATGGCTTCACTTGGTCGTACATACGCTCCTCATTTTACTGATGTTCAAAAGAAATTACAGGAAAAGGGTTTCACTTTATCCACCATTCCACATCAAGAATCCTCATCTATGCTTTCTGCAAAAATTGTTTTCTGATCATCAATGTGATGATCAGAAAATTATAGTCTCGCTAGGTCAACTCCTCACTGTGGCTCCCCATTCCTTTATATAATCCCGAAATGCCATTATTTTATGAGATTCTTGCTCACGAAAATTCTCGCGGGCTATTTATCAATTGAACGGCGATTGTATTCGCTTTGATGCTTGAATTCGCCTCTCGTGGTGCGGTAAAGGATCTTTATATCCCGACAATGTTAGAGATCCTCAATTTGCGAATTTACCAATAATTGCCGAGAAGTATATCGTGGATAATTTCTTTGCAAATTATTCAGTCATAACTATGAGAAACGATAAATCTCGCCTGGGGTGTTCGATTGAAGAAAAATGATAACGTTGATGCTTTGACAAATCGCTTATGCAAGACATTGATCGCATTCGGGTAAAAATAATACCCCTCGCTACTCCAAAGATGAAAAATTGTGGGTTGTACCTCTCTTTACGAGTGGACCTTATATCGCAGGCTCACATGCACTCCCGGTAATCTCGCGAATTATCATCCTTGGGAGTTTAAGTGGCCTGAGAAGACAAAAGAGGTATATACATATCATTCATTTTAGATTTGCTTTGCTATGTCTTCCATTTCTTTCCTTCATTAACTTTTAGAAAATTTTTAGATCACCAGAATGAGAAAGAAATACAAAGAGAATCCTCAGCCAAATATCCTGGCGATACTTCGATCGCTCACGGATGAAGTAAGAAACATTTTCTTTTGTTATTTTAAACAATATTGTTGCCTCTGTTTCTTATCTTTATTCGTGTGTGAAGATTGGTGTTGAAGAAGTTGAAACCTCGCAAAGATTAATGATGGAGAAGGCGGAAGGCTGCGAAGGCTAAAGGCAAGAATAAGTCCATTTCTCGCAAGGACAAATCTTCTGGCCCATCCTCCAAAAGACGAAGACTCCAACCTCCTTCACATTCTAACTCCCAATCTAGCGAGAATTCGGAAGATGAAAATGAGATTGGCACCTCTTCTGCTAAGGGGAGTCATTCAGATACTTCTGCTATGGCGCTTTTATCTAATGTCTTTACCGATTCTATGCAAGGTTTTGGCGATAGCAACTTGTCTGCTACTTGCGAAACTATCGCTAAGATTTGTGATGCCCCATTGTTGGAGGATATCGAGTCTTTTCGCGGAGTTTCTCGAACAATAACACCCGGCCTTTTAAATGCTCTCAATGCTTTGGTATGTTCATACCTCTTTACCTCTTTGTGACTCCGCTCTTATCTTTAATTATTTCTCTATTTTCTTTTACGATCTGGGAGAGTCAGTTTTGTTGCGCCTCAGACCTTGAGAGAAGACGCAACAACCTTGAAAAGAAGAACTTGCAATTGAACAAGAGGATTCGAGAACTAGAAGTTGGGGCTGCGTCATCTCGCGAGAAGGATGAACGGATTAAACAACTGGAGGCTGAGCTTACTTCTCAACAAAATAGAGTATCTACTCTTGAAAGTGCAAATCAGCAGCTTTATGGTATAGCAATCTTTATTCCTCAGATTTCTTTTATTTTATCATTTACTTTTCTTTGCCTGACTTACTATTTTCGCAGACATATATAATCTCTCTCGAAGAGTCCATTCTTCTTCATTCATTTCCCGAGCCCATGGATGATGATGTACTCCTTGCTCGCCTCAATGAATCTCTAAGTAGTTCTTCAAATGATGCTAACCTTCTTTCATTAAAGGATCTTCAATCCAAATATCATCTCTTAAAAATCGAGCATAGATCTAGTTTAAGTTTGGCTAATCTTTTAAACGAAAGTACGTTGACTCCAAGAAGAAAACCAAAACTTTAAGGAAGAAATTTAGTGATCTCATAGATGAGAAAGATCGCATTACTAACGAGAGGTGCACAGGCATTAGCAAAATTTCAAAATCTCTCCTTGATGTGCAAGTTGAGCGAGATGAACTCCTTCGTCGAATACCATGCTTAGCGAGCGAGAAGACCAAATTCGTTCACTTTTTGTCATAAATAATGATGATGAATTTGCACGGGCTGCGAAGGTTTTAGATAACGCTAGAAATAACTTAGGTGTTGATGTTAGTCTTCGCACCGAGCAAACTACCTTAATCAAGGATATGATCTTTGAAAGAGAAGGTTGTTTGTCATACTTCTTCACTTTTCTGTTCTTATTCTTTTTGTATTATTAACATTAATTCATTTCCTCATGTTTAGAATCAAAAAGAGATTTCGAGACTAGAATTGGAGAGCTTGAAACCGAAAAAGAACAACTCGCGATGGATCTCTCTCTCCGCGAGAATAAATATTCTAAATCAAAAAGACAATTCCAAACTACAGTGGCGAATTTTAATAATGATGCTGTTCGTTTTCGCAATCAAGCTACAGAGATAGTTTGTAATGATCACAACATTCCTCTTCATTCATATCCTTTTCTTGCTGAAGAAGTTCCCGAGAACTTGCCCGTCTCAGATGTTTCTGATAGCGAAGCTAATGAAGAAGAAGAAGAATCTGACGCCGAGAGTGATGGAACCAAAGAATCAGATGAAGAAGAAGAACAAGCAAAGAAATAATTTCTCTTTCTTCTTTGATTTCTTGTAATATCTGTATACATGCATCTTCGACTATTGAATGTAAATTTCAACTTTTGCTTCCTTTGTTCAGATATATTAATCAAACAACCCTTCTTTGTAATTATAACTTCATACTTGCCTCCGTCCATAAGATATAATCAATTTCGCGAGTTAAATATAATCATTCTCGCGAGATATAAATATATATATCTTCTTCTTTTTTTTTTTTTTTTTTTTTTTTTTTTTTTTTTTTTTTTTTTTTTTTGAAAATTAAACATTATCACTGCGACAAGATCGCTAGATATCTTCATGGATTTAGAAATCTATTGATCTTGCCTTATCATTATTTGTGTGGTCTTATTATGCCTTCCTAAGTAAAGGTCTTATTTTGCCACCCCTCATTGCGACAAGATCGCAGGCCGTCTTTACACTTTCATATAATGACCCATTGACCTTGTCTTATCATTTCTTTAGTATTTTTGCCTGCTCATAGACATTATATTTGCGACGGATGGCAGGTTTAAATGTTCTTGCGACCATAAAATCCCAAAGACATTGTCGTCTTTGCGACGAAATCGCGGGACGTTCTTACATTTTCATGTAAAAACCCATTGATCTCGTCTTACCCTCGCGTTAGTATTATTGCCTCTGGGGATCATTGCACAAATATGACAAGCCTAAATTCTCTTGCGAGAATAAAGCCTCATGACATTTGCGTCTTTTGACACTTATCGGCTCCCTAATGGAGGGTGCCGCCTTATCTTCTCCCCGGTTGCCCCTTCAAGGAGGCGTACATCGGCCATACAAGACTAGCTCCTCCCATCCTAGGTCTTAACAACAACCAAGTTGTTTTCGCACCTCTTATCCCTTATACCTATATGGTTTACTAAGTTCAGACTGCACCCTAAGTGGAGTTTTCTTGGGCCGAAAGTGCAGCATGTGCCAAGACTTGTCAAGAGTGGTAAGGAAGTTCCATGCTCCCCGCACTCTTGACTCAACCGTGTACCTCGGCGCCTTGGTCATACACTGACTCCTTGGAAGAGACCCTCGGGCGTCCAACCAGGGTATAACCTTATATATATAGTTGGAAATCCAAGGTATCTCCCCTTGATAGGCTTTCATGGGCCCCAAATCTCCATGACCCAGTTTTCGAGAGCGGTGTAACCTTCCACCCGGCCATGTTAAGAGATACCCCTTTATATGACGTACTTTAGGTCTTACATTTGCCTCTTGCGAAATATCATTCGCGAACTAGGGTGTACGCCATAAAGGTTTGTCCCATTCATTCACTCATTCATTTTATCAATTTATTCAATCATTTGTCTGCGAAATTATCGCACAATCTCAGTTCCATTATTCAATAGGTTTGTATACATTCTTCATAGCGAGATTCTCGCACAATTTTTCCGCAACCATCATCTCTCGCCTCTTATCCTTATCATGCTTTCATCACTAAATTGTTATCTTTTCTCGCAATTATTCATTTTTACACCTTTTATTCTTACTTCCTTCGCCTCCGCATCAGTCCACCATTTCAATGTCTCCTTTGCATCATGATACTCGATTTGCTTTTGTGCATTCACTTCGCAAGCATCTCTTCTTCTTTTGTTTCTATGGCATCTACCATTAGTCTTTCTTTTCTTTGTTCATCCTTTACATTCTTCCTCCAACCTTTCTTTTTCTTTGTTCTCTCTTCGCACTTTCTACATCCACCTCATAACACTTTTTCCCCTCTATCCAATCTCCTTTTATAATTCCGACACCGCTAGGATGTGGAAATTTTATGCACCGATGGTATGTCGATGCTATCCCCAGAATTTGATGAAGCCATGGTCTTCCAATCAATGCATTGTAGGAGATTCCACATCAACTACACAAAACAAAAATATCAGTCGATAACCCTTGCAAGGGTATCCTCATGTGTACTTCTCCTTTGGGCTTGTTCGCGGTCCGTTGAAACCATATATTTTGTATGTTGAAGGGATCAAGTCTTCGTCTCTTCCTCCCATGGTTTTGTAAGTATGGTAGAAAAGAATGTTGATGAATCGCTAGTATCAATCAATATTCTATTGATTGCCCAAAATTTTCCGCTTCATCATCTTCGCCATCAATGGGTTTTGGATTAATTTCCACTTCACAACCAGTGGGCTATCATGTATTTCTCTTCCTTTGGGTACTTCTTCAGAGAAAGAAATAATCTGCGAGCTTGCCTCTTTTAGCTGCGATGTCTTCGCAACATTCATCACTTCTTTATCATCAAAGCATCCCTCGCGAAAACTCTACTAAGTACATTGTCATGAAAATCTTCAATAGTGCGGTATGAGTGTACGATAGAGTTACAAAACAAATTTTTAGCCTTTGTCCCAACTTCTATAACAAATGTTTCTTTTCCCTTTTGCGGTGGGGGTGGCAAATGTTGAACTTTCTCTTCTTCTTTTAAAAAGTGATTTAGCTTTCCTTGATCAATCATTCTTAGGATAATTCTCTTGATGTTTCTGCAGGTCATTTGTTAGGTGCCCATGAAAGCGGTGGTAAGAACAGAACTCGTGACTTCTATCTCCAGGTGGTGGTTCACTTCCCATGTTCCATGGTGCAGGTATGTTTTCCATCAAAAGAATTGCTTCCCATATTTTTTTCCACACTGGCGTTCAATGGCGGCATTTTGATTTCCTCCCACACTACTCTGTGACTTCGCTGTCCTTTATGATAATTCCGCCTCCTCGGCCTCCGTAGGTCTCTTGCGAATTATACCTTTGACCTCCATAGGTTTCTTGTGGTTGATCAAGCCTTTGAATTTTATTGTTTCCGCCACGGTTGTAGAAATTTCTTTCTCTTTCAAACTCTTCCCCGATCGCGACTTCCCATAGCTACTAACTTTGGTTCTATATCAACCGCTTTTTCTTTCTTGTTGACCTGCGATGTGCTCGCCACTGTGTGTATAAGTTGAGGTAATAAACTTCCATTCGCGACACTAGAATTTGTGTTCGCCACTGGTAAGATTCCATCTCGTTCGTCTTTCTTCTAAAGCAATATATTCCTCCCGGAGCTCTCGTAATTCGGTCATTGTAATTGTATTCTTAACTCGAAAACCCGAACATATAATAGATTGGTTGCGAACATAACATTTATGAATGACAAAGATGAGGTATCTTTCATCTACTCGCCGGCCATCTCACCGCACATCGTCTTCCATCCGACGGTTAAATGTCTCAAACTCTCGCCAACTCTTTGTTTTAGTCCAAATACATCTTCAATGCCAGTCGCGAAGAGTTGTTACTTATATACGCCCCCAATAATATAGCTTTGTAAATGATTGAATGATGTGATCGTATTCCTTGGTAAACCCTCAAACCATTTCAATGCTTCTCCTGTTAAACTTGACGCAAAGTATTTGCATAATATAGCGTCATGGTTTTCCCATTGTAACATACATCTCACATAAGCCTTGATGTGTTGTACTGCACAAGTTGATCCATAAAAAATGCTAGTTAGCGCTGGTAAGTTGCATTTTGGGGGTATTCCTCCTAACTGCACTTCTAATGTAAAAGGATTTTTCGCAGCCTCCGCGATAGCTTCATCTAACTGTCTTCTTCCCCCTTCTCTTCTACTGTTCAATATACCTCTCATCTCTGCCAATTCTCGCAGAATTTGTTCATTTGCCTCAGAATTTGAATTTATTGGTCGCTTTATTTTTGCTTCCCTCCTTCTCCGTTCGTGTCTACTTTTTTGTATTCTTTCATATTCTTCGTTAATATCTCCATTGTTGCGATTCCGCTCGCGTCTCCTCTCTCGATTATCATGATTATTTTGCCGAATCGCTTCTTCCAATTCTCGATTTTCCATTTCTGCTCTCAATCTTTCTCTCTCGCGAGCTAGACGTGCTTGTTCGGTGTAATGCCTTTCAATATCATCTTCAATTTCCTTTTGTTTCCTTTGTGTTTCTCTCCCATGTAGTATTTCTCTTCTTTCTTCCTGATTTTCTTCATTAATTGGGTTATTCTGTCCTCGAGGCTGTCTATCTTCTTGATTTCCATCATCGTGATTGTTCACTAAAATATAACGATTTTCCATTAATTCTCTCTCTTCGCGAGCTCCTTCGCCATGATTTAACTCTCTTTCCAAATTTTCTTCATTAATGTTTTCTGCAGGTAATATTCTTCTCCCATTTTCTCTATTCGATACTGATCTCGATCTGTTACTACTTCTTGAACTTCTATTTTGCAGCCTCCTATTTTCCATCCTCAATTCGTGGTTTTGCCTTGTTAGATTCGCGCGTTCTTCCGCTTCTAACCGCCTTTCTTCGTGTATTGTCCTGTCTCGGGCGCTTCTAATGCCGCAATTTCTTCATTTCCACGAATTGTTTCTCCCATCTCTTCTCGATTTCTCTCTTCCTGTCTATTATTCATCAATTGTTGTATTTCTTCTTTTCTTCCGTAGAATCTGATCTCCATGTATGCACGCTCACTCTATCATAATCGATTACTCTGTTTAGTGCTGGTTGAATTGGCGGTTGAGTTGATGGTTGAATTGGTGGTCGAGTTGATGGTTGAATTGGTGGTTGAGTTGATAGTTGAATTGGTGGTTGAATTGGATCTTCTTCTCCATTTCTTGCATTTATCCTTGATGGTTCACCTACTTCATTTCTTCTTTCTCCCACTAATCTTCCACTTCTCCTTACGATTGTTGGTTGTTCTGATGCGTTCTTTCTCCTAGCCATTTCTCAATTTTAGTAAAAAATTATTCAAGATTTCTTTCTTGTTATCTCTAATTCTTCCAATTCACAAGGTTGATCTTCTTCGAGTCCATGTTTCTAGCGCATATGTAGTTGCGGGATTTCCCACACTACACCCCTCACTCAAATCATTTAATCAATCCATTTGAAGATGAATAATGATGTGTTTTATTAATTGTTTTCTTGAAAGATTTACAAAGAAATGTAGAACAAAGCTAAAGAAATTACAATCACTCTTTACTTTCTCTCTCCTAATGACTTGTTTCACAATTCAAAAAGATCTCTCCCACAACGGACTTACTCGACCCTTTATATAGGGTATTACATAGTGGATGACAATGCTATCTTGTCCCTTATTTTGAAACGTCTCGCGAATGCTCGCGAATATACAACTCAAGTTTGACTTCGCGACACTCTTAAATCTCGCCAAGTCTTTCACACTTTCTTCATGTTCTACTATCGTCATTTATTACGTCATTTATTTACCTCCATGCGACTCCTTCGCGATGCAGTTGTTTATTAATCTCGCGAAGTATTAGTGTTGCGATATTCTGGTCCTACAAAAAGCTCAAGCTAGCCATGAGCAACACACCTGTTCTGGCTCTCCCTGACTTTTCTAAGCAATTTGTGGTGGAAAGTGATGCTAGTGACTTATGTGTTGGTGTTGTATTGCACTACACCAAATTCTGGGATTAGAAACAGAACTGAGCCGTTACTAAAACGGGTTGTAACGGCTCTTGCCTGTTTCAAAAAGGGGTATTACAATTATTTTGCAACGGATATGGGGCCGTTACGAATTTTTGGTTGTAACGGCGTTTGTGACAGGCACGATCCGTTACTCCGTGGAGAGTCGTAACAGGCAAGAGCCGTTACAAAATTTTTGTAACCTGATACTCGTAACACCTCCAAGCCGTTACTAATTTTTTTGTAACAGAAAAAAAATTACTGCCAGTCAATATTGACCTGGTCAAAATTAGTCAATACTGACCAATTTTGACCAGGGCCATATTGACCGGTAGTAAATTTTCTGCCGGAAATACAAATAACCTGCATTCCTTTCGTTCTACCACATTAAACAATAGTTTCTTCATTCAATTCATATCAATATTCATTTGATTCATACCACATTCAAATTCAAACAAAAATACCTGTATAATTCTTTCATTCAATCTAAAACCACATTCTACGATACATTCAACATCAATAAAACTTGTTCTATTCTTTCATTCAACCCCACCAAATTCTATGACACATTCCAACAAGTCATTGACTTAAAACTTATGAGAATTCCTAAACACTCTTTTACATTCATTCAAGCAGTTTGATACTTGGAGAGAATTCATATTCCTAAGTTTGAGGGAATATAATATATGTTTGGAAACTTAAATAGATAGCATATAGGTAAACTAACATACGCAGAACTCACATAAAAGTCTTTGCCTTGTCTTGCGTCCCGATTGTCTTTCAAATCTGCAACACTTATGAGTTATGCACCTGAACAAGGTCCTGGTTGTGAGCACCTTCTGTAAGGCAAGCAACCACCATCGTCCAATCTGCAAGGAAATGAATTGGCACAATCAGTAGTAAATTAGACACTTCCAACTCGTACTTGAGAATTTTTTTTAGAAATTCAATACCCTAGCAGTAAATTCGACGACTAGTAGTAAAATAGACGATGTGCCGGGCAATGAATTGACCTTCTCTTTTGTTCAACATATATTATTCTCCTCTTCCAGCAGTTGTAGGTCCAACAAGCATTCCAAGTAATATGTAACCGAACTATATAAATCGTCCTCCAACTTTGTCGTTTGCCTAGAAAAGCAAATGCAATTGGGTCAGATCCTGCTAAGAAATAATCAACTTTATCGTTCTTATAGCATCACAGAGACATGATGAACAAAAATCGAATACAGCCTAGCATCCTATAAATGTGTCAACTGAATAACTTTGAGCAAAGAACCTACAATTTTGGTTCAAATTCAAAAATTTGGCTATTTCTCGCACATTGTTTAAGATGATAAAAGTAGAAAGATTGTTGTAAGAAATTACTACAGGTCATTTCCTTTTCTTTACTTTTCACAGGTAACATATTACTCAGTAAGATACAACAGATAATGTATACCTTCACAAGTGACCCCGTCACCAGCAAAACCCGATGGGCACTTGCAACCGTTGGAACTTTTCTGCAAACCCATTGATAAACTATGTTAAACCCAGAAACGGCGGTGGTGGTGAAATAAAAAGGGAAACCCCAAAGAAACTATGACAAATACAAAGTGGCTGAACCACTTACATCACAGGCAGAGCATGTCTTTCCATCACGAGTCTGCTTAAAACAACTGCGTCGTTTATTGCACAATGTTCATATCCTGAAGTTGTTACATTATAACCAATCAATTTATATGGAGAAGAGGCCTAGAAATATGATTAGACAACATAGTACATAGAAACAATCACTATCACGATTAGAATGTCTATTACCTGCACAATGGGTATAACGTCTCCTGAATACGCAACAATACCTTCAATGGTTTTCTCTGATAAGAAAAAGAACAAAATACAAATTATAAGTAATAAAAATTAGCAGGTCTAAACTATCGAATTTCACTGGAAGGTACTGAGTTGGTTGCATTTCTGGTCATACTTTTTCTTAACACATTCACTGGCCTACAAAAAATAAAATGATTCGATTTAAGTATAGGCTAGTAACTGTAAGTTAGGCACATAATACAAGAGTTGCCGAAACGAAAAACTTATACTTATAACCTTTATATGGAGTAGTTGTGTTCACAAATCCGATGTTGAGATAGTGGTAAACACTCTTTTGCTTGTTTAATACAAGTAACACTGTCTATGCTGCACAGGGGGTGCCTAAATGTTAACACAATATCCACTATTATCATCAAAATGAATCATAACAATTACCTTCACTTCAAAGATAGAGCTTCATTTACCATTTGTACATTCTGTCCAAGGTGGACGAGTGACTTCCTGTGATCATTGAAAACTCTTCATTAAAGTCGCTCCCGCTCTCATAGCCATCATCTCTCGATGCTGAAGTGAGGCGATTTCTTAATGAGGACGACTGTGAAGATGGCGACCGGTACCATGTAATATCCTTTGTCACCTGTTCTGGAGGTTGTACACAAGTTGGCAATGGGCAACATGTATCAAAAATACAACATCCATGTGATGTCCGATAAAAACTAAAGAAGTCTTAATCGATCTATATGAATAAGGAAATACCTTGATAGGTAAGGTCCAGTCCCCTGTGACAGCAAGCTAGATGAAAAGCCACAAGAAAAATAGGTGACCCTGATGTCCCTACGAATACAGAAACTCTACTAAGGATATGCATCACATAAACTCATATCGTAACATGCAAAATATACAATTCCAAGAAAAGAACAAGTAATTCGCAGGTCTATTGGACATTCAACATTACAAGGAAAAGTTTTACACAGAAACCAGAAAAAATTACCTTCACCATCCGAAAATTTGGACACAACTTTGTTAGTTTCAAGCATTCGGACACCTCTTTCCACATTCGAAGCTCTGAAAAACCGATTCTCGATATCCTTTATACTTGATAAGAAATCTTTACCCCCATGAGTAATGAATCTAGAAGGATCTCCTCTTTTCCACATTCTGTGCACATTACCGCTTCCTCGGTACCTTATCTTGCAGGAAAAGAACAACATTAATGCCACAATTACAGGGATCAACCGCTCTCGACAACTGTATCAACCGAGAAAGCACAACAGAAATGAAGAAATCTGGAATATGTATTAAAATTAACAACATACCTATGCTCCATATCAGTCAACCCAGGTGGATCATTCTTTCCCATCTTCAAGATAAACAAGTTCAACACAGACATCTCTTGGCTCACGATGCACCCACGGATAGACTTCCTTCTCCTCTCACCATTACATCTTCCCTGTCCACGGAAGCTAGGAGTTCCTGACAACAAAAGACTAGCGAAATTACAAAACTATGCAAATCAATAGAGAACAAGAAATTACAATCGAACAACTCAATCTACAATCATATTCACATTCTATGTATCTCTATGTAGCAGGAGCCTAACTCTTCCTGGAGTCAACACTCCTTGCTTCATTGGGAAACCTTGCATGTCACACTCCTTACTTACATGCCCCAGAGCATCTCTACTGACCTCCTGGGAGATCCCTTTTTCATAGAACACACGCCTGCACACACGTACACAAACATTTACTGACCTTAGTGTTGGTTCTACAGACTCATAACTAGTAATCTTCAAACTATCTGGTAAGCCTTACACAACCAACTTAACAATTTAGAAAACCAATAGAGCAATAAAACTAGACATGCCTTTCAATTAGAGAAGGCTTCCAGAAATTTAATAAACCAAGCCTAAGCATCGTCAAAACAAAAGGGACTCCCAAAATAAATACTCGTACAAAAAAGAAGGCTTGACAAATCATTGACATGTTGAAGCAAAAACCAGTAGCTAGCTGCTTCTCAATGAAAGACCCACTCTATAAGCTGCCAAAAATATAGTTTAAAAAACATTGCAAGACTTATAATGAAACATCATCTCAAAGTATGCAACAAGATTAAGCTAGACAACAACATTAACAGCTAGAATTAAACTGCTCTGGAAAATCCAGAAGGAAGAACTAGAAAGAGCATAAGCTACTTTCATATCCAAAATAACAGACATGAACCAGAGATAAAAACAACCATGATATTTTTACAAAGAGCAGAGCAAACAAAATAAGCAAGAGATTAAGGTTTATACCCAATACTGCAAAATCTTCATCTTGCTGATTTTTCTCCAATGGATTCTAATTAAGAGTATAGACTGCAAACAACACTCTCACAAGAGATTGGGGTTTATATTGCAGAATACTAAAAATAACCAACAACCCAAAACATCAAAATTACCTTTAGAAGTTGTTAGGACGGCACCATCAACACTAGCAGAAGCAATCCCAACCCCTTGTATCTTCTCAGTCAACTTGTCAACTTCATTCCCATCTGCATCTGAAAATAAATCTGAATAAAATGCCCTAAATCAGAAACCCGAATCTCATAATCAATTGAACAAGAAACCCTAAATCAATTATCACTTTGATTCCCTAAAACAAAAACCCAAAACGAAATAAAAAAGAAAAAGAAATCATATTTGATTTATCAGATGAAGAAAACCATAAAATACAAAACCCTAATTAAAAGAACAGACGATTAATGAAAAACTTACAATCGATTGTCAAACTATAATCTCTAATCTCTTTGATTGAAACCCCAATCTCTTCAAGGGAGGTGATGAGAAGAGAAGAGAAATAGAAAGAGAATAGAGGCAGGAGCAGAAGAGAACAAAAGAGAAATAAAAAAATGGAAACTCGATCTGGATTTCACTAGGGTATATCCTCAAAATCACGCATGTGTATGGCACACGCATGGGAGGAAATATCCCTAGTGTTGTTCATCTTGGGTGGAAACGCAATTGTACGCGTGTGAATGGCACACACACTAATTCCGGTGTTACGACCGGAGTGTGACGAAGCGTGTGGCCGGCACGCCTATAAAAATATTAAATGTAATTACGCACTCGTTACAAAATTTTAAAAAATTCGTAATGGATGCACTCTGTTACAAAATTTTAAAAAATTCGTAACGGCTTATGCCTGTTCATAATTTTCGTAACGGCCATTTGTAACGGGGATTTTGTAACGATCGATGGCCGATTCACAATTTGTTACTAATCTCAGAATTTGGTGTAGTGTTGATTCAAGAGGGAAAGCCAATTGCTTACTTCAGCAAGCCATTAGGTCCAAGAGCAAGAGCCCTGTCTACTTATGAGAAGGAATTTCTAGCTATTGTCCTTGTTGTTCAAAGATGGAGACACTATTTACAAGGTGCAAAATTTATCATTAAAACCCGACCACCAAAGTATTCAGTACTTCCTTACAAAAAATATCACCACTGCTCTCCAACAAACATGTCTTATCAAGTTATTTGGATTTGATTATGAAATCCAGTATAAGAAGGGTGCAGAGAATGTAGTTGTTGATGCACTTTCTAGAAGACCTACTGCTTCTTGCAATTCATTATCCCTCTCTACTCCATCTTGGATGCAAGATGTCACTCTCAGTTATGCACAAGACCACAAGGCAGAGCTGCTTATCTCTCAACTACTCATCAATGCGATAGTGTGCCAAATTTCACCTACAAGGAAGGCATTCGAGATACAAAAACAGAATCTACATTGGCTCTGAGGCAATATCGAGACAACATTTTACAATCACTACATGCCTCTCGCTATTGGTGGTCATTACGGTATGCAAGACACTTATGTCGAGCAAAGTCCCATTTTTACCGGCAAGGCATGCTCAAAGATATATTACTCTTTGTGTCCCACCGTGATACTTGCCAGAGGAACAAGAGTGATCACACCAATGCTGCTGGTTTGGTTCAACCATTGCCAATTCCTGAGCAATCTTGGCAGCACATCACTATGGACTTCATTGATGGCTTACCTGTCAGCAACAGAAAGACTGTTATTATGGTAATAATGGACAGGTTAACCAAGTATGCTCACTTCATTGCTCTGCAACATCCTTATACTGCTGCATCTGTGGCTCAAGCTTTCCTCACTAATGTATTCAAGTTACATGGATTACCTTCATCTATAGTGTCTGACAGAGACAAAGTCTTCACAAGTCATTTACCGGCAAGACTTATTCACAAAATACGGGGACTAGCTTAAACTTGAGCACTTGCATATCATCCTCGGACAGATGGATGATCAAAGAGTTAATGCATGTTTGGAGAATTAATTAAGATGCATCCGTGGTCACAAACCAAGCGATTGGAGTCAATGGCTATCCTCTTGCGAGTGGTGGTATAATACTAGCTTCGACGAGGTTTGAAAATGTCTCCATTTCAATAATTATATGGGTATGTCCCTCCCACATGGCTTTTCCTACTCATTGTTACAACATCTCGTGGTCATAGTAGAAACTTATCTCGAAAGAATAGATGGATGCGCTAAAAGAGTCACTCCACAAAGCTCAAGAACGTATGAAGTTATATGCTGATGCTTCAAGAGTGGACAGATCTTTTCAAGTGGGGGATTTGGTTTATTTGTAGCTTCAACCTTACAGACATGCCTCTGTTTCCCTAAGGAAGAACTTTAAACTCTTATCTAAGTTCTATGAACCATTTAAGGTATTGCAAAAGGTGGGTATTGTGGCTTACAAATTGGAATTGCCTTCTAGTTCACGCATCCACCCTGTCTTCCATGTGTCACAATTAAAGCAGCATATCGGCCTCAAGCACACTCCTCAACTGTCTTACATATTGTGGATCATTCTGAGTCGTCATCATGTTACCCGAGAAGGTGTTACGAGCCACGCACTACACTTATTGGGCAGCAACCTGTGCAACAGGTTTTGATCCAATGGACACACACCACAGCTGAGGACGCTACTTGGGAGGCCGTATCCAACATCCGCGCCCATTATCCAAGATTTGTCCTTGAGGAGAAGGACATTCTTCAGGAGGAGGCAATGTTGCATACTACAGTTTAGTAGCCTTTCTTATAATTCCCTTTTCATGTATGAACACCCTTGTTGGCTGCCCTGATCGAATCAGCTGGGTGCCTCAGTAATTTCCTTTTTGTCCATTGATTTTCGAACGCGTGTCTTCCATCCATTGAGTGGTCATTAGGGAATTATCATTAGGTATAAGTTTGTAAGAGAAGCTTATCTTCTCCAATGATTGAACTGTTAATGAAATAGAATTTGTGGTTGCGCTTCTTTAAGCCAGATTTGGCCTGAATCTCAGATTTAGGAGGTGTTTACACCAAAATTATCATCTATGTGTGATTAATTGTTGTGTTCATGCAACAGATGCGTGGTAACTCGGCCATAGGGCACACAACCTATTAGCGGAAAAAAACATCCCCACCCATAAAAAAAAAAATTTATCTCAGTTAAGATTTCTTTTTACGATTGATCTAAAATCTGAAATTTTATCCATGTTACAATAATCCTAGGTGATGGTGATTCGGATCCATGTCTTGTAGCCGCAAAATTTTTTAGACGTTTTCTCAAATAACAACAATCAATCACAAATAAATTTTGGGAGTCAAAGTGAACATTTTACTCATTCTTTACACTTTCTTTCTTTTCAAGAGTACTATGATCTCATGTGCTTCAAACCTTCGAGTGATATGTTATCTGGAATCAGTCTTCCAGGCGCATAAACGGATTGTAAAAGTGATTTCCTTATTGAATAAGCCCTCAAAAAGAGGTGTGTGGTTAAAAAATAAAATTTGCAGTGGAAGGAGAGGCATCATGGGTTACTATTACCACCTTCAAGCAGGGGCGGAGCCAGCCCATTGCACGAGTGTGAAATTGCACCCCCTGCCCAGCTGGCTCCAAAGCCTAATTTAGGCCCAACAAGAATTTTTTTTTCACATACAAGCCTTTTTTTTGCACCCCTAGCAAATTTTTGCACCCCCTAGCTCCCCCCTGCCTTCAAGCTGGTAGTCTTGTATCGAACATAGCATAACGATAATTTAGAAATCAACTAACTAAATCCGAACCTATACTTATAATGAGAAATCCAAATTCTCGAAGAAAAAAAGGGGAAGAAAACTGAGTAAATATTCAATGAATCAATTATTTCCGTACTTTTCTCTTTGAAAATCGTTTAAATTATAATTGCCTATATATGGTAGTTGAAGTTGGAGACACATATCCCATGACTACTATTGGAAGGAACAGATATTGGAAGGAACAGATGAATATATTGCTACAAACGATCCGTAGCCAAAACTTAGGGGGGACAATATTCAAATCACCTAAATTATTTCTACTAATTTTCGTTTTCGCAAAAACTAGGAAAGACAACTGTCCTCCCTAGTCCAAGCGTGGCTCCGCCACTGGGTTAACTAGGGTTGTAGTCTCGTAGGATACAACAAAATACGATCACCCTAAAGTAACTTCTAAAACCCCAAGACAAATAGTTGTATAAGTGGTTAAACTATCCCAGTTTGATATTCTTAATTATAAGATTCCGGTAGAACCTCCATATATTGATACTCCATATATTAATAACCTTTATTAAATAGTAATAGCCTCTATATATTTAAATATTAATAATAGTTTTTTCAGTCACTCCTCAAGGAAATATATTTATGAAATCGGAGAACATAGAAATCAATTATTAACAAAATCAAAACATCAAAAAACTAATTTCGTCATCGATGAATATCAGATCCATAAAAAATAATAATAATAGATTTTAGGGTAAAAGAAAAATTGGGTGTTCATTGAATTGTAATTACAACAAATTCCTTAGAGAGCTTCTAATCAACCAATGATTTGGATGGAATATTTGTCGTTTTTGCATTTGTTGATTTTATTACGATGGTTTTGAAAAAATATATGTTTGTTTAGGTTAGGAATTTTTTCCTGATGAGTCTAGAATTCTCTTACAAAGAAACGAAGTATAGGACCTATGATTCCTGGTTTTGGAAAAAAAAATGATGATTCAGTGAATAAAGGGAAGGAAATCCGGTTAATTTTCAATTGAGTCAAAGCAATTTACTAGACAAGTATTAATAGAGATTGACAGAGAGATAAAATAGTAAAATAAACGACCCTAATGTAAACTTAGTGAAAGTATTAGGGGTATTATAAGAAAAAATAGTTTTACTTTTAAGGAAAGCTTATACTTTCAAGATGTTTAAAATCCCAACAAAAATATCTCAACTTAATACTAAAAATTAATTATATTGATATAAGAAGCCGAAAATAAGGATGTAAATGAAGAAACCAACACTCAAAATGAAGAAACCAATGCACCCATAGCTCAAAATACTCAGGTAAACTACTTATACCCTACGAATTGTCTATTTGTTGCTCCAAGTCTTCGGATCATCCTAATATAACAAAGCCACAGTGTAAGGGTCGTCATTTTCGTGAGGTTATTACCATGACGATTCTCTAAAGTCGTCATGGTGGTAGCATCGAACCATGACAATTTTTACCTGCAACTTTATCAGGTTATGAAAATCGCATATATTGTTGCTCGAGAAATCATAGAGCACGATAATTCTCGAACCACGCTCTATTGCAGAATGCCAAATAAGAGGAGATTGTCCTAAATGGAAAGTTGCAATCCAGGAAGAACTAGAATCGCTGACAAAAAGACACGTATTTGATCCGGTAATGCTAACTCCACCAAGTGTAAAACCTGTAAGACATAAATGGGTATTTGTCATAAAGCATAGTGGGAAGGATGAATTCGTAAGGTATAAGGCTCGCCTTGTGGTTGCCATAACTCCCTGTAATTGATTATAAAGAAACATATTCTCCTGTAATGGACGTTTAACTTTCCGCTACTTAGTTAGCTTGATAGTTTCAGAAGGACTTGAAATGTAGCTTATGGATGTAGTTACAACATATCTTTGTGGGGATCTTGATTCAGAGATTTACATAATAGTGCCTGATGGTCTTTCGTTGCCCAACTAAAGTAACTCTAAACCATGGAGTGCACTTGCAATTAGTTGGAACGCTCACTTTATAGATTAAAACAATACAGATGGATGTGGTATACCCGTCAAAGTGATCATTTGATTGGGAATGGATATACAAATTATGCATCATGCCCTAGTGTAGTCCCATAAGGGATATACAAATCATGTTGATGAAAGTGCATGGTCTGCATATGTCCAAATGATACTCAGCAAAAGTGCACCCTGGTAGCACTCACATGATTGGACGAAGCTTAGATGTAAATAAGGATCCATTTCGTCCCAAACAAGATGACGTATAAGTATTAGGAGATGAAAATCCTTACCTAAGTGCAATAGGAGCATTATTCTACTTATCACAATGTACTCGACCAGACATTTCATTCTCAATGAATTTGTTAGCTAGATATAGCTCAGCGCCAACGCAGCGTGATTGAAATGGTATAAAGAATGTATTTAGATACCTTAAAAGAACAATCACATGGATCTATTTTATCTCTATGAGGAAGTAAGGAGGACTGCTAAGGAAACCCCCTATACTGAAACCCCATATAATGTTTTGGTTGGTTTTATTGATGTTGGGTATCTCGCAGACCCATATAAAACTTGATCTCAAACTGTTTATGTATTCACCATATGGAACACATCAATATTCTGAAGATCGACCAAGCAAACTCTTGTGGATACCTCCACCTTCTGAGATCATTGCCCTACATGAGGCGGTTCGTGAGTGCATATGGTTAAGGTTTATCATTACACATATTCGAGGGACAAGTGGTTTAAATTCTACCAATAAAATCCGACTTGCCTTATGAAGATAACATAGCTCATATCGAACAGATGATGCAATGGTGTATCAAGGGTGATGATGCATTACATATTTCACAAAAGTTCTTTTACAATCAGCAACAATAGTATCCCCTAGATAGTAAAGTCTGATGAGAATGTCGCAGACTTATTTACTATGTCACTTCCTAAGTCCTTATTTGAAAAGCACGTTAAGAGTATAAGAGTAGGGAAATTGTCCGACATCCCCTAAGTGAAATCAGGAAGAGATGACGACATCATTGGGAGTATCTAATGATATGATGTCGATATCAGGCTATGCGTGTTGAACTCTTTTTCTCTCTTTATCGAGATTGTTAGAGCACTGCTCGGTCGAACTCGCAAGCGTTGCTATCTCAAGATTGTTTATCTATAAGTCTTGATTTCTAGTCTACCTATAGCCATGTCTCGGATTACGATAGAATGCGTAATTGAGCTTTAGACTTCACGACGTTCATCGATTGAAGACGAAGATCTACTAGAGAGAGCTTGGAGGAACTTCATCAACAAAAGGTATGTGGAGACTAAAACTTATCTATCACTCAGAAGTCTATTCTATTCTATCTCCTAATGAGACTAAGTCGTATATCTATATAGACATTTATATTATACACATTTGATATTTCGAGTCGAGTTTATCTCGCTTCTCTATTTCTCGAAATATGTGTTGGAAGATTTTTTCTTTAGATACGTTCATCATTATTCTTGACGAGTTTAGTTTGGAAACAATTTATTTGTTGGAAACTAAATAATAAGTCAAAAGATGATCATGTGGAAATTTCCTTGAAGCATCTTACATGATTTGTGTGAGACAATTATTTGATGTCGACTCGGAAAGTTTCGTATTGATCATTCGATCACTTGAAAATTACTTATAAGATAATAGTTTGTGTGAGACAGCTATTGTCGTCTTCTAAGGATGTTTCAATGATTGAAATGGGAGTTTAGAACAAAAACCTTTGTCTGGATTCAACAAAGTATGCGTACATAGTATGCAAATTGTTTTGGTATGATTCAGGTCCGGGAACCTTGTTTGCATACCTAGTATGCGAACGGTTTTAACTGCTAAAGTCCAGGAACCAATTTTGCATACCAGTATGCGAACGGTTTTACCTGAGTTAGGTCCGGGACTGCTGTTTGCATACCCGTTTGCAAACAGCTGGACAAGATCAAAGTCCGGAAACTATAGTTTGCGTATATGTTTGCAAACTTAGTGGTTGAAGTTCTAAAAATGGCCAAGTATGTTTTTCATACTCATGAACAAATACATTAATAAATTAAGGAATGCAATCTTTGCAAAGCGTGGCTTAATGTTCATGAATTGATTATTATATAAGTACTTTGTACGATTACGAATCAATCCAATTTTGTTTCAATTGGTTCATATATATTTCTATGAGATAGTGAACAATTGAAAAACTTTATCTGAAAAACAATTAGATTCATTTGATTATCTTTCATGATTGATTGATCATCATATTTGATCTAGAAGTGTTAGATGAATATTGAAAATGCGGGGGTCTAACAACCACACCCAACAATTCCTTTGGCAATCTGATAGGACTTACTCCAATACACTTTCTAGAGAATCAACTAGACAGTCAGACTCAATCTAGATTAAAGTATATCAAAGAGTTTAATATCTCTGTTTCACAATGTAAATCGAAAATCAAACAGAGAGAAATCCGTGAGCCTGATTATTATGTGAAACAACTTGAACGGTACCAAAGACCAATGTTCAAGTGTCAATCAACGTAAATCAACAACCAAAGGTTGGATATTCTAATTGATTGATCTTAACGCGCAAGCTGTGATATTTCAATTATATAACAAAATATAATGCGGAAAAGAAATAATACAGACACCAGAATTTTGTTAACGAGGAAACCGCAAATGCGTAAAAAAACCCGAGACTTAGTCCATTTGACAACCAAACTGTATTAAGCTACTACAGACTCTAGCCTACTACCAGTTAACTTCGGACTGGACTGTAGTTGAACCCTAATCAATCTCACACTGAAGGTACAGTTGCGCTCCTTACATCTCTGATCCCAGCAGGATACTACGCACCTAATTCCCTTAGTTGATCTCACCCACAACCAAGAGTTGCAACGACCCAAAGTCGAAGACTTGATAAACAAATCTGTCTCACACAGAAAAGTCTATAAGATTGAATAAATCCGTCTCCCACAGAAATACCCGAGAGTGTTTGTTATGTCTTTTGATAAATCAAGGTGAACAGGAACCAATTGATAAACCAGACTTATATTCCCGAAGAACAGCCTAGTATTATCAATCACCTCACAATAATCTAAATCGTATGATGGCGAAACTAAATATTGTGGAATCACAAACGATAAGACGAAGATGTTTGTGATTACTTTTATCTTGCCTATCGGAGAAATTAATCTCGAGTCAATTATTTCAATTGTACTCAATACGACAGAATCGGGCAAGATCGGAAAACGCAACTCTTCACAATCCCAATGAAGTCTTTGAAGTCGTTAACCTACGGGGTCTCGATAGAAACCTAAGGTTAAAGGAGAATCGACTCTAGTTATGCAACTAGTTAAACACAAGAGGTGTGGGGATTAGGTTTTCCAGTTGCTAGAGTTCTCCGTTATATAGTTTTCAAATCAGGGTTTGCAATCCAAATTACCTTGATAACAAAGCATTCAATATTCACTGTTAGATGAAAAACCTAATTCAACCAAGATAATATCTTTCAACCGTTAGACGGAACTTAGCTTGTTACACACAAATGAAATGTACCCTCATTTAGGTTTATATAACCGTACCTAAACGTGTACACCATGTTGGTTCACAAATAGTTAACCGAGGTTAGCCATATGATTACTCTCATATCAACCTTATTCATCTTCACCATAACTAGTTCAAATGACTCAAATGAAACTAGTTAAAGAGCCGCTCAATTGATATATTCTCATAGATGTATACAAGAACACAATTGAAGCAAAATCGGTTTGATTCACTCGAATAAATACATGAACATTATAGCCACGGTTTGCAAAGATTGCATTCCTTATTTTATAAATGTTTAGGTTCATGTACACAACCGATTTTAGAAAGTAACCACTTAAGTATGCCTACGGTTATGCGTACTTAAGCAACTTGGATTTGAGTTTTTTGGTTTTCAAACTCAATTGAAATTCACGGACGTGAACTTTCCGCCAGTATGCGTACGGGTACACATACTTTGCAATCTGGTTTGAGTTGGTTTTGATTTCCAAACTCGGCGAGAAATTCACTTGGGCGTGAACTTCGCGGGATGCGTACGTGCACGCATACTTAGATCTCCATCAACCATTTAGCACACACAAGTATGTATACATTTGGTTCCCGGTTTTGGACTTATACACAAGTGTGCGAACACACTATATGCTTATATCCAAAGATGGTTATATGATTCTAAGCTCTTTATTTCAATCGTTGAAACATTCTTAGAGGATGACAATAGCCGTTTCACACACTACTAGTATCAAAGCAATTTTCAAGATATTGAAATAATCATTATCGAAATATTCCAAGTCTACACCAAATGATTGTATCACACAAACCATGTAAGATGTTACTCGGAAATTTGCTCATGATATAAGATGAACTTGGTCGAAGCGGAAGCTTGCCAACACATATTTCGAGAAATATGTAAGCGAGATAAACTCAGCTCGATATCTCAAATGTGTATATAGAAAACTATATCGTAATACGACTTATGTATCAATATAGGAGATAGAGTAGAAATAGACTTTCCAAGTGATAGATGAGTTTAAGTCCACATACCTTTTGTCGATGAAGTTCCACAATCTCCCCTTAGTAGTTCTTCGTCTTCAAATGATGAACATCGTAAAGTCTAATGCTCAACTACACAATCTATGTCCTAGTCCGAGACATCTAAATAGGCTAGAAATCAAGACTTGTAGTTTTGATCACTAACATTGACAAACATGCTTGAGATAACAACGCATGCGAGTTCGACCAAGCAGTTCTCTAACAATCTCCCCCTTTGTCAATTTTAGTGACAAAACTATCAATACATATGGATTACAAAATAGATAAAACATTGTAGCTTCTCGTCCACATGCTTGATCTCCTTGGTGCTTCAACGTTACTCGAAAACTTCGTCTTTTCCAAGTACTCCTATGATTATAAACGTGTTCAACTCAACATCATAGTTGTTGAAGATCCGTAGTGATAACAATGAGAAAACAAATGCTCTAGATCATTATTATACAGTGTCATGGTATTATTACACAACATCAAAGTTCAATTGTATCACAACTTTGACAACAATACTATGGTGATATGTATCATTCCCCCTTAGTCAACTTCATCTCAACATGAAAACCACTCCCCCTAACATAATGATCTGTAAACCATATGTATTTGTAGTATGAAACTACATATTAATTCTCCCCCTTTTTGTCAATATAAATTGGCAAAGGTACGAAAATTAGTGGGATCTTCATGAAATTTTCATAGAGATACTTCATGCCAAAAGAGAATACCATACCAACTTATTTAGATGCCATCATAAAGCCGAAGCTAAATGCAATCATCAAGGAGTTTATAAAGATACAAGATAACCCCTATAATATTCCACAGCCGCACTCCCCATAAAGATTTGGCAATTAAGCACGAGTTCAAAAAGAACTCTCCCCCATAATATGTCATTCCCGAAAGAACAACAAAAGCGACCTTGCTTTTACAAGAAAAGAAGGATTTCTAGGATACTTGACAAAAACACATCTACTAGAAACAAATGCGAACATGAAGCAACACCATTCTTGGAAAAGATTAAGTACTTCCCCCTCCCGGTCAAAAATGGAATAGCATTGTAGCATTATAACAATAGTTGTTCCAATATCTATGGACTATGGGTATCCATACATAATGTCATGTGCTAGAATACAATAGGAAAAAGTTAGAACACAAACACACATCACACATCATTTTTTATCCGAATATAAAATAAAATAATAAATATCACTGAAGCAATCTATATATGTTCGGTAATTGAGATCATAATCACAGGTGTCATAACGATAAGGGATTCTGATTGGCAAGGAAACCTACATATTTCATTTGATACAAATCAAGCATAAGCATACGATGTTCATTTGAATTAATTTTATTGACATAGATGCGGGATTGTACAAGGAGAAAAAAAACGTAAATAAGATGTAAGAAGGAAGTCGTGGTTAGTGTACGTGATCGATTTTTTAATCTAATCAAAACCACGAAGCATGAATGATTATACTCTAGTTAGACGTAGTATTAAGGAATACAATACGAGGTTTATTGCTTAACCGTTGAACTTTGTATATAAGACATCGACATAATCGTTTGAGTGCTATTGTGATTATGTATGGGTATGAGGTGAAGATTTCATCCTAGGAAACAATGTTTTACATTCGTTTAAAGGAAGTAAATTCATGAACTTGTTTTGTGAATCGAAAGGGAAATCGCTAGGCTTATTGGTATTGTTATTCATTGCATATCTTTTGAACTACCAATATGTGTGATTAGTATAACCGCTCATGACTTGGTTATGTTCTTGGTAAAACTATTCACAAGGCCTGACTTTTGTATTGGTATAACTTTTATTAGTAAAACCGATCTTAAGTAATCACCTACGATGGTATGAACGATTTGTTATAATTGGTATGACCAACTCTAGGCAAAGGGGAACCGATCCTAGTAAGAGGTGCAACCGATCACAAGAGGGGAATCGATCCTTGTAAGAGGTGCAACAAGTTTCTAGATATTGGGAACCGATCCTATGAACATGTGCAACACGTTTTTAGATATTAGGAACCGATCCTATGGACATGTGCAACAAATACAAGTTAGATACCATTTATATGTGGGACCGATCCTAGTACCTAGTCAACCGAATTTTCGGAAATCTAGTATGACTAAATCCAGTACTCACATGGAGGTAGAACCAAAACTTGTTTTGGTAGAACCGTGAAACCCATGATTGGTGATTGAGTGTTCTTAATCAATCACATAGTTCTTGAAAGTCAGATGAACCAATTCTAAACTTGTTTGAAAGTTTGGAAAATCGGTTTCAAGATTGTAAGTATGAAAGAGGACTTACAAAGTAAAGATGTCGACATACTTTGAACATGTGCGATGTAACTTATCTTTAATTGTTCGGAGATATTCCTTAATAGCTAAAGGAAAAAATCCCGGATGGAAAAATAAATTGAGAATCCTTTAATTAAGGTTTTTAATTTTATTTTTGGAAAATAAAAATTAGTAATGTGCATTTACTAGTTGGAGATTTTCTAAGAGATTTTCGGTCAATGTTTGGACAAAGCATTTCCAGGAATTATGGAAATCGAATTTGGAATATATTGCGTATCTTGAGAATATTTTCGGTTTTGGAAATTCCTTGGTGTCCAAACTTCCTTGGTCTATAAATATCAAAGTTTGCATTTCGAGAAACTAATCCTCAGAGCCAGCAAAACTACCTAGTTGTGTTGTTACTGGTGGAGCCGCCTATTCGGGGAGAAAAGTAACCTAATTAGGCGAAATCTCTTACGGCCGCTCGATTTAAAGACTTCTTTGGGATTGAGAAGCTCTATTAGTACCGTTGGTGGGAAACTAGATAATTGTAGTTTATTATTAGTTTTCGATTGATTTGATTGACTAACGGTTGTTGAACTTTGATTTCACCTAGTTTGTTTATGCTTGAGAATCTTCTCTTCTGATATAAGATTCACTCAAACTAGATTGAAGTTTCGACGGGATCTTTAGACTGTTTGTAAATCTAGAGATGTCTTGTGATAATCCATTGTTAACAGACTATGTTCTGTGTGTGATTGATCACAAGAGATTCAAGTTAATTGTGTGCAGGTGTTTATTGAAGATCTAAGAAAATTTGAAGACGAAGAAGATTTCTTATTTGGGTTCATAATCTTTGGTGTGCACAATACTTGTTTCGGTTAAAGAGGATCCAAATATAATTGGTTTATCCTTGTGGTAGATTGGATTGATTAGTTGAGTGGATCGGCATCAATACAATTCTTTGTGATTCAAAGTATTGATTGCAATATCTTGACAATTACTTTGGTAGTTGTTATTAGATAGATCTAACGACCTGACAAAGGAGTTTATTAGGATAAACAGAATAGCCTTTTGTCGAACTCACATCACTTGGTTCAAAAGAGTTGTTACCAAACAGATTTGTTGTTCCTTTACTGTTTGGAATACGAACCAAAGGAATTGTTCTAAGCACGTGACTTAATACAAATCGGAGGCGTGGGAATACGAGACGGAACTAGGTGAACTATAGGTTTAGTTGCTTGGTCTCAACTATACGAAGTTGGTTTGATTTTGTATAGCGGCTTAATCCTGAGAGTATTCAATTCTGGATAAGGTCCTGTGGTTTTTCTGCATTTGCGGTTTCATCGTTAACAAAATCTTGCTGTATCTTTTACTTTTCTATTTCGGCAATTATAATTATTTTTATTATAATCAGAAGTAAAATACACAAACGTCAATTCCTATTTACTTGATAGTAATCCTATTGTGTTTGGTTAAGTCCGAACCATTTATCAAGTAAACATACTTCATTGTTGTATTGTCTCGATCTTGTATCCATAGTCAATCACGCAAGTTATCTTGTTGTCATATTATCTCGATCTCGTATCCATAGACGATCACACGAAGTGTGAACCAATTAGTTGTATTGTCTCGACTCGGTCCATAGACAATCATTTTCGGAGAAAGGACTTATAGGTGGAAAAGTTTTAGATTGAGGTATATTTGGGTACCCTCGTCTTTTGAATTGGTATCAGAGCAGGCAAACACGAAAAATCTAACAATCTGTGTTTGGTGCGATCCAACCTATAAGAATGAACTGGAGTTCGCATGAATCAACTTCAATGAACGTATCGTCAAGATTTGACCAGAACAACTATCTATGGTGGAAATCTGCTATGAGATTTTTTCTTCAATCATGAGACTTTAACACATGGCTATTAGTCATCGATGGTTATGTTCGTCCAAAGATAGAAAATTCGGAAACTGAGTTTAAACGCTTAGTAGATTTTTCAAACGAAGAAAAGGATTTTGCTAAACAGAATTCAGATGGTTTGAATGCTATTATACATGCTATTAGTCGTGATTTACAACATCATGTATTAACATGTCAAACTTCGAAAGAATCTTGGGATAATCTTCAGATCGTATTCGAAGGAAACACATCAGAGAAAGTAGCTAGACTTCAAACTCTTATGTCCGATTGGGAAAATCTTCGAATGGATGACAACGATACTTTTGAAGAGTTTCATATTAGACTCTCTGAGATAATCAATGTTTCTTTCTCTCTTGGAAAGACTATTTCTGAAAAGGATATAGTATGCAAAATTCTCAGATCGTTTCCATCTAGATACGATTCTAAAAAGCATGCAATCATTGAAGCTAATGATCCTTCGTCTCTATCTAGAAGTTCCCTAGTTGGAAAACTGAAGATATTTGATCAGGAAAATTTGTCTAAACCAAAATACAAGCTGGCCTACAAAGCCATAAAAAGGGTTCCGACTCAATATTCGAAAAACTCCGAAGATCAGGAAGATCGAACTGCTGAAGATAAAGCTGAACTAAATCATCATTTGTCTCTTATTACTCAACGATTCAAGAAACTGTTGAGACATCGAAAAAGGGAATCACCCGTGTCAAAAGGAAAACGTGAATACACCTGGGATGATGATGATATTATTCCTCAATGCTACAAGTGTAGAGGGTTTGGTCATATTTCTCAGTTGTCCAACTAAGGACACACGGTGGAAAAGAAATGCTTACATAATGTCACACTTGATTATTGTCCTAATGAGAATGATCAAGTTGATGAGATAGATCATGTTGCAACCATTGCAGAAGTCTATGACTCACGAAATTCTTCCAACTCTAGATACTCAAGAAGAGTTTACCCCTTCCATTTTCAAAGAAATATTTCCATGTAAAGATAAAAGAACTCACCTTCTTGAATCGACATCATTGAAATAAAATCATCACTTGATCAACTCAAACGAGTTTTATGAATGATAAAGAAAAATTTAACAAGCGATTGAAGAAAATCAAGGTTACTCAATGCTCCGAAAAGGTACAAGTATCTAAAATCATTCTCGATATTAAATGTTGTCAAGATGAGATAAGGAAGTTAAAAGCAGAAAATCAGAAACTGAGATATAGACTCAATTGCCTTGAAAAGTCGTCACCTGGTATGAATGTATCAAGAGACAAGGAGGTAAGGCTAAATAAATCTGTGGAATCTAGATCCAGAAAACATAATACTTCTGGTGTTTGCTTCATGTGCAAGCAAAGAGGGCGTTATCAAAGGCAATGTTCTGATACTAAACAGAGAGAGAGAGAGAGACTGTATAAAACCGGAAAATAAAGATCCAAGTGTATATCAAAGATCTCTTCTAAAAGGGAGAATAAGTTCTTTGAACATCAAGATCTTACATCAAGATTAAAAGTTGAACCTAAAAGTTCAAACGTAAGAATGTTGGAATCTTCAAGGGAAGAAAATTCAACAACCAAAAGGTGACAACCTAACTGGTTATCATGGATCCTTACTTGTTACCCTCAAAAGTATACAGTAAAGATGTAGATGTAAATATTTGGATAAAAATATTTCTAAAAATTGATTTTTCGATTAAGAATTTAATTGAAATAATATTCTCAAAGATTTTGAGAAAAGTTCTAGAACTTATAAGAGGGAAGATCTCTTACTTCATTTTTCATAGAGATTTGGCAGAATGTCTACCTCACTTCTACTCTACTTAAAACCGAAAAAGTATGGACTATATTGTTTCCTAACAAGAAACTTCATCTCGAGTCTTCTGATGGCGATTCTGATTCATCTCCAGAACTTAAGGAAGATGTTCCTAATGAAGAGATCTCTTCTCTCAATGATAATCTTCTCAAGAGTCTTTCACTAAAATTAGATCTAATCTTATGTGAAGTAAGGAACATGGAAAAGGATTTGCGAAAGGAAGTTAAGGAAGTCAATGACAATATTGTTAGTCTTGAATCAAGACTAGTAATTATAGAAGATGATTGGAATCCGGTAAAATCTTTTGATCCGGCTTCAACTTTGAAGGAAACTCTAAAAAGTTGAAATTAGAGTTTCAAAAATGAGAAAATAGACATCAATTTTTGATTTCTTTCAATAATTGTATTAGGTCTATTATGAATAAAACTATCTTATTATGAATAAAATTATTTGGTTTATAATTTTTCTTGTGATAGTTTATGATTACATAGCATGTGCTTGAATGCTTTATCTTATTGCTATGTATGTTTATGGGATGTTTGATTTCGGTTTTCTAACCTTGATATTCGATCTCATATGTTGTGAACCCTAATAGTTTGGGTGACTTTTTGGTTTAGCAGGATTAAGTTCTAGCCCATGTTGGTAGGATTTATCAAAGGATCATGAGGGGTTCTGATTGAAACAATATGTGAAAAAGTCACAATATGTTGAATCGTTTGGTTTAGCATAAAAGCATATGTGTTTCGGGGTTTTCAACTTTTGCTTGTAATAGTTAAAAATAGGTTTTCAACCTTTCTCTGGTAAAGGTTGGTTGTTGTTATTCTTTTGTTTTGCATAAGGATGACAACATAATGATATTTCGGTATCAAGTCTCCCTGGAAGAAGATGCAAACATATTGGAGAAGGGGATGCGAAATTTGAGGTAACGACTTTGTTAGTTAATCGTTTTCCTGTTTAAGAAAAGCCTGATTTTATTGCATATGATTATTGCTTTTGCTCAACATAATTTTGGTACAATTGATGTTTTATTCCATTATTTGTGTATGAATGTGTGTGTGATTCAATTGTTTCTGGTTAAGAAAAACTATTATAATCTTGCTTTATTGTTTGGTATCAATTGTTTAGGCTTACAAAATTTCGGTGCAATTGCGATGCTTTAATGTTTATGCTGTTTCAATTGCTTCCGATTGAGGTGAATAATTATGCATGTTGATTTATTTGGTTTTTATGAATTGTTTATGGCTTAACGAAAGAAAAGGTTTTCGGGATGAATTATTTAGTCCAATTCGATTCCGGATAAGAGAAACTAAGTTAATTCTGATCTTAGTTAGACTTATCAAAGTGGAGGTTTCGTTTATTCAACTCTAATCGAATTCCTTAACAAGAAATGCTAGTTAACTAACCTAGTACTTGTCTTGTTTAAAAGAGAAAGGTCGAAGTTATATGGATAATTAGAACATGATGAGAAAAATGGAGTATCTTTATTTTGGTCTTATCGAACAAGCGATTGTATTTGTACAATAGGTTTAGCAAAGGAACTAAGGTACTTAGTCGATTTTTGGTTTGCTAAACTACTAGGGGAAATTGCTTCGGGCAATTGTTTCCTTGGTAACATATCAAAACAAAATTACTTTGTAGTTTCGGTTTTGATAATGGTTATCAAAAATGGTGTGTGGAACCCTCGTGCTTAACTCTATAGGTTTACAAGTCTTGTGATATTTGTAAGATCCATTCGGTTTGTCCTTTATTTGCACGTACCTTTGTCATTTTGTGACAAAAAGGGGGAGAAATATATGGAGTAAACAGGTAACACTGGTATTGATTTATATTGATTGGTATCACTAAGGGAAAGGACAGTGGTGCTTAAATGTTTATCTAACGAAAGAGTAAAGCATAAACTAAGGGGGAGTAGCATATCATATGATACTTGTAGTTATATGGACTACAAAGGAATAACAAAGACGTGCGTATTGGAAAATCTACCTATCTTACCTTTAGGGGGAGTATTAGCATTTATGGATTAAATGTATACAAGTTATTGTGTTGTTGAATTTGGGAATCAAGCGTATTTGTAATGAATTCTTGTAATTTGTTTATCAGTATGATGTAAGAGTTTTGTCACTAAAATTGACAAAGGGGGGAGATTGTTAGAGCATAACTCGGTTGAACCCACCAAGCATTGGTATGTCAAGTTTGGTTGTCATATTTTAGTGAGCCAAAACTCATTTAAAGAGTCGCTTGATTATGTACTAGAGTCAACTTCATATAGGTTAGCTTGAAAGTATTAGGATATGACAGTTTACAAGTATTACGTGAAGACTCGAAGATGTGAAGAAGTAAGGAGCTACAACGACAACATCATCGTTCCACTTGAGGTTAGTGATATTTGACTTGAACTGTTTCATTCCCTAACGTATCTTTCAAGTCGTGCATATTGAAAACATAATCAAGCATGAATGATTATACTCTAGTTAAACGTAGTATTAAGGAATACAATACGAGGTTTAATGTACTTAACCAAACTTTGTATATAAGACATCGACATAATCGTTTGAATGCTATTTTGATTATGTATGGGTATGAGGTGAAGATTTCATCCTAGGAAACAATGTTTTACATTCGTTTAAAGGAAGTAAATTCATGAACTTGTTTTGTGAATCGAAAGGGAAATCGCTAGGCTATTGGTATTTCTATTCATTGCATATCTTTTAAACTACAAATATGTGTGATTAGTATAAATGCTCATGACTTGTTTATGTTCTTGGTAAAACTATTCACAAGGCCTGACTTTTGTATTGGTATAACTTTTATTAGTAAAACCGATCTTAAGTAATCACCTGAGATAGTATGATCGATTTGTTGTAATTGGTATGACCAACTCTAGGAAAAGGGAACCGATCCTAGTAAGAGGTGAAACCGATCACAAGAGGGGAATCGATCCTTGTAAGAGGTGCGGCAAGTTTCTATATATTTGGAACCGATCCTATGAACATGTGCAACACGTTTTAGATATTGGGACCGATCCTATGGATATGTACAACAAATACAAGTTAGATACCATATATATGTGGGAACCGATCCTAGTACCTAGTCAACGGAATTTTTAAAAAGCTAGTGTGACTAAATCCGGTACCCACATGGGATAAAATCAAACTTGTTTTGGTAGAACCGTTGTTAGAGCATAGCTCGGTTGAACCCACCAAGTGTTGGTATGTCAAGTTTGGTTTTCATATTTTAGTGAATCAAAACTCATTTTAAGAGTCGCTTGATTATGTACTAGAGTCAACGTCGTATAGGTTAGCTTGAAAGTATTAGGATATGAGACATTACAAGTATTGCGAAGACTTGAAGAAGTAAGGAGCTAAAACGACAACATCATCCTTCCACTTGAGGTTAGTGATATTTGACTTGAACTTGTTTCATTCCCTAACGTATCTTTCAAGTCGTGCATATTGAAAACAAAATCATGAAGCATGAATGATTATACTCTAGTTAGACATAGTATTAAGGAATACAATACGAGGTTTATTGCTTAACCATTAAACTTTGTACATAAGACATCGACATGAATGCTATTGTGATTATGTATGGGTATAAGGTGAAGATTTCATCATAGGAAACAATGTTTTATATTTGTTTTAAGGAAGTAGATTCATGAACTTGTTTTGTGAATCGAAAGAGAAATCGCCAAGCATTATTGGTATTTTTATTCATTTCATATCTTTTGAACTACCAATATGTGTGATTAGTATAACCGCTCATGACTTGTTTATGTTCTTGGTAAAACTATTCACAAAGGCATGACTTTTGTATTGGAATGACTTTTATTAGTGAAACCGATCTTAAGTAATCACCTGAGATGGTATGATCGATTTAGTGTTATTGGTATGACCGACTCTGGGTAAAGGGGAACCGATCCTAGTAAGAGGTGCAACCTATCACAAAGGGGAATCGATCCTTGTATGAGGTGCAATAAATTTTTAGTAGAAAGGGGAACCGATCCTATGGACATGTGCAACAGGTTTTTAAGCAAAGGGGAACCGATCCTATGGACATGTGTAGCAAGTACAAGTTAGATACCATATATATGTGGCGAACCGATCCTAGTACCTAGTTAACCGAATTTTGGTAAATAGCGTGACTATGCAAAGTACAAACATGGAGGTAGAACCGTGAAACCCATGTTTGGTGATTGAGTGTTCTTGATCAATTAATATTTCTTGAAAGTCAGATGAACCAATTCTAAACTTGTTTGGAAGTGTGGAAAATCGGCTTCAAGATTGTAAGTATGAAAGAGGACTTACAAAGTAAGGATATCGACATAATTTGAACATGTTCAGTAACGCTTATCTTTAATTGTTCAAAGTTATTCCTTAATAGCTAAAGGAAGAAAATCTCGGATCGTATAAAATAAATTGAGAATCTTTTATTTAAGGTTTTCAATTTTATTTTTGGAAAATGAAAATTAGTAATGTGCATTTGCTAGTTGGAGATTTTCTAAGAGATTTTCGGTCATTATTTCGACAAAGCATTTCCAGGAATTATGGAAACCGAATCTGGAATATATTGCATATCTTGAGAATATTTTTGGTTTTGGAAATTCCTTGGTGTCCAAACTTCCTTGGTCTATAAATATGAAAGTTTGCATTTCGATCAAACTAATCCTCAGAGATTACAAAACTATCTCAGTTGTGCTGCTACTGGTGAAGCCGCCTATTCGAAGAGGAGAGTAACCTAATTAGGCGAAATCTCTTATGACCGCTTAGTTTAAAGACTTCTTTGGGATTGAGAAGCTCTATTAGTACCGTTGGTGGGAAACTAGATAATTGCGGTTTATCTTTTGTTTTCGATGATTTGATTGATGAACTTTGATTGCACCTAGTTTGTTTATGCTTGAGAATCTTCTCTTCTGATATAAGATTCACTCAAACTAGATCGAAGTTTCGACGTGGATCTTTAGGCTATTTGTAGATCTAAAGACGTCTTGTGATAATCCATTGTTTACAGACTCCGTTCTGTGTGTGATTGATCACAAGAGATTCAAGTTAATTGCGTGCAGGTGTTTATTGAAGATCTAAGAAGATTTGAAGACGAAGAAGATTTCTGATTTGGGTTCACAATCTTTGGTGTGGACAATACTTGTTTCGGTTAAAGAGGATCCAACTATAATGGGTTTATCCTTGCGGTAGATTGGATTTATTAGTTGAGTAGATCGGCATCAATACAATTCTTTGTGACTCAAAGTATTGATTGCAATATCTTGACAATTACTTTGGTAGTTGTTATTAGATAGATCTAAGGACCTGACAAAGGAGTTTATTGGGATAAACGGAAGAGCCTTTTGTCGAACTCACATCACTTGGTTCAAAATAGTTTTTACCAAACATATTTTGTTGTTCCTTTACTTGTTGAATACGAACCAAAGGAATTATTCCAAGTACGTGAATTATTACAAGTCGAAGGCGTGGGAATACAGACGGAACTAGGTGAACTATAGGTTTAGTTGCTTGGTCTCAACTATACGAAGTTGGTTTGATTTTGTATAGCGGCAATCACGAGAGTATTCAATTACGGACAAGGTCCCAGGGTTTTTGCATTTGCGGTTTCCTCGTTAACAAAATCTTCTTGTGTCTTTTACTTTTCTATTTTCGCAATTATAATTGTTTTTTATTATAATTAGAAGTAAAATACACAAATGTTAATTCCTATTTACTTGATAGTAATCCTTTTGTGTTTGGTTAAGTCCGAACCATTTATCAAGTAAACATAATTCGTTGTTGTATTGGCTCAATCTTGTATCCATAGTCAATCACGCAAGTTATCTTGTTGTTGTATTGTCTCGATCTCGTATCCATAGACGATCACACGAAGTGTGAACCGATTAATTATATTGTCTCGACTCAGTCCATAGACAATCACTTTCGGAGAAAGGACTTATAGGTGGAAAAGTTTTAGATTGAGGTATATTTGGGTACCCTCGTATTTTCAATGGAAATTTGGACCATTTAATATTTTAGATTAATGAGACATTTAAAAGCGTAACTAAATTAGGAACGTTTTATTCGTATAAAAAATCCTAACACAACGGAAAAATACGTCTCTACTATTAGAGGATAACCCACTCTTACCTTTTCCTGAAATATAACAAATTCCATTCTCTCATTCAATTAACTTAATCTGATACTTCGTGGGTTTGTTGGAATTAAAAGTTTTCTTTGTGAAGAACGCGGAAGTCGTGAGATTATCAACAACCGAGGTTGTTCCTTGGTATTGATTTTGGAACCATTGATCATGTTGGATCAATCTTGATTTTAGTTCATTGAAAGTAAGGCTCATGTCACGATTATGAACTGATATAACAAAGTTATCGTATTCTCGACTCAGGCCATTTAAAGCGTGCATCACTAGATCCGAGTCACTGACTCGTTCTAGATCAAAGTATTGACGGGATCTTTAGAACCATTTTCGGATCTAAAGACATCTTGTGATAGTCCCACTTTATTGAGACTCCGTTGCATGCATGATTGATCATAAGAGGTTTTTGGTGGTGTCGGAAGCGGAGTTATTATTGAAGACAAACGAAGATTTGAAGACGACAAAGTTTTTCTTATTAGTTTTCATATCTTGTGAATTGTGTGCAAAACCTTGATCGGCTGGGATCCAACTAGAATCGTGTTTATCTTTGATAGACTTTATTAATTAGTTACGTGATATCGGCATCACCTTATAATTTCTCTTTGAGATCTATATTGATTGATTGAGAATATAGAGTTTGATTATTTCGGTAATCAAAATATAGATTGATCTAAAAAGACAAAGGATTTTATTAGATTAAGCAAGAGCCTTTCTCAACGACTCATAATATCTTATTACCAAGATTGAATAGAGTGGTTACCAAACAGATTTATCCTTTATTGTTTGGAATACGATAGAAAGGATTGGTGATTCACGTACGTGTGACTCTAGAAGTCGAAGGCGCGAGGATACCGAGAAACTAAGTAGCTAGGGGTAGTCTACTTGGTCTCAACTATACGAAGTTGGTATTAGATTTTATATAGCGGCTTAATTATGAGAGTATTCAAAACTAGACTAGGTCCCGGGGGTTTTATGCATTTGCGGTTTCTTCGTTAACAAAATCTTGTTTGTGCCATTTACTTTATTATTCCGCATTATAATTGTTTTATTATAATTATAGTAAATTACACTTGTATGTTAATCTGTAACACTTGACAGTGATCCTATAGAGTTTCGGTTATTACCGTACCTATTATCAAGTGATCACTTCGTTGTCGTATCGTCTCGATCTTGAATCCATAGTCAATCACACAAGTGATCTTGTTGTTGTATTGTCTCGTTCTCGTATCCATAAACGATCTCACTAAGTGTGTACCGAAGTTGTTGTATTATCTCGACTTTTCATAGATGATCACACTAGGTAAAGGACTTATATAGGTTGATAAATAAAAGACTGTGGTGTATTTGGGTACCTCGTCTTTTCAATTGGTATTAGAGCAGGCAAACACGAAAAGATCTAAAAATCTGTGTTTGGTGCGATCCAACCTATAAGATATGAATTCGATTTCTCATGAATCGATTTACGGTAATACTCATCCAAAAGCTTCGTTTGATCTTCGCCTTCAAACGGTAGAACGCAATGAATGATCACCATGCGTGATGTATACGTTTCTCAACTACACTTTTATCCTAATCCGTGACTTAGCAAATTGTAGACTAGAAATCAAGATATAGTTTTGACAACTAAATTTGACAACAAGCTTGAGATAGCAACACTTGTGAGTTTAACTGAGCAATGTTGTAACAAACACGGTGCATGAATTTGATAGGGCTATAATTTTTGGCGTGTTTTTCGTCAACCATTATTATCTATCAAGATTTGAATTTAAAAAATTCTTAATAGATGTGAGATTTTTGTCGGAGAGAGTTACATTATATGGGTGATAATATCGTGAGTTTCTTATCTACTACGTATACATTGAGATTGTGATTTCAATAATGACAAAGCCTGTAGAGATAATGTATTTGTTCAACAACAATATAGTTTTTGTTATTTATATTTACATACATAGTATGAGAAGATAACACATTAGCATCTTAAATTTATTGGATCTTGAGGAAGTTCTTAAAGGTTTCAGAATATGGCTGGGTGTGTAGGGGTCTTTGTGTGAAGGGCGAATTGCTCGGTTTCAAAACGTTGGTATATGTTAGGAACAAGATTATGTAAGACATATGCTCAAGGCAGAATGCGTGATATTATGAATTGTTAAGGAGGTGACAATATAAATTCTTCGACACTAGCCATAGTTCTATTTGAGTCCAAGTTGTGTTGTGGTTTGACTATCATGACGTCAAAATGCTTGCTCAGAAATTGGTAAGAGACTAGAATGACATTATTATCAGAGCCCATTTAGGATGTTGAAGTAGTGTAAAAATCTTGGTATGTCATCTTTTGAAGTCTTTGTGAATATAGATACTTTTAGTTGCGAAGTATGTGTACAATGGTCTAAGATATGATGAGATTAGGGAAAAGTAAGACTCAATTAGTGAAATATGGCCGTGAAATCATGATCCAACGTGAGATAAACTTGGGTAAAGAAATACTCGTAGAGATGAGATCGAGATTAGGACGCAATAACTATGATCCATGGATTTGTTGTATTTGGTGCGCATATGATAAATACAAGATGGTTCGTTTTTAAAAATCTAATACGAAGGTTGGTTATATATTAATAACTAATATGAAGTATTTCATTTCCTCGCTTTGGTGGACATGCTCATGAAAAAGAACAAGTGTGTGATCAGTTGTTTGAATAAACAATTGGCGTTGCTGGAGTTTTAGAGATGAAGATTATGGTTATGCTAAGGAACGCTTAGGTAGACGCTTTGGAGTATACTAAGGTAGTTTTATTTGTTGATCGAGTAGTTATAAATATCATATCTCGTGGTTATAGTGCACAAGTTGGAGTTAGTGGATTAAGTGGAGCTAAACATTAGATAAGGTGGAGCAAGGCTTGCCAATATGGAGCTAGGCTTGTGGATGGAGTAAGCTTGAAGGGTCAGGAAAAGATTAAAGGTACATAATGATTGTAACTAAGTTAGATGGTAACATAGGACGAATATGACCATATATGGTCCTATTGAGTTGTCATCTTACACACGTGGAATGGTGTCAATCAGTGTGGAGTTTTGAATATGAAAGCATATCTCAAGATATTGCATAAAGGGTGGTCGTATGATAATGGTTTGTTGATCGACTTAAGGATTTTTCACTAAGGTGGAGACTTGTACAATCACCTATAAGATGGATTGTTAAATCTTGAGTTAGTGGCGTTCTAGTTTGCTTTGCTCTTTTTTTAATGGTGGTTCCATGAAACATTTGGGTGAACTACGTTTGATTTAATTCCTTACAACAAGGATGCATATGCAACATTTGGTACAATGGATTTTCGAATATCGAGGATAACAAGTTGATTGTCTCATGCATAAATACATGATCTGAGGTGGAGAATTGTTGGTAGGTCCGTGAGGAGTTTGAGTTTAGGATAGACTCATAATTGTCATGCATCTGGGCTCCCTTTGTCTTTGGGATAACCCAAACTTAGTCTATGATTAATTAGGTTTTTAGAGTTAAGAGTTTTGGAATAACTCTTAATTGTTTACTTGATCCCAAAGTCTAGGAAATTAATAGCTAAGTTAAGGAAACCTAAACTTATAAGATAAGTAATGTGAAACCTATAAAACAAGGTCTAGGCTATGGGTTTTGGCTTATGAGTTGTCATGGAAATTCTAATTAGATATGTGATGAATTCATCTCACCTTTTGTGGTGGATATGAGAGACCATTATGGTGAAAATGATCCATCATTATGGGTTGATGCAGTATTTATCGATGTTGAAAGATATGTCGTTATAAAGTATTCGTATCGAGATGTTGGTATGTTTAAGGATAAGATCATCTCAGTGTTGCTGGAAGTAATTATTGGTATTGAGCATTACACATCCATGATAATTTATGTCAGGGTGTGCAAAAAAGATCATCTCGTTGTGGTAGACAATATGGTAAACATTATCTCGTATGGTGAAGACACTACTTGATAGTTAAAGAGCGTTTGTGAGAGTTTCTTTTTGTTCGGTCACATTATGGTGAGTTGATGGATTGATTAGTCAATCATATGTGTAATTCTTAGTTGGCGGGTTCTATAATAAAGTAAGAGGTCGTAACCGGTTGGTGGATGTAGACATTGTATACATATTTTTGAAGCATGTTAAATTTGTCAGTACTTTACTTATTGCTTTTTTTATGACTTGCAATCTGTGTGGCTCTCTTTCTCCTTTTCTCATCATAGATCGACCATAGTTAATTTTATGGAGCAATCAAGCGAATCTAGGATTTCTTGTTGGCTAGTTAGTTTTACGTAATGTTAGCATGTAGGTGACTTTGAACCCTACAACTCTCCATATCTTGCTCTTTGATAGATCATGTGCAACACACGTCTTGCTTGGATACTACTCCCATGATTAGAATTGTTTCTAGTAACAACCGAAAGGTTTTCATCCGAAAAAGTAAAACGTAAAAATTTCATAAGCTTGAAACTAAGCACTCTAAATTTTTTAGGTCATGTTCATTTCAACTTATTTTCAGTAGATATCTTCCATCACGGTCAATAGTGGGAATTTTTTTCGATATTTGCCTTGGGCATCCCAATGTCATGGCAAATTCGATGTTAGAATTAGTAGTCGATAAATACTTGTCATGTGATTTATATTTTATCTTTTTGATAATAAGTTTCATTTTATTAATAGCAAACAATGATTATATTGGGGTTAAGTACATCAAGAAACCATTGAAGAACAAGAAAAACATATTGTAAAACGTACATGGTCGAATATTCCGTTAAGAGGAAGAGAAAAGACATCGGAGACCCAAAAATTACAAGTTTGGGAGAACCTGTTAAATCGGTAGAGGATGGTCTTTTAGTCATAGACTGACCATTTGATAAGGTGTCTTTCTTGGAAAGAGATACTCCATTAAAACAAGATTTTTTTTGCTTCATTCTTGACCGGAAAGCTTCATATTCCGGTGACTAGAGTTTGACTACCGAGCACTTTAACCACAAAATAACCAAAATAGAATAGCTATTAAAACTAAAAGGAATATTACGGGAAAAAAAAACACATAAAGAAACACTATAGGTGCTGAAACTGGTCTACAAATATTTGGTGTATAAATTGGTATACAAAAATATTTGGTATATAAATTAGTATACAAAAATTACCACTAGCAGAAATAAAGTTCCTAATATGAATATGGATAAAATAGTAAGTCATGACACGGCTGTTTTCACTTTACCCAAACAACCACATTTCGAGCAACAACAGCAAAAAGGTTTTTCATCCGAAAATGGAAATACCATATGGTCCTAGAAATAATATATTAGAGAGATTCTAGTCCAATTGACCTAGTCAATTGTCTGTTTGGTCCTATTTGGTAATATAAATTATCATTTGGTCCTAAAAATTATAGTTTGGTCTAGGTGATGTCATGGATGATGTAAATGTCATCTTGTAGTGGCAAAAAAACACCCTTATATTATTGTTTGGTCCTAGAAAATAATGGTTTGGTCCCAAGGTGATGTCACGGTCCTTTGTTTTTTCTCTCTTAATAAAATAAATAAATAAAACTTAAAATTTAAATATCTTTTGAACCATATGTCTAAAAATGATAAATTTTATATATTCGAAAAAGCCCTCGACGATAGCTTTCCAACGAGTACCATTGTCGCTATGTTTGAGCTTAATTTTTTGGCTTATTTTTAGCTATAAAATGAACTATTATACGATTCATTCTACAAATGAACTACTTTGATGAATATTATATTCTTTAATGAAGTCCATATAAAAACCCGAAAAATGAGACTTCATTCCAAAATGAAGTACATATAAAACATATACAAACGCACTTCATTTCCTCGAATGAAGTCCATATAAAAACATGAAAAAAAAACAGACTTCATTCCAAATGAAGTCCATATAAAACATATACAAATGACTTCATTTACGGAATGAAGTCCATATAAAAACCTGAAAAAACAGACTTCATTCCAAAATGAAGTACATATAAACATATACAAATCAAACTTCATTTTTAAGAATGAAGTCCATATAAAAACATGAAAAAAGCAGGACTTCATTCCGGAAATGAAGTCCATATAAAACATATAAAGCAGACTTCATTTACGAATGAAGTCCATATAAAAACCTCGAAAAAAGACTTCATTCCAAAAATGAAGTACATATAAAACATATACAAAGCAGACTTCATTTCGAATGAAGTCCATATAAAAACATGAAAATGTACTTCATTCCGTAAATGAAGTCCATATAAACATATAAAACAGACTTCATTTACGGAATGAAGTCCATATAAAACCTCGAAAAAAGCAGACTTCATTCCTTTTAAATGAAGTTCATATAAAACATATACAAACAGACTTCATTTCTCGGAATGAAGTCCATATAAAAAAATTTGTGAAAAAAACAGACTTCATTCAGGAAATGAAGTCCATATAAAAGCCTAAAAACAAACTTCATTTCTGAAATGAAGTCCATATAAAAACATCAACATTCTTTTTTTTTTTTTTGATCAATAACATCTTCATCTTCATCTTCAAATGAAGTATGTTTTTTTTTCATTCTCAAAATGGAATGAACTACTTTTATTATATTGAAAAAAATTAAAATCTCTCCAAACATAGCCTACAATGGTACTCGTTGAAAGCTATCGTCGGCGCTTTAGAATATATAAAATTTATTAATTTTTGACATATATTTTGAGAGATATTTAATTTTTAAACTTTTAAATATTAAAGGTAAGAATTTGGGAGAGAAAATTAGTAGAAAATAAACAAGAATCTGAAACATTCACGTGAGAGAAAAAAATAAGAGAGAAGTCTTTAGATATTTTAATAATTATGGACCAAATGGAAAAGGTGATTTCTGAAAGGACCAAATAGACATGGGACCACTTTGAAAAGGACCAAACCATATTTTTCCCACTTTTTTTTTGTAAGTGTAGAAACTAAGCTGTATATGATAGCATTCTAATTTTCTTAAGTCAGTTTATTTCAACTTCTGTTAAGTAGATCGAACGGTACCCATCAAATCTCGTATTATTATTCTTCGATTTTCAGATCAAAATGTCGTGATAAAGAAAGATGCCGCACTAACACGTTAAATTCATGTGTATGCGATGTACCGTGTAATGTTTTATTCTATAAAGTGGAAATTGAATAAATCCTTCCCTTTCCTCACGAATTCCCTCCAGTACCCTGAAGTTCGTCTCTGTCAGTGAGAAAGAGAGAGAGCTAGAGAGAGAGGATCAGAGGGAGATCTTACAGGGGAAGAAAAGCTGTAGAAATTTCTTTGACTTCAGTAACCAAACCCTAATTTGTCATTTACAAAATCATTTAAGGTAAAATGATTCTTCTGTTTACAAGTTTCTTTACTCATTCAGTAACTTGTGATTCTCGTTTTCCTCTGTTTTTTTTGTTAAAAATCTCCATTGGAGATCATTGTATGATGTATCTGAAGTTTATTATAGCGATATTCTGAGTAATAGATGTAAAGGCAATTTCTACATTACCATATTTTTTGATTTTTCGTTTTTGTCCTTCTGGTTTTGTTATAGCTTAATCGGAGAGATTTTTGAGGTTTTGAAGTGTTCTATAAGAGATTAACTGAGTTTCATATGATTATTCTCTTTTAAAAGCTTCTTTACTTTCAGTAAGTTGTGATTCTAGTTTACCTCTGTTTTCTTTCTTCAAAAAAATCTCCATGGAGATCATTATATGACGTTCTTCAAAATCTCCATGGAGATCATTATATGAAGTATTCCAAGTTTCTTAAAACGATTTTCTGAGTATAGATGTAAAATCTATTTCTAGATTACCGTATTTGTTGATCTTTCAATTTTTTTTTCCTTCTGGTTTTGTTATAACTTAATCGGAGAGATTTTTGAGGTTTTGAAGTGTTTTATAAGAGATTAAACGAGTTTCATATGTTTATTCTCTTTTAAAAGCTTCTTTACTCATTCAGTAAGTTGTGATTCTCGTTTTCTTTCTCATAAATCTCCATTAGAGATTATTATGTGAAGTATTCGAGGTTTCTTAAATCGATTTTCTGAGTTAGCTGTAAAGCAATTTCTACAGTACCGTATTTGTTGATTTTTCGTTTTTTTTTTCCCTTCTGGTTTTGTTATAGCTTAATCTGAGAGATTTTTGAGGTTTTGAAGTGTCTGCTAACAGATTAACTGAGTTTTATAGTATGGGTAGTGTTTGAATCTCGAGTTGATGATAATGATTTCGCCGTGAATGGATTTTGAGTTTTGGTGGATGGTTTTAATTTGATTTTGGTTCGCATGGTATCTTGTTAAATATGCCTTGATGTTTGTTGTTCTGTTGTTCTTAGTACAAACTTTGAATTGTACTTCTATTTCTACTGTATTAGTTTCTACTTTAGGCTATCCTCCTTTTTTTCTTCTTTGATTTGTTTGTTGAGGATGAATATATTAAGTTTCATGGATGATGTTCATGCATTTGCTTCTTCTTGAGGGACTGGTGTGTATGTATGTGACTTAAGCTTTGGTTATGTATAATATTAGTATTCCGATGTAGTGGTGATGCCTTAGTGGGTGCTTCATATTTGTTACTCACTGTTATAGGTTTGAATCTGAAGATTTGGTGGGTTTCTTACACAACTTCCTGATTTGTGCTATGATTCTTAGATGCTAGTCTGTTATACGTTTTCTGTATGGTTTTTAATATCCATGTCTGTACTCATTTAATCCTGGAAACTCTCTCTTATATGGTAGTATATCTCATCCTGCTATTCCTATTGATCGTTCCAAATGACTACTCTTGGTTTTTTTAAGAGTAAACAATCTCTTGTGCATTGTGCAGTGTCCTTTGGTCTGGCATGAGTTTGTGTGCATTACATTTAATTGGCTATGTTTGGAACACACTTTTTAGAGAATGACTCATTTAGAAGTGGACTTGCTAATATTATGGTATTTGTGGATATGAGTAGCTTTGCTTAGTTTAATTGCTCCGTCTACATGTATGCTAGTTTCTTGAATTGTCATGTCAATTGGTTTGAACAAGCATTACTTTATTACTTAGTTTGCTTCATATTTCTGACTCATTGTTATACGTTTGAGTCTCTGAAGATGTCATTGGGTTTCCAACACATTTTCTTGATTTGTGTTATGATGTCTTAGATGTTGGTCTGTTGTATGTTTTCTGTATGGTTTATCAATATCCCTGTCTGTACTCCTTTACTCCTGGAAAGTCTCTCTTATATGGTAGTATATCTCGTCCTGCTATTCTTTATTGATCTTTACAAATTACTTGAACTCTCGGTTTGTATGTTTATAATTGGCTATGTCTAGAACACACCTTTTTGGAGAATGCCTCATCTAGAAGTGAACTTAGTAATAAAGAGTGTTTTTATTGTTCTTGCAGAAATGGGTGATGAGAATGTGCAGCAGACAGCTAGGCAATTGCATGATTCTTTGGATTTGGACAGGTACGAACTGAAAAACATGTGTCAGCTGGACATAATGAATGATGCTTTCGCTGCGAAGGTAGAAAATTTGCTAGGAAGGTGCATCAATGCGCGTACTCGCTTCGGTGTCGCTGTTAAGAATGTTGCTACTGAAAGAAAATTGACAAAGATGCTAAAGCAAAGTGCAAAGAAGCGTTCGACTCACACTCCATAGTCAATCAAGGAGGAAATTGACAGCATCACAAAGGTGCTCTTCGAGGATTTGCTCGAGGTCAATGAATAGAGTTTCTTGCTTCTTAGAAAGCAGAGGTGTGCAAATGAATGGAGGGAAGTACTTTCTTAGTTTCGTGTGATGTTTTTTTTTTTTTGAGTATTAGGGAGTAAATCCGATGGGATTATGAGTAGTAGTTAAGTGGTCAGTCAGCAAGTCTGTTTGTTGCTGCCTTAGGCTTTAGCCTCTAGCTTCATGAACTCATGTTCTTTCAAACAAGAACAAAAAAGGTTTATTGCTTCTTCCTGGATTTATCTAAACAATTTCTGTTGCTTTGTTAAAATGTTATCTTTTGCTGTATACAGTACTATAACCCTTTACATTTCCTATTTACTGAACTTTTCTTTTGAAAAGAAAGAAATTTCATGAAACCATTACAATGTTACCGTCCTTCCCAGACACAGTCGTAGATCGGTGAGATATCAAGCAGATGTTTTCTTGTTGGGTTCAAAAACATACTTGATCAGAGAGTCCTTGATTGACAATAACTCAGGGAACTCATTCTTCAATTTAGACGCATCCATCTCGTTGTTGCTTCCAGGTTCTTCAAGTGTGAAGTTACTCCACTTAAAGTCTTGGTTGATATATTCCTTGTACATCTCTAAGATCTCGTTGTGGCTCACGACACCAAGGGTTTGTAAAGTTATAAATACCTCTCAAATTCCTCTTGGCCATCTCTACTGCAATTGGAAGAAGTTCATCTAAGACTGTCATACTGTTTGGAATATTAACAACCTTGTTGTAACGGCTGATCTTTGTAATGAAGTTACGTGGGTTGCTAAGGTCTGAGGAAATGGGCATGCGGACTCTGAGAGTGCAAACATTGTCATATTCCTTCAACAGCTCTTCAACCTGGTTCATTAAGCAACATCATGTTTCAGTTACAAAAATAAAATAAAAAAATAAAAAATCAGTATATGAAACAAGAAATCAAAAAGGTGACAGAAGTTACCATGGCCTTGGTCTTTGAATAGAATGAACCAGCGAAATTGGGTGTGTCTTCCTCCTTGAATCCGATACCTGATCCTTCTGGGTGTTCAGCATCATAATCAAATATACAGCCAGTAGCAAAGTTCATCATCAGCAATCCATTCTGTCTACAAACATCTGCCAAGGTCAAGGTACCAGTGACATTGGTTCTTATGGTCTCAGTTCTGTGATCCTCGCACCAGTCAACATTGGGTCGACCAGTCACACCTGCAGCATTGAAAACATGAGTAGGCTTGACCCTCTGAATATCGGCCACCAGCGTGGACTTGCCTCCAGACGCCCTCTTCCGTACTCATATGCTATACCCTGTTTCTCACAGATCATGCCAAGGAGACCTCCAATCCACCCTGTTCTACCATATATCAAGAACTTCAAAGATGGTTCTGCAGTGGTGGGGTTGGTGGTCTTTTGAACTGGATCCACCATTTTGTTCTGAACAAGGCTGTCCGCATTGCATCACAAATTTTAAGATTTTTTTCGGGTACTTCAGTTCAGTGACTGTTGGTATTTGCATATTTTGAACTGTCAACATAATCTAAGATTTAAGTTCATTGACTGTGATTGTAAAAATATTACACCACGACGAGTTTAGGCATTATTATGATTACCCTAGATGAATTTGCTTGCAGTGGTTGTTTAAGGATTCCAGTTACAGGTAAATTGCACATGTTTGTAAGAGCAGATCTCGGATTCTGTGCTTATGGATTTTCCGCAAGGTGGACTTCACGGTTGAAATGTCTATGTTTCATTCCATTTCCATTACAGGTAGCAGGTTCATATTTATTTAAACTAGTGTTGCACCCGTGCATTGCACGGGCTCAGGTTGGCAATCCAATAGTCTTCTTGTTCTTTTTCTGTGTGTTTAATATTAGTATTTGTGGATCAACCATTCCCAATAGACAACAGTCAGCAGTAGAAGTAGTAATACCTCAAAATTATAATTGACCCTTTGTAAAAATCGTACTGAAGAAAAAAAAAAAAAAAAACACGTACAAAGCAAATAAAGTAACGACTCTTAGAGCCTATATTCAAGTTCACTTAACGCAGCCATATACACTTAATGTGTTCATTGATCACTTTTCCCCAACACATATTCAAGTTTGGCATTCCCAGTTTACCAGCGTATGGTGGTAAAGCCTTCTTAAAATCTCCAAAATCCAGCAAAGCACTTCCGTAGTTTTGCAATGTTATCTTTATCCTCCGTGAAGCTGCTTATGGAAAAGAGTTATTAGGGGATCCCTGAACTGTCTCTTGATTGCACGAACTATAGAGGTAACAAAAATATATGGCAAAATGGATAGCTTAGAGATGCCACTATTGATTCCAGTAAGCAACAATTGAAGAACTAATGCATGAACCGGAAAATATTTAGATAAAAGATAGGGGGACACTTGACAGCCAAGATTATTCCACTGGTATATTAAGAAAAAGCATCTCAACCTGTTTTAACTTTAATTATCGGGATAACAAAAATCTTAGGTAGAGCTTTTGGTCTCGTTGTGTCTGAAAACGACTCGTTTTTCTTTTCTTATGCTTCTTTTATACTACTTCTCTCCATAATACTCACCTCGCCGAGTGTTATCCCACAATCATTCATTGCATCCCATAGTACTCTACCTTACTTAATCTATCAAATTTAGATCCCTTTATTAATCATTTGAAACTTAATTATTTATTTCATTTATTATATAAATACATTCCCTATATCAGAGTGCGGAGATATACCATATTTTAATATCCATATGGTCCAAAAGATTTGAGGATGCAGCCAAAAGATTGTATAGAAGCTTCCAGCTCCGAGCTCATGGAACCCAATGTCTTAGGAAGCTTTGAAACCTCGGCTAACTTAACCTCCTCGCTTGACACCTGGATCCCAAAATGATCATACATCTCTTAGATTTCAGTAATTTATTATATGATCAAATCACACATTTGATGTAAAGAATTATTGTTTCCTTACCCAGTCAAGAAGAGGAAGCACCACTGGAATTTCCCAGCTCGCATCAATATACCACATATCTGGTGGAGAAGAATAACCTTGTCACCTATAAAAACAACAAAAGATGTATGAGAGTGTACGATCCTAATCGTGCTAATCATAGGTTATAACACGATTGCTACTGTGTCACATATTCTTATACATGACTGCCCGGGTATACTAATTACCAAAGAATTATATCTTTAAGAGGCAATGTTCAACGATTGGGTGCTTGAAAGTGAAAAGATTTTTCATGCTAAATCCTAATCTCATATAATTTTTTTTTCAGAATTCGGCATAGTTCACATTATCCTACGATTTTCATCAAATCAATTTTTTTTTAATCGATTCATATCTAGATTCTCAAACCCACAAATACCTAAACAACTAAATGAAGAGACTAACCTAAGCTACCAAAAAAGGGCTTCAATTCACCAATGAAGAAAAACAATTTTAACAGCACCTGAAATGATTTGACACTCAATATAAAACATGAAACTTACCGAGTGTTAGCTGAAGTTTGTAAAAATGGTTCACAGTAAATGGTTGGAGATCAAGTGCATCTATAGTCTATAGTAATTCATAAAGAGCGTTGAAAATATTTCCCAGAACGTTTGGACTTATTGCTACTTGAAAATAAAGTGCATAGAGACATGAAAGAAGAGATAAGATAATAAATAAGACAAAGAGCTTGAACAAACGTCAAATTGTACCATAGACTTATGGAACTCTCTTGTTACTCCGTATTTCTGGGTGATGTTGGTAAAATAGTACCATAGACTTATGTTCTGTAATTTTGGTGCTATATATGTATTATTACCTGCATGAAATAAGAAAGCCCTAAAGAAAACATCTGGACAAAGCAAGTTTTAATAAATTTGAGCATACTCACCTGACATGCCTGATCCAATCACCATGACATACGGAGCAAGACATCTAGCCCCAGTTTTCGGTAGGCCAATCGTTGTAAAGAATAAAACAACAGACTTGGATGCATTGCTCTGTGTTCCATGGCTGCCACTCTAGGTACTAATTGACCTACTAATTAATTTGCTTTAACTTTTACGTTTTAAAAGAAATGAAAAGAAGTGGATGATGTCATTTTCATCTGTTACTGATATTATACAACTTTTCTTTTGTATAGAAACCCCCTTCCAAGATTATGAAAAGGCCACTATGAGACTGGAAACCGAGACGTAATGAGCGATAAAAAGAACTTGCAGACACCACAAACTCAGGGTTGGGATCCAGGAACTTATATATAGGAGCTCCATTAATCTACTTAGATTATACACCAAAGGAAAATTAGAATAACTAAGGCAACTAATAAAGTGAGAACACTCATTGCAGCGGCATCTAAAAGATATGTAATGAACGACAATGAAAGAAAAATAATTGTTTTAGAATTAATCAAAGGATAAACATAAAAATTACCTCAGTCCCATTTTAAGATTTCTCACTGCATATTAGGGGTAGTCTTGATCAAGCTTGCCTACACATCTTACACATTCGTTACTAAAAAGCCAAAATTGAGGAGTGAATGAATCACGAAACGATGCAGAGAAAACAACACACCCCAAAACAAAAAGGTTACTATCCTTAAAAAGAAAGAAACTTCTCTTGGTGTTTCTATGTAGGATTTGTATTCAGAAAAGATTTAGGGCTAATAGTTTATCCAATCAACAACCTTCAACACAGTTGAGTAGTAATGAGTATTATTTCTTAATAACGGAATTCCGCATCAATGCGAAAAATATGAAATACTAAAGGATAACTACTTACTACTTGACATAAGTAAAGCATAAGAAAGAACCAGAAATCCAACATAGCCTGGAATGGGTGTGTTGACTCAAAGGAATTGATGCCAACACCACTTGTATACACATGATAATGAGGGAACAAAAATAGAGTAAGAAGTAAGAACACTAATACCGGTAAATGCTATAAAATCCCATCTTCATATTTCAAAGCATTTTGGACCAGATTGCGCAAACCGGATCAAGAGAAAGTTTATAATTCCTTCTCCTCCTTTGGAGAACCTCTGAGATACGTTTCTACGTTACATATAAAAGGAAAATAAAAATCCCTAATTTAAAAGAACCCAAAAATCGAGCAAATATTAAATGTCATTAGGTGATGAATAATCTGAAAAACACAATAGAAGCAACAAAATATAAATTAAAACAGAAAGTAGTCAAGGAATGAACCGTTCTTGGTATTAAGCAGATATCGATATGAGGCGCTTCCTTTCATCAGTGATGCTGTGGCAGCAGGCTCAACATTTCCACGATATTCATTACTTTTTTCAGATATTGAGGGAAGAGAGGAGGGAAAAGTAGAGAATTTGGGCTTGGAGATTACCTTTTAATTAGCCGCTGGAGCAATGGGTAATCATCGTAGGATATATATTTAGTGATTGATTCTCCAAACTAACTAAGAAAGAGAAGAAGTGGAAAAGAAGATGGAAAGTTAGGGTTAGGATTTTTGGCTGTTTAGGGTTTCGTGAGAACAAAAAAAGGGAGACAAACGCGAATGAATTAATCAGGGGGAGAAACGCGAGTGAACTAATCAGGTTTTTGGAACGTACACTTCACCTACCCAGGCGTGGGTGCTATAAGAACATTAAAAAAATCATAAGAAACTCTCAAATCCTATTGTTCGGGGCAGGAGCTCTAGAATTCAAGCTTTTGGCCTAATTTTCAATGAGAGGCCAGCAATTTCTACTCAAATTATATATACAATGAAATATTTTTTAGAAAGAGAATGCAATGTTAACTTCTTCTTCTGGTGAACCGTGAGACCTTATTCTTAACAGCTATTGCTTCATATCTGTCGGTTTTGAACTACACATTGCACAAAGTTGAATTAGTACAGTGGAGCAGTTGTGGACATAATTAGATGGAAGTGAAAAAATGACAAAGGGATGCCCTCTATGTTTCAGTTCAGGACCTTCAAAAATCCCAGTAAAAACTTAAGTTTTGAGGTCTAGGTTTTGGTTCCCATTAAATCAATTCAGCAAAGGCATATCTGAATAAAGTTTTCTCTTCATTGAAGAGGTTCTTGGAAATGTCAGTAGATGTTGAATGCTCATCAATCTTGTTAATGCGCATGGATCTTTCTCCCTTTCAGATAAACTGCACCAATGTGTATCATCATTTTAGCTACATGGAAATATCCTATCCACACGTTTGAACTGCGTCACACGGAATGAGCCTCATATTTACAGTTGGATCATTTTCTTCTGACATTTCTGGTTCGTGAAGGTTTCTGCTCGGCAGGTTAACAGTACATTCACTATGGGATGTTTCATGTAAATATAAAACATTCAAAGGAACATAAAACTAAAACAAAAATTGTCAAAAATGACGACTGAAAAATTCCATTTTAATGTAAAGAATAATCACTATCCCAAAAAAGAAGAAAAATACAGAATCATAAATTAAAATCAAGTAAATTACAAACCACCACCCCTAAAAGCTTTCAAATTCATATGAAAACATATAAAGAATCTATAAATGAAGGTTTCTTACATGCCAATATATAAGAAACAATAAGCAAGCCCCGAATTAACTAACAAACACAGGGAATGATAACAACCAGAAATAACCTAGTTTATTCTAAGTTCTAAGGGCTTGATCAGAATAATAGAGAACAATGAGCAGAAAAACTAACTGATGAGGATGAAAAACAGTGGATGCCTTGTGGTAGGATATAGGCAATATAACTACCCCCTACAAAGTACAAACTAATACAAAATGCAGACACATCCATTGATCCATGAGATATCAAGCAGATGTTTTCTTGTTGGGTTCAAAAACATACTTGATCAGAGAGTCCTTGATTGACAATAACTCAGGGAACTCATTCTTCAATTTAGACGCATCCATCTCGTTGTTGCTTCTAGCGGCAACAATTACCTTAGCCTGTTCTTCAAGTGTGAAGTTACTCCACTTAAAGTCTTGGTTGATATATTCCTTGTACATCTCTAAGATTTCGTTGTGACTCACAACACCAGGGTTTGTAAAGTTATAAATACCTCTCAAATTCCTCTTGGCCATCTCTACTGCAATTGGAAGAAGTTCATCTAAGACTGTCATACTGTTTGGAATATTAACAACCTTGTTGTAACGGCTGATCTTTGTAATGAAGTTACGTGGGTTGCTAAGGTCTGAGGAAATGGGCATGCGGACTCTGAGAGTGCAAACATTGTCATATTCCTTCAACAGCTCTTCAACCTGGTTCATTAAGCAACATCATGTTTCAGTTACAAAAATAAAATAAAAAATAAAAAATCAGTATATGAAACAAGAAATCAAAAAGGGTGACAGAAGTTACCATGGCCTTGGTCTTTGAATAGAATGAACCAGCGAAATTGGGTGTGTCTTCCTCCTTGAATCCAATACCTGATCCTTCTGGGTGTTCAGCATCATATTCAAATATACAGCCAGTAGCAAAGTTCATCATCAGCAATCCATTCTGTCTACAAACATCTGCCAAGGTCAAGGTACCAGTAACATTGGTTTTTATTGTCTCAGTTCTGTGATCCTCGCACCAGTCAACATTGGGTCGACCAGTCACACCAGCAGCATTGAAAACATGAGTAGGCTTGACCTTCCGAATATCGGCCACCAGCGTGGACCTTTCCTCCAGACGCCCGCTTCCGTACTCATATGCTATACCCTGTTTCTCACAGATCTTGCCAAGGAGACCTCCAATCCACCCTGTTCTACCATATATCAAGAACTTCAAAGATGGTTCTGCAGTGGGGGTTGGTGGTCTTTGAACTGGATCCACCATTTTGTTCTGAACAAGGCTGTCTGCATTGGAGGAGACGCCATTGCTATCTTCAGACCCATCACAGAATCTCTCAATCCCGGCATCATCAACATCCTTGGATGAGGCAATAATGCTCCAGAAACATCACCCCACCAATCAGGATTCTTCAAGTACCAATCCATAGTCTTTTTCAAACCTTCTTCCCATGAAGTCCGTTCTGACCAACCCAAATTCTTCAGCTTCTGATCATCCAAGAAGTACCTTTGGTCATTGAATGGCCTGTCCTCTACAAACTTGATAACTGCCTCTGGATCAAGAGAGAACAGTTGGCAAACATCCTTGACAACATCAATCACTCTTCTTTCCTTCTTTGTGCCGATGTTGTAGACATGGCCAATTTCTCCTTTATGAAGAACAACCTCAAAGGCCTCGGCAACATCTTCACAGTAAAGATAACTGCGCACGTTGGAACCATCCCCATGAATTGGAAGTGGTTTGCCTTTCATCGCCAAAAGGATGAGCTTTGGAATCAATTTCTCAGGGAACTGATTTGGCCCATACACATTGTTTCCTCTGGTGGTTATGACAGGTAAACCATATGACCTCCCATAAGCCATCACAAGCATTTCTGCTCCAGCCTTAGTTGCAGAGTATGGGTTAGTTGGGAGAAGCTGAGAAGCCTCATGATTTCCCACGACCGCATCTTCGTCTGTTTCTCCATAAACCTCATCTGTGCTCACATGAATGAACCTTCTGATCTGACCAGTAACCTTACAAGCTTCCAGAAGAACATGGGTTCCATAGATGTTGTTCTTGGTGAACTCAAAGCTGTTCCCGAAAGAGTTGTCAACATGAGTTTGGGCAGCGAAGTGCATAATTGTATCAATAGACTCAGTAATAAGAAGGAAGTTGACCAGATCAGCACTTCCAATGTCTCCCTTAACAAACTTAAAGTTAGGTGACGACCGAGAAGGAAGTAAGTTCTTGAGATTGGAACAGTAATCAAGTTTGTCAAGGACAACAATCTTATAATCAGGATAATTCCTGATTAACCTATTGGCAACATGTGATGCAATGAAACCAGCAGCACCAGTAATGAGGATGTTTTTCGGTGTGTAATTCGCCATATTTATCAGTCAGTCTCTGCAGATTAAAACGCAGAAATATGTTTCAGAATAACAAATTATTGAATTAACAACCAAGATCAAAGTTAGCAGCTTTAAACCAAACATTACATAATAAAAATAGTACTACTCTAATTGTTCATAAAAAGGTCACATACATATCAGGATATCTCTGTTCAATTTGGGAAAGCGTGTTTTCTAAAAGAAAATTCCACTACCTAACCAATGTATCTCGATTTTCCACACCTCACTGACACAAAAAAAGAGCTCAAAATTCACAAGAGTACAAATTTTACATTAACATCCCATAGATCATATGCAATTCAACATAATTTTCCTAATTAAACTTGTCTAATTACATTTACTAAATTCTCCAACCAAATAAAAAATAATCACTACCGACCAAAAAAACAAACAAACACGGATTTCGCAAACAAAGCACTAAATTCAAAATCTTGAGAACCCTACTTTCAGCTACACAATGGAATTAAACAAACAGAATTAGATCCATATATCCGATCCAAAATCAAATTAATGTACAGAGCTAAAACAGTTACACCGATCACCAAAAAAAAAAAAAAAAATTGCGAACAAACGGATCAATCCTACAACGAATAAGATACAATCACAAAACAAGAGAAAAAAGCATTTTAAGACTTACAACAATAACAAGGAGATATATATGTTAAATCTAGAGAAGAAAAATATAGAGATCTAATTGAGAATGAGAAGAAAGGGAATTGACTTACAATGTTTTGGGATCCAGATCTACGAGGAGAATGAGAAACAAGGAGGAGGTGAGAAATTTATATTAATGTTTTAAGACAATTAAGGAAAAAGATATTATTGGTGGATATATATTTCCGAAATACAAAGAGACTCTGAGAAGATGATGACCAGAGAGAGATTTGCGAAGAACTGATGGTGGCTGGCTAAGATTGGTTTCTTAAAAAGAGGGACGGACTCACTATTTTCGTATTTCAGGTTCTATTTTTATAATGCACTAAAATAATTACCACCACCGTATTCTACGTTACCGTCAAAAATCAAAATTACTTTCAAACTGTGCCACTGCTGCTAGCCTGCTACTAAAAGAAATGGGGCGGAAATGTATTGGAAATTGGAAGTGATCTCAATTGGGCAAAGGGGTGAAGAGGTTTTCAAGTTCAAGATATAGTAGAAGAGATAGTAGACGGTTAATGTGGTACAGTGGTAAAATCGTTGGGTGAGATGATATCAGATATTAGCAACCCGAGTTCGGATTAATCGTCTGAAGCTCGTTATTAGCATTGGGTAGGGGGTGTTGTTGGGAATTTTTTTTTTTGCCTAGTTACCCTAATGGTAAGTACTCATCATTAACATCATAATGGGGGATTTTTCTTTCTTTCTGTGAGAGCTTTTACTTTCTTTACCTAACTATTTGGGCTTAGGCTAAGTCATATGGTGTTATAATCTAGTAGATAGATCAGCAGTCCACGTCAGCTTGGACTACCGTCCAGAGCTGTTTGATTCAATGTAACCAATCTTAGCCGTCAGATCAAATAATAAATTAACATGTGCTGAACCATTCAACGAAAAGGTAATTTGGTTCACCGCTACTATCTCGCTGCTAGCTTAACTGCGAGCAAATGCTAGGAGAGAAACTAGTGTTAACAAATAGACAACACTTTTTTTTGAACTACAACACTTTTTTGGCTAATCTAACCCATATGACTTAGCCTAAATAGTAAATACTTACCTAACTACCTGGGCTTATAAATAGTAAATAGGCGGTAAACTTTAAACTTTAATGTTTTAAGCCTTTGTAAAAGTAAAAACAAAAAAGTTTGGAAGGTGATATATTTCGTTAGTAGTCCTAGTTTGGTATTGTTGTGAGTTTTACAAAAGTGCTTTTCTCGTTGTGATGTGTTGTGCGTTGTTGTGCCGTCTTTTAAAAATAAAGTAGTGGGGCGTTTGGTAAACTATAATATGTAAAGTGTTGTGGAACCAACAAACTCGTAAATATTTTTGGTAAATTATCATGTTGAAGTGCTTATGATGTGGCTAATGATCGAAAATAAACATGTTCTAAAAATTCTTTTAAATTACATCTATTAATAATAAAATCTTTTTTTATTTTGAATATATTATTTAAAGAAAGATAAAAAATAATAATAATTCTTTTTCATGTTTTAATCATTTAATATTTTAATGTTATTTTAATTTTAATTTTAATTTTTACCTTTAATTACTATTATTATTATTATTTGTGGAAATTGAATTATTGTCCCTCCTTCTGATGGGCCTTCACAAATATTCATTGTCCACTATATTAATATCCCTAATCCAAAAACAAGGAAATTTAATTAATTATACTTTCCTTTAATACCCCCTCTCAAACTTTAGTGCACTTTTATTTTTTAGATCTGAAAACGATCTTTTTCTTTTCCTTTCTCCGCCATCACCACCACCCCTCTCCATTATCGGCACCTTACCACCGCCACCATCAACGTCTCTGCTAAAACCACCATCGCTATCCTATCAGCACCACCACCAGCGATATCCCTACCAGCACCACTACAACGATCTCCACTATCAACAACATTACAAAGAGAACCATATTTCCAAATCAATCTCAGATTTAAAATTACATAGAAAAACTTATTTTCAAATCCTAATCTTTATTAGAAATATCAGGTTTATTCCGATTTCAGTTGATTTCAGCTTGAAGGACCTGAAATCGATGATAACAGTATGTATCAGTTGGGAAGATACGATGGAAATCTTCATCCGTAAGTAGATCTGAAGTTTCAATTATCAAAAATAAATTAAAAGATAAGTTTGATATCTTATCATTATTCTAAGTAGTAACCTAAATTTGATCTTGGGTTTGATTTTTTTTTGGTGTTGATTCAACATGGTTTTTTTTTTTTTCGATTTTAAATTGAGCTCTTGATTGTGATTCATTCGAAACCAAGCAAATGGAGTTTGTTGTACTATTGTGGTGGTGGTGGTGGTGGTGGTGATAGAAACTTTTTGGTATTGTTGTTGTTATGGTGATGGTGGTGGTGGAAGGTGTTGTTACAAAGTGGTGGTCTTTGGATGTTTGTTGCACTATGAGAGATAGTGGTGGCTTTATTGTATGAGTTGGTGGCGTTGTTGGTATGAGTTGTTGTTACGAGTAGATTGAAGCATGTTGTTGCGAATGAAATATATGGTGGTTATCCTGGGTTGAAGCGAAGGGTGATATTGATCGACCCCATGGTTGTTGATCCATATATTTTGGATCAACTATAGTTGTTCATCCATATATTTTGATCAATCTCTGTTGTTGACCCAATTTTTATTGGATCAACTATGGTGGTTTTGGTTGGAATGATGAAGTTGGTGTTGGATTTTTGGTTCTGGTTGTTTTGGTGGTGGTGGTAGTCGGAGATGTGATTTATTGGTGGCGAATGGTGGAGGGTACGAATGAGAAATTAGTCATGGAAATAGTAGTAGAATGGTGGTTCCTATTGTTGTAGTTGTCGAGATTGGTTTTGAAGATGGTCTTGAGCTGTTGGTGTTTATGAAGCTGCTGTGCAATGAAATATGGTGGTTATCTGGGTTGAAGCGGGCAGTGATATTGGATCAACTATGGTTGTTGATCCATCTATATGGGATCAACTACTGTTGTTGATCCTTTGAACTCATGCTTTGTAGTTTAAATCATGTAAATTTGTTCCAATGTTGAACTTGTGGTGCAATGGTAGCATGACTGACTCCATGTCAGATGATGCGTGTTCGACTCACGCCAAGTTCACTCCATTTTACATGTATCAACTATCATTATTGATCCAATTTTACATGGATCAACTTCCATTGTTGATCCACTAAAATTGGATCAACTTCTATTGTTGATCTTTTTTTCTTGGATCAACTATCGTTGTTGATCCCCTAAACTAGATAAACTTCTACTTTTGGTTCTATTTTTATTTGGATCAACTATTGTTGTTGATACAAAAATATTTGAACCAGTGGCGGCGGCGGCGACGGTGGTGGCGGCGGCGACGAACTTGTGGTGGTGGCGGCAACAGACTAGTGGTGGTGGAGGACTAGTGGTGGTGTAATGGTGGCGGTGAAGGAGTGGTGGTGATGGTTGGTAGGTGGTGGTTGTTGAACGGTGGTGGTAGAATGGTAAATGTTGGTGGTGGTGGTGCTAGTGGTGGTGGTGAAGTGGTAGAGGAAGAAATTTGTTGTATTTTGATATAAAGAAAAATATTATATGGGTGAGGGTATTAAGGTAATCTAATATTAAATGGATAAGGTTATAAAAAGTAGGGACATATTTATTGTTTGTATAAGGACATATTTATTGAGTGTCAAAAGTAGGGACATATAAATAATGTACCCTTATTATTTTATTTTATTTTATTTTTTAAAAAAGGTCTAATACATTTTGGTAGCAGGTAGCCTAACAACAAGCTGGGCACCTACACCTTTTTGAATCACAATACCAAGTCTATAAAAAAGAGTTGGAAAACTTGTAATTAGCATCACTACTTAAGGAGACAGCTTGCACAACCTCCTTAAGAATGCAATCGTGTCATCACCCAAGTTCACCCAAAGTGGAAAAAAGCTAGACTTGAAACCCATATCCATGTGCGAACATGTCTCCATATATTTGTTACGTTTCCGAGTGACTCGCCATAGAGATAGTCCGCCCGGTGCGAAAGATGTAGTCTTGGCAGTAGTAAAGGGTGAAACACCCGTAACATCCATGCATACGTCTTTACCATCCTCCCAATTGAGAACAAGGAGATCTGCAGGTCGAAGGGAAGTACATGTATTTGACGAGAAGCCTAGTGACACCTCTTTCCGTGCAACTACACCAGCTTTATAACACATGTCTCCGAAGACATCTTTCGCCATGTCATGTCTATACTTTTGCCCAACTTCTCCAGCACAGTGGACAGCGTGGTCTCCAAAAACATCCATGGCTCGATTGCAACAAGAACATGCACTTGTCATCCCCGAACAAAGGAATACCAAAACGATACATAAGCACTGACCTAATTGTCGAGGTCCAATGGCTTGATTAAGACCTTGAATAGGAATAGCCTTGAGGAAGTCCATAGCATGTGGCAATGTTGTTGTGCCACAAGGTCGTCACGATGTGTCATTGTGAAGTTCATGGGTACATTATCCTGACGACATCAAAGTAGATAGCCGCCGCTTCTTCATATATTGGGGAGCAAAATAAATTGATGTCAAAATTAGAATTAATAAGCCCACAAGACCGAGTGAACGATTGTAAAGCATGTTTGGTACTGAGACCGGAGTCTAAAATCAAGGTTGTAGTAAGATAGTGCTTTGGAGGTCTTGAGAGTCCGAGCGCAAGAAGCAAGGAAGTAGTCGCCTGGTATCGCCATGGTGTAAACGCCTAAGCCACCGTCTTTGATTGGCAAGTAACCAAGCGTTGTTGGAGTAAAGCCAACCCCGCCCCATCTCCCACGATAATATTCTGCATGTACAACATTAAGTGTTGATCATAATAAGTTGCCGCACCCGAATAGCAATAGGATGGGTGGTCCGTGTAATCGCAATCTACACTGAAACACCATCGCAGAAGATCGTAAGAGTAGCAACTCACATTGTGGATCACGCAAGGGATTTAACTCTGTCCATAAGCTTCATTGTCTTCTCGAACCCTGTCTCGAACTATGTCTCGCAGCATCGCATATCTAAAAATTTGACTGTCCGCCTAATAGCTTTATTCCGGTAGTAGGTTTCCAATGGGCGGAAGGAAAGTTGCACCATTATCTCTTCTAGGATCGTAAGAGGGCCAAAAATCTCGCTTGGTGATGTTCGGATGTAGACCTCTTCGTGGGCCATCTTGTTGAATGATTTTGAGGGCTTTGGCGACCTCAAAGTATCTCTGCTATAGTCCCGTCATCCAGTACCAGCTTGCATGGGTAAGCAGCATTCAAAGAACAATCTTCTCAAACGATGGGGTGTAATTATTATTTTATAACAAAAATTAATAAAATTTGATTAGTGAAATAATTGTACATAAATAAATATTTAAGGGTAGATTTGTCTTTTAATATAATAACAAGGTTAAAATAGAGAATCAATTAATTAAAATTGAGTGGGTCCACAACTTATAACTTGTCGCTTTTAAAAGCTACTCATGTAGCTTTTAAAAGTTGCCAAATGCTTTTGGAGAAAAAACACTTTGAAAAAAGTTTACCAAACACTATTTTCCTAAAAGTTTGTTATAAGTTGGTTACAAAGTGTTTTTGTAGGAAATAAAGCAATCCGGGCTGTAAACTTTTCATGAGGTTAAATTTTAATTTTTAAGCATCTTTTAAAGAGAAAAAAAAAAAGAATTACATTCCTAATTCGACGACCAAAAAATATTACATTCATGCATTCACGATCCATGCGACTGTATCGCCAGTAACTCTTTTTATCTTTTGTTTTGGTAGGCATGTATTGGTATTACGGAATTATTAGGGTAGTTGTACCATATAACTAGTGTGCAAGTGACATGCTGCCGAGCGAAATTCAAACATGCATGTGTGACCTAAAAATAAAACAGTTAGGGTATCGATTGTTTATATATGCAAAAGCAGTACTGGGTACGAGTTGCTTGCCGATAAAAATAAAATTACACTACTGAAAATGAATTTTGTTTAGAAAAGAAATGGAGA
>JAJJWW010010308.1:0-26308 GCA_023531295.1 Papaver armeniacum | reverse complement strand
AGTTAAGCATGAAGCACAAGAATACTAATGCAATAGTAACAGGAAGTACTACTACAAAAAATCCTAACAAAACGCCACTAAAATCTATAGCTATCCCAAAAAATTAGTTGCCAAATGCTTTCGAACTAGTCAAAGGAAACTAGTAGTTCCTAAATACTTCACAACAAGTTGACCACAACTATTATTTTTATTAGTTTCTGAATTCTTAAGCAACAAATATGTGCCAACTACCTGAAATACGATAGTAGCCTAATGATTTGAGAACTACACAAAGGCAACTGCTAGTTCCTATATATTTCGGCAATAGGTCAATCGCAACTACTGTTTTCATTAGTTCCCAAACTCTTTAGCATCAAACATATGCCAAATACATAAAATGCACTAGTAGCCTCAGACATCTAAGCAACTAAAAACAACAACTAAGGCCAGACTAGTTGCTTAAACCGCTCTTCAGCAATTAAGCTTCGACAATTAACCGATTTTCTAGTTGCTTAAGCCTTCGGAAACTAAAGCCAGCAACTGTGATTGCCAAAGGTTTGAGCAACCCGAAAACATCAACTAGATTATGTTAATTGTTAAAACACCTCTTTTAGATGTTGGCATTTAAATTAAAAGTTTTTATCTCTGTATAAAAAAGATTTCGGGAACATGTTCAAATCGCTTTGCAATTATGTTTTCCATTTTACCTGTAAAAAGCGCACTTAATATTTTTTTTAGCTTGATGTTGTTTACTCTTGCTGTGAATATTATAAGCAGGATGAGAAAAAGTCACTTAAGTATCTCTTGTTGTAACCAAAGTTAGACTAATGAAATTTAAGAGTCTATATGGTAATTTCACTATGGACAATTTAAGTCTATAGGCAAAGCAAAAGAATTTAAGAATTTGAATACAAGGGAAGGGTAAGAGTATCCTCCAAAATTTCATTGTGTTTCCACCAATCAATTTAATAAGAATATGCTAAATTTTAACACCTTGATTTGCTATTAGCATTCATTCTTGATCGGTGTTTCTGGAAAAAAAAAAAATGTTTTCAAGTGGAGGAATTTAGACTAGAAAAATAAACAAAGATGGCAGTATGTATAGAAGTTTTAACAATGAAATATGTAACTTAAATCCTTCCAGCACTCAGTTTAGATTATCGTTCATGGAAATGGTAAAGGAAACGAGCACCATGAAAGACACTTGAAGTTTACAAAGACTCCAAAATATGCATCGTCATGTCTTCCCAAATGCCAATCAAGTATCCAATGTCAGAATGCTTCGCAGCTGAACTTTCGCAGCGAGACTAAGTCCTAACATATGCAATAGCCTAACAACCCCCAACCCCAGTAAGAGATACGCAGAAACACATCCTCCATTTTGTAAGGCATATGCAGTTGATAACTGGCCAAGTCCTACAAAATATAGATTAGTTAATGACTTATTATTAGTAACTCACCATAGATTACACTTAAAAATTCAGAATAAGCCTAAGCATAGCAAATGGTAAAATATACTGACAAGAAACGAGTATCAATTAAACAATAAGCTGATACAGGACAAACAGAAATATAAATTCCAGTAAAAGAATGACCTGTTAACAAAAGAGCAACATTACAAATGCTAAACAATAGTGCTTGTATCTGGACATATCCATGGACTAGCTATAGCAACGATGCTGCGACCTTCCTAAAAATTCAGCAGCAATTAGCTATCTAAGTATAAAACAGGCCACATTTAGAACCAAGAAAACAAAGACATAAAAAGGGATGCATAACAGTGACTAACAATTTGCCTAATAATCCTAAAAAAACACCAATATTGTTCTCTACCACATATGACATAGTGTCTCATCAAACTATGATCTATACTAAACATGTGGGGGAAACAAAACCCAAACATCAACTCATCATCAGATATCCCTTAAAAACCAGATTGAAGAAGCAAATCCAGACAATACCTTTTACAAATAAAATGCCATAGGTACTCAAAATACTACAATCATGAATACTGATGAAAACTTTAGGACAACAAACAATTGAATCTCATCATTCTTCAGTAAAGAATCAAAATTGAGTAAAAGATAATACTTGTATCGAATGGTTAGTAATTGAAGCTTTTCACGAATCATAGTATTTGAAAATCTTGAACCAAGAAAACTATAGAGTTAAAACCACAACTTATATCATGTCAAATCCGATAGAAATCTACAACAAGAACGTAGTCATCGAAGTTACTATAGCAATTCAGGATATGAATATATATAAGACCTTCACCTAAATGGTTGAGACTCTCCAAAGAGGACTCTCACAAGATCTGGGAACTTAACAGTTGAATATACATATTCAAAACTACTGCAGACTTAAACTATTATGGTACTGTTATACCAGCAAACAAAGTGAAACTAAACAAAAATTATCTTTAAACATGCCTTCTCACATTCCTTTCTCTAAAATGGCGTATACCTAGTAGCAGAAATCCCAGTCAACCAGGATGCATGAATGTATTAGTGCCGCTTCATAAACCAGAATACCGACTGACAAGTGATAAGATCTATGATGTGATACATCCAAACCTAATGGTTGAGCGCTGCAAACATAGGAGAGATTTTCATGATAGTGTATAGTAAAAATGATCACCTTGTATGCAATGTAAATGAATAAAATACTAGACAGTAGAAAATGGGATAAATAATTTCCCTAAAACTTAATTATCTGAAACCATTCACCAACAGGCACCAAGAGCTATCTATTATTCCGTGGGTCATTGATGTGGGCCTCACCAAAAGTGACTTGATGTACAGTAAACGAGCCAAGCATAACTTTGCATTCTCAATATTTTGTCCAAGGGGAGTTGAAGCAGAAGTCAGGACATGCGTGGGAGCCAACAACAGCACATCATAAAGATTGAGTTTCAAGAAAGAAACATGGATAAATTTGTTTGGCAATTATGTTACTTAGCTATCAGGACAAAGAGAAGCTCCACAGTCCAACGAATCACGAGGATCAACTGGAATAAATTGAAAACTGAACATATATATAAACAGGCAATTGAACCTAGGATAGTTGAACCTAAATCAGTGAGACAACATGTTTCTTAAGAACCAACTATTCAACCTAAACACTACATGGTGCAAAAGTGAAAGCTAGCTTATACTACCCAAACCAACAAACATATAATATGAATCCATTATATACAATTTCAAAATTTTAGCAACCTATGTAAGTCAAATTAGTGAGAGAAAAAAAATAGGCTACAGATTTGATGGAATTTCTAAAAAAGAGTTGATACAACCACAGATTCCACCTGAAACTGAAAAAGAATGACATCCCGTTAGCAAATTGATACAATTACAGAACACTTTGATGAAACCATTGAAGCTGAACCATAGAACACTGAATACTACAAAATTTCAACAATTGATTGAAGAAAAACGTTACCGAAATCGAAATCAAAAGGCAGCCTTGTTCCTATCAGCTAAGTTGTATTAACCTGCGCTTGGATCTTGGTCGTTTTATCTCAATAATCGAATAGTTGAAATGCTCATTACAACTTCAAAATGAGTTTGTTTGAAAAAAATCATTACTAGAATCGAAATAAAAGTTGTGATGATCATTTCAACCATTCAATTAATTGTCCTGTGACTGCCAGCACCTCATCCTTTCAGCAAGCTCCTTGTATCTCAATATTCCCTGCAGAAACAAACAAGGAATAATGATTAAAATAGTCATGTAATATGCAAGATGAATGGCCATGTGAAACTCAAGTGAAGTTATATGCAGCAACACAAATAAACAGTTAGGAACCAAATCCCCACATTAGTTAGCTAAATCATGACGCAAGATGACAATTAATACCTCACAAAATTCTCCAGTTCATCTTCTAACCCTCTTTCAAACGATCTTATTAAAATCCAACCTCTGTCTGAAACACAAATGGAATTCATCATATATCAACTTAACCAAATCTGAAAAAAAAATCATAGAGTAATTTTGTCAAACAGCTTATAAGTATATGTGAATAGAGATTTGCAATGTCAGAAACTTAACTTTAGTTCAAACCCAACTGTTAGTAGAGAAATCAAATTCTCTGATAACTTCTTTTTCTTCCCCATCAAGTGGAAACCGTACATCTTTTTCTCACCATAGCATCACCTGTAACTTTTTCAAGGTTCTTCGGCAGGAAGAGATTTGAGGTCGTTCATATAAGTGAATAAAAAAACTTTCGGATAGAGAGAGAATAGGCGAGACTATACAAAAAAAATAAGGAATGAGTGTGCCTAGAACTTTCAGCCAGGTTTCATTTCCCACAAAAAATTAATACACAGAAACCAGTGTTTGTGCCCAAATTTTTTGGGCGGGGCATTTCAATTAGGGCGCCAAAATTGCCGCCATGTTTCTTTGACCACTATTTGGGCGCCAAACGAATTTGTGGCGGCAAATTTACACTGGACAGATAAGATGGCAATCCGAGTGACATATTGATTTTGTTTCTATTGGCCAAAATGATATCACACGGATCAATGACTTTTCATAGTTTGTTGTCGTTAGATTTGAAAGAGATGGGAGCAGATGTAAAAATATTCCGAGGCAATTCGATTTTTCGTTAAAACAAGATGTGGTGGGAATTTAGAGCGAATACGTATGCTTCAAATAAAAAGAGAGGTAAAAAAAAATAGATCATACGTGTATACACATGTCAATTATGTTTGTGCACCATGTTTATGGCGTGGTCAAATATCATTTTTAATTAGTAAATCTGGTTGCTTGAAAAAAAAAAAGTAAAATCGGGTTGTTAGCTGATAAAATTGATGGAATTAAGTGAAGTCAATGGATGTAAAATGAATGTGGTCGATCGACATTCAATGAAATTAGTGGATAACCGGAGAAACCATACAAATGTAAGTCAGTGAGGAATCTCTAGAATTTGTCGGAATATTCACTCTACTTAGGAATTCGTTCGATCTCATAAGGGATGCTTAGAGATTTACATAAGTCGATTCCCAAACAAGATTATACGCTCCATAATCTGTTTAATCTCATTGGATGCACATGGATATTTACATGCATGAGTCGGCTTCAAGAAAAAACTATACAACTCTATAATTTGTTCAGAACAAGTATACGAATCTAAGATTGGTTAATTAGTTCCTTGAGATGCCTAGTAAATATCTGTCATATATCTGAAAAGTAAGAGAAAAAATAAATAGTAATCTTTCTTTCAATCTTTCGCTTATTCTCTCGTCTGGTATATGTTTCCCCCTTAACCTCACTCATATAAAATGAACAATGAGATAAAGAACCCTATCTTGAAAATATTTTTTCCCCGTCTAAACTCATAGAACCAATGATGAAACTTAAACCAATAAGATAGACAAGAAAGATGGATTCACTTTATGTCTTATACCAGCAAAGTACACATACATATGTATCCTCTCGAGGAATTTAGCGACCCTATAGAATTTCATGAGGATATATCGAGGTACAACTGCAAACAAGATTTTATTCAGGTATGGAAAAGTCGTCACATTAACCAAAAACGTATATGATTCGGGTTGCGGTTCTATTAGATCTAGTAGAGGATTTGGATTTTTCTACCAAACTCATATTCATGGTGAATTAAGCCCATCTAATTCAATTAGGGTTGTCGTTGGGTATCCTATTACCGGTACCGAACCGACACCAATTGATTTGGGTCCTATTATGAATCCTAATATTGGGACCATTGGCAATCCAGATACCCAATCATATACCCAGTTTGAACTCGAAATCACACAGTGTCTCATTGGTTAATAATTTTTTAAATCAGATTCAAAGTATATATCTAGTTTTTTTTTTTGATTTTTTTTCATTTCATATTTCCGATTTTTTCTTACAGTTGATATTTATATAGCACAGTAATAAAAATGAAATAATAAATGTTTACAAGCTTCTAACCCGGTGCATACGCACCGGTTATCTGTTTCTTTGGACGAAATTGTGTTAAATCATCCATCCAAAAAGGAATAATATTACCGTAAAGTATTATGCATGATGTCTATACGATTCCAGAAAATCGTTCCTCTTGACACAATTATGTTAATTCATCCATCTAAAAAAGAACATAGTTACAGTAAAGTATTATGCCTGATGTATATACGATTCTAGAAAAAATTGTATTTTTTTTTGGGTAGGTAACATGATACCAAAAAAAAAAAGCTAACTATGAACTACATTCCAGAGAATAGTGATGTTTGCTGGGGGAGAACCTTTCGTCCATCTATCTTGGACTTTGTGAGTGAGTGCATAAGCAGAAAGTGCGTGAGAAAGAGTATTGGCCAATTTTGGCACATAAACAAATGCACTATCATTAAGATTGCTAGAGAGTCTCATGATGTCGTCCTTGAGCTTCCATATTCTCCAGAAAAGGATTCTTGCCACAACCATTCAGGCAATTAACCACAATTTCACTATCCCCTTAGAAAATAACAGAGTTGAGAGTCATATCTGTTGCTAGTTCAGTTACCAAGTGAAATTTTATCTGCTTCAGAAAAAAGGATTGTATTCTTGAAATCCCCACGGACCCATCCTACTCGTAAATTTATTAGGTCCCTTAATTAAATTAGTACTAAAATTTGTTGTTAAATAAAGTTCTAATACGTTCTTTCTTTGTATCCAATTCTGATTGCCTAACTTGACCATGTGGAAAGTTATACTTTGCAAAAAAACAAAAAAACACTCACTTGAAATTTGTAACCCATTTAGCATAGCACGCATTGGATGATCTGTTATTTGTAATTGCATCCTGGTTACATGTAGTATGAAGTTCTTCCATCATATGTCTCTAACTAATTTTGTATGTATTCATCGAATTGCCTCCATAAGTACACTATCACGAGAAGTACACAGACAAAAATCATCATCGTGAGAAGCGGTTTTTCACAAGAACCGGGCCGAAGGGTCTCCTTTAGTGATCCTGTTTCAACATTTTTTGATTTCCTCTTCGGTCTTCATGGATATATCTTCTACATATGCAAGGATTGTTCTTTTTAACCACAAAATTTTTGAATTCATCGATGCTTAAGCATCTTAGTTGGTTATTACGGCAACCGAAACCTGAAAAAAATAAAACAAATTTGATTTGAAAAAAACTTGTATGCAAGTAAGAGAGATAATTGGGCATCGTGCTTTACTGTTCCAAAATCAAAATGAAAGCAAACTAAACAACTAAAGTCTGGTCATGTATGTGTTCAAAATCTAAAGAGAAAGTACAGTAAGCAATCAAGTAAAACTTGAAGCAATTACACCAACGGCCGGGGTAAAACTGTATATTAATGTCGTTCAAAAACTGTATCAAACATGGACCTGCAAGATAGAGGCAATTACACCAACGGGGTAAAACTAACCAAATTGCTGAGTCCTGAGTCCAACAAATAATAAAGTGTTACTCAAAGCAGTCCATAAATAACAATCATTTGTGGTTCAAACGATTTTTTTCTTTTATAAATTTGTTAAACTTGTTTATGTCGTCAAATATCTACAAAAAAAAAAAAAAAGAATGTAAGCACATATCTGTTCAATCACTATTACTGGAATGATGATCATTCAATCTAAAAGAATGACTTTTCAAAAAAAAAAAAATCTAAAAGAATGAAGCAGAATAAAATCCCAAAAATAAGATTCTTACCTGTGCAATAATATGCCAAAACATGGATGGATTAAGATTCTCGGAAGATTGGGAATTCACAGTATACTCATAACTTTATCACGAACACGATGTTGTAGAAAAATTTAAGCCCAACTCCGTCTCGTTGATAATTTTTAGAGAATCTGTCGCAAATAAATATGGTTTTCAAACTAAAAACTAAGAGTCGTAACTTTTCCGGAAGAGAGTCGTGTCTTTTTGAAACAAAATTGAATCTTTTCATATAATTTTTTTTTACTTTTTGACGGTAGAAGAATATCATTTCAAATTAAATGTTCACTATTCTCTCTCCCGCATACTTTTACCATAGCTGCTTCCCGATTGATTTTAAATTGTTTCAAATTTGAAATCATCTTTACACATAGTTATAGCTTTACCATGTAAGATGTCTCATGATGATTATAATCTGAAATGGTGGCCTTTGGTCAGTGATTCAACTCTTTTGTTGAGATGAGTTGGCAAGTGTGGTGGTGACTTGGGAATGATCTCAATGACATGGCTTAACCACAAATTAGATTAATTGTAGACATGACATGTGGCACTTTGGGGTCTCTTATTATAAAGAAAGATACGTAGTGAGGATTAAAGTCCAAAAAAGGACCTAGCATTAGTCAATCTTAGGGAAATCCTTTCGACTCTATAATTCGTTCAACATTATTAGATAGCTTAGATATTTATATAAATCGACTCATAGAAAATATCGTCCGACTCCCTAATTCGTCAAATCTTATTGGACATACTTAAAGGTTTACATAAGTTGAGTCCAAAAAAGATTTATCTAACTCTTTAGTATGTTTGTTCTCATCGGAGTATTCTCATTGGAGTGCGACTTTGTGTACCACCTCTAAACCTGAGTTGCACGTTCCTCCACACGTTATTGGATCATTTTTAACCCTAGTTATTTACCTTATTTATGATTTTGTATTTTAAAATAAGTAGAACATGTTGGGAATCAGAGTAAAAATTGGAATTAGAATTATTAACATCCTTCTCCTTCCTTCCATCTATTTTACACTACACTTCATTGATTTCTTCATTGATTCCATTTCTGAATAAACACTCTTGATAGAAAATGTAACAAAACATAAGCAAGTTTTTCTTGTGATCTAAAAGCAACTCCTGTTAATCAACAGTTAAAAACAAAGTCACACAAATCTGCATATAATCCTCTTATCTTTAGAAAATGGTTGGTTTTGTTCCCCACTCTGAAATAAGATGAGAATCCTCAAACCTTAGAGAAACAATAGATGGCTAGTACAACATTAAAGAAAAAGAAAAATATTTTGTTTAATTCTCAATAAATGCATTTGAATCGTTTCTTATTCTAATGTTGATCCAATCTCTTATACGACGTTACCATTGATTCAAACCTCTACCGTTGGAATTGATACTACTGAGTTTTGTAGCAAAACCCATTCTTGATTAATCTCTAAAAACTATTTCTTCTGATTATACCACAAAACTCGTTGATTATGATGCTAAATCAATCCCGTCGGTTCAACCTTGAGTATCGTTCACCGATTATGACACAAACTCATTGATTCAATCTAAAATATAAACAAAACCCCATGCTTTGGATCGATGTTTCTGATGTTGAGAAAGATGTTAAGAGAGAAGAGAGAGATTTAGGCTTTGGTGGCAAAACAAAAATATAGTCTCCAATTTCCAAGGTAAAAACTTATTTTAATGAATAACCAGGATTAAAAATGTGGCCTATGAGGAAGGGAGGAATGTGCACCCCGGGTTAACAGGGGTGCACAAAGTCGGACTCTTCTCATTGGGTGTGCTTAAGGATATTAAAGCCGATTCCTAACAAGTTCATCTGACTCTGGAAACATTTACTATAATTAGATAGAGTTTGCTCTCATTGCATTTTATTTGATATAAATGCATAGAAATTTACTTAAGATGATTACTTACGAGATAAAACTACCTCTCCGTAGTTTATTTGTGCTCACTGGATATGTTTAGTAAATTACATATATTGATTCCATATAATTCTATTCGACTTTAAAATTCATTCGGTCTAAATTGATATGCTCATAGATCCATGATATTCGATTTAATTATAAACAAATTCACTCATAAGGGTAAAAATACGAGCATAAAAATGAACCTAGAGAGCTATTTTAGATTTGGTATTTGTATTCATTAAAAATCCATTAAAGCACTCTCTAAAAACTTTGGACCCCTATACAATGGTGTCACACTATTCGTCAAGTTAAAATAAATTTTCAAACCAATGACAACCATCAGATTAAATCTTATACTTTTGGAGAGCAATCAAACTGGTGTCAGAAACAAGAATCGTCTAACATTGCTGCACTACAACTCGACCTTGCTACATATCCCCGCTCCTTTCCACCATTCTCTTCCACCACTAGGTGGCTTCATCCAAGCCATAGATTGCAACCATTTTGATCCCATGGAGAAGCAGGGGGTCCCATTATAATTGAATTGCACCAATACCTGCACGACACATAAGCGGTGGAAAGGAGTGGGGGAAGGGGCTGGTGGACATATAGCATTTTCGACTATAACTACAGTATATGCACGTGAGACATGCACATGTCAGAAATCTTGGCCGTACATGTATTTCATTGTTTACATCTCCGAGAACTCAAGAGTATAAAAAGATAGCGAAAACCTAAACCCTAATCTTATTTCTATCTTCTCTGCACTCTCACTCTCGCCCTCACCTCTGTCTCTCCGCCTCCCTCTCCCTCGCTTAGAGAACTTAGAATTGAAAATAGGAATCCTAATTGTACCTCTTCATTTTCCCCTTCTAAACTCATCTATCTCCGAATTCTGTCTCCAAATTTTTTTGATCTTTTTTTCTCTAAACTGATCGCTTGCATCAACAATATTCATAATCAGTTTTAGATTTATAGGATTTCCCTAAACTAATTGTTATGCTACGTCGATCTATAAAATCACCGAAATGATTAGGTTTTATCGATGATGGAGCTATCGGTGGAGGTTTGTATGACTACTACTCTAATGGAAGCAGATATTGGGAATACAGAGTCTTTATAAAGGTTCTTGGAATTTGAGAAGGACCTATTTGTCAGATAGATCAGCTACAAACTATTGCTGTTACTCAATGTAAACTTACTGCTGCTAATCCTCTTCCTCAGGAAATGGTAAGAGTACTTTTCTATTCGTTTTGTAATTTTGGGATTTTACAACACATTTATTAGTAATTCATAGAAAAAATTGTAATTTTGTCCCAAGAACTAGTGTTTTGTCGATGAAATGCCAAAATAAAGGTTATTGGAAGGACTATTATGAAAGACACATAACATAATATAGGTCAGTTCACGACATTGTTGGTTAGCTGGTATAGTTGGTTAGTAATGTTTAGTGGATCTTAAAAAAAAATTACAACTTTCAACATGCTTGAAATACTTGGTCTGGCTGAAATTTGTGCAAGAATGAAAATGGTTAGCAACATGGTTTTAGTACACTTTATGTAGTCGAAAATTTTGCAAGTTTAGCAACATGGTCATTGCTAATTGTGATATCCTAAGAGTTAATTAGTGTTTGGGTCCTAAGTTTTGGTACCTTTTAGTGTTTGGGTCGTAAGTTTGTCCGTTATAGTGTTTGGGTCGTAGACCCGTTAGTCAAATGAGTCAAACGGTCAAACTGTCAACTTCCGTTTGTTAAATGATTTACGGGAGGTAAATTAATATTTTCTTCTTTCACATTCATATCCGTCGAATAAAAGATCAATCTTTCTCTTCTGCTGCTGTCTCCAGTTTTCGCAGCTTTTGTTGCATTTTTGTTGTCATTCCTCTGCTGGTCTTAGCATTACATTGCTAGCTCATCCTCGCCTTTTATATGATCAAAACACACCCATTAATCTCCTCACTTACATATCAGTTTGGAACCATCTTTTATTCTCATCTGAGCCTCCTAAAGAGCTTCTAAAGATAGCCCTTTTTCAGAAACGGCCTCAAAGGAATCTTGTTGGAGGTATTGAACGTCATGCGTGAACCTTCAACTTAGCTCTAGATAAACGAGTATTTTAGAGTTGCATCAAAAAATCAGTAAAGAAGAGGGGAAGGTTTGCGGCCATTTAACAAGTTACAGCCATTGAATTAGATTTGTTATTGATGGTTTGGGGTAATGTATGAGGGCGATTGATGTCTCTTTAAGGCTTATGAATGATAGGAAATGTTTCGTTAATTTTGGATATGAATTTGCAGGAATTTGAGAGCATGAGAAGATGATCCCTTTGCGGACACCATCATTACAGGTCTTGCCCATCAACTGTACGACAAAAATCCACACATATGATAAATGTGTAAATTATTTAACGGGAGGTAACAGAAGTTAATATTTTGACCGTTTGACCGCTTTGACTAACGGGTCTGCGACCCAAACACTATAATGGACAAACTTACGACCCAAACTCTAAATTGTACCAAAATTTACGACCCAAATACTAATTAACTCATATCCTAAATGGTGAATATGGCCTCTAAAAGGCTGAAATTTGTGCACGAATGAAACTGTTGTGGGTGATTTTGTTTTTTGTGCTGCTTAAATTTATTGTGTAATTGTATTGCTGGAGCAATATTCTTATGTTGTAGTTCTTGACAACGTAATAATCTTAATCTAATTCAATCTCTGAAAAAATTTCACGGCATACAACCATTTCATCTGATCCTTGTTTTTTTTGTGGCTTCTGTGTTGTAGTGCATCTCTGGGGAAGGGACCATTTGTTCAAGCTGACCAGGCAACATTATACTATCGGATTGTGATCATTGTTTCTTTTGTTTTTTTGGTTGGACCCGACAACGCAACATTATACCAACAGATTGTGATCAGTGATCTGTTTCCCTTTTTTCTTTTATGAAATGCTTTAGTGTCATCTCTTATCTATACTTCCTTGTAATTAAGTGTATTGTCTGAGTAAAGCACGTCTGAGTTTCTAAAAGAAATTCCAATAATAAATGTATTATTAATTATAAATAAAAAACTACAGGTTTATTTATGAAATAATTCCTTTTTAGCTTTATTTCTTGTATTTTAGTTATTAAATTTTCATTAATACTGGTTTATAGTCCCAATTTTTCACACGTAGAAATTTGCATTAAGGTTTATATTTCCAACCCCTCGCACCATAACCTAAGAAATTTGCATTAATGATTATTCCCACCTAAATTTGCATTAATGATAATTGATAGTTTCAACCCCTAGCATTGGTAGAATCGTTTGACCAATTAATTATTAAATTCTGTATTAATGTTGGTTCACTGCAACCAATGAATTTGCATTGCTTAAATGTTCTGCAAGTACATGGCAACTACACAAAGTTAATTGCCCATATATAGCAAATGTTTGGCAACTACCAATATTAATTGTTGAACGATTCAGTAACCATCTGTCAACTATAACTTTGTTGCTTTAACCTACTGCAATTCGGAAATCATAACATTTGGCAACTGCATAACTAATTGCTTAATAAATTCACAACAAGATTAAAGTTAGTTGTCATAATGTTTAGCAAGTAGTTGACAACTACAACATTTAGGTGTGAGAATGTTTGGCAAGTAACTAGCACCTACAAAAACTAGTGGGTCTTAACTATGGCATTTAACAAATAACGTATTTGGCTACTACAACGTAAGTTGCCAAAAGTATCCATAGCAACTAGGCATTTGTAGTAGTTGCCTTTGCATTTGGAAACACCCCATACGGCCACTTAGGCTTCGCAACTACCATTTGTTGCCTTTCTGTTTGGCAACTAAATTTTTATTTTAGGCAACTAAATTGGTTTGGTTGCCATTGCTCGGGTTTTTTGTAGTGGTAGTTGTTGTTGTTGTCCTAAGATGTTGGTGATGTTGGTCCTGATGAATCTCCTCCATTATAATCATTTCTTTTCTTTGTTTCTTTTTGAGTTTCTTTTTGAACTTTCTTTTGTATTATGAATGTACAGGAAACCCTTTCAATCAAACCCCTAAAATTCGATTTATAGGCAAAACCCTAGAATTCAACTATCAATTAACAGTCAAAATAAACAATAGAATCATTTGAAAAAAATATCGAAGTTGTACCTTAACCGCTACTATCTTCTTCGATCTCCTTGGTAATTTTGATGCTTTTGGCGGGTCTTCGATCTCCCCGGATGTGAAAAAAAAGATAGAGAACGAAGAGTTAAAGTTTAATTCGATTTTTTCTAGGGTTTATACTTGAATCTTCTTAGGGTTTGCGAAATTCAAAGATAGATTTGATTTACGTAAACCGGGTTTGATGATATGAGTTCAATTTATTGAAAAACAGTTAAACCCTAAAAATCGAAAAACTTATGAGATTAGGTTTTGCGAAATCAAGTTACTGAAGATGGATTCATCGACCGAGAGGAAGATATTTTTGTGATGATTGAGATTTTTGTTATGATCGAGATTTTTGTGATGGTTTAAACTCGATCCGGGTTTTCATGGGTGAGACGAAGAGAAGAGAGGCCGAGAGAAGAGGCGAGAAGAGAGAAAATGAAAGTTCAATCGGTTTTCATTTAGGGTATACCTAAATCACGCATGGGAGGAAATATCCTCCCGATGTTATCATCTTGGGTGGAAAACAATAGTACGCGTGTGAATAACACACGCACAAATTTCAGTGTTACGACACAGGTGTGACCAAGCGTGTGACTCGCACGCCTAAAAAAAAATCGTAACGGCTGGCCTCGTTACAAAATATTGAAAATTTAGTAACGGCTTCTCCCTGTTACAAAAATTTTCGTAACAGCCATTTGTAACAGAATTTTGTAACGGGCAGTAAGCCGTTACGAATTCCTGTTACGAATCCCAGAATTTGGTGTAGTGTTAACTAAGACTTCATTCTTCGTCTAAAATCAACTTTCTAAAACTCCGTGAGTAATTTTACTTTATAAAAAAAAATTCTAACAAAGAGGTAGTCAATTGAGATTTATATAGACTTTCACTGATTTTTTATTTGAGTGACTCCCGGAGATTCTCTAAAAATATAGAGATTTCTAGTGATTCTCTGAGAGGATATTAGAGAGTCTTTATGACTTGTAAAGACAAAAAATTGATATTCGTAAAGAGTCTCTGTGATTTGTAGAGACAAAAAACTATACAATATTTAATCAAAAATTCAAAACATCTACCAATTACTTTATTATGAACATTATAATCCAAATAAAAGTACCATGAATACCTAGTAAAATACGTGTTCGTTGTCAAAATAAATCTCGTTGTTGCCTTATGCCTATGTTTTCATTTTTTTTTATTTCACTCATCACACATTGATTTTATTTTCTATGCAATCTGCCCACTGGTTTACTCCGCAAATGGCCCACATTTAAGAGAAGCCAAAATAAATAACTTCAACTTTAAGCGGTTCGGGTGGACAGTATCTACAAAATCGTTATACCCCGGTGGGCAAATTGACCCTATTATTAGGATAAATTTACTCCTATTATTACTGGTAGAGAATATAATTATCTCTAAACCTTGTAACAACTTCATGTCATATTTCTCAAGAAAAAAACTTAATTTTTTTTTTTTTTTGACCGAAAAGGAAAATTTTATAAAGAGAAACTCTTCATCACCGAAAGAGTGTCAAAGAGAAAGAGTTACAAAGGTTCTTGAATAACGGATCCCAATTACATATCAAAGTTGATAAACTAACGCCCCTAAAGATGTCGAGAGTTTAATTATTTTCCAGTTGAACAATGCAAACATTTAACCTCAATAATCAATTGCTTAGTGTTTCTTGACACATTCTTGTAAAGCCTATTGTTCCTCTCATGTCATACACACCACCATATAGCAAAAGGCAAATAACTCCACAGATTTTCACCAATTTCTTGATCTTACTTCTTCCCTATTCCCATATTGTTCTTTGACATCACTTGAATGCACCCAACTGATTCCAAAGCTTTTTAAGAAGTAATCCCAAACACCATTTGTAGTTTGACAATGAAGGAAAAAAATGAGAGTTTGTTTCAACATGAAGGCCACAAAGAAGACAAGTTGAGTCTTGAACCAAACCTGTACTAAATAATTTATCTAAAGCTGCAGCTCCATTATAACACAAAGTCCAGACTAAGAATGCCATCTTCAATGGAATTTTAGGATTCCAAAGTTGTTTGCCAGGAAAAGAAAGAAAACCATCCAGTTCCAAAGCAGAATAAGCATTGGCAACTGTAAAACCTTCACCTATGCCAAAAATCCAGTGCCTGCTGTCTTCAAACTCATTTAAAAGAGCAGATGGATCCCCAATCACTTGCAGCAAGTTAACAATCTCCAACATCTCCTGAGTATTCAAGCTTCTTACAAATTTGAAATCCCAAGCTCCTTCAGAAGAAATCATATCTTTCAACACAACATTCTTCTTTTTAAACAGCTTAAACAAATTAGGAAATAAAGCATTCAGTGACTCCTCACCTACCCAAATATCCTTCCAGAAATAGATACTGCAGCCATTACCCACTGATAGGGTGTAGAATACATCCTATTTACTATCTATTGTTTATGCTTTCTTTGCTATTTTTCTTGTAAATTATGTATTTTACGCTTGTTTTGAGTTTTATAGCTACTTTGGAGTCGCACGGAGAAAAATAGCAAAGAAAGCACCCAATTTGAGCCAAAAGGGCAAAAAGGTCATTTTACAGGCGATTGATATATGGAGCCCAACCAAGGTTAAGGGGCAACCCAATTTGGAGGAGTACTAAAGCCAGGCCCGAGTCAAGGCTAAGGGGGTTGTCCTCGTGGTACCCCTTATCATATCGAAAGGTGTAACTATCCGGCCCTAACTCGAACCCTACTAATTGAGAGATCGTTTTCTCTCATTTTCTTCATTCGCCCGGAAGTGAGAAAATAGACGGCGGGTCGTATTAAAGTGAGACCAAAATCGAGAAAGAGAGAAATAGATCGAGATTAATGGCGAGAGGAATTGAGAGAGAAAATCGAGGAGAATCACGGAGAGAACCGAGTTTACCGTTGCCATTAATGGTGTTCTTGAGTTCGGTGAAAATGGGATTGCCGCTGTGAGGAAGATGGTTTATTGAAGAACACAGATGGGTTTGAGTCGGTTGATACACTGCTGCTGTGAACTGTGATGTGTTGATTAAGAGTTGTTGTTGGTGGCGTTGTCGATCCAAGAAATCAGATGCTGTTGATTTCTGTTGAAAAGAGATGGAGAAGAAGTTGCTCGTCTGTTTGTGATGAAAGCGATGAAGATGGAATTGACGAACCGAATGGGTTTTGTGGTCGGAGATGGGTTACGTAGCCGATGCCGCATGGTGCTATTGCTCGGATGGGTCCGTGATTTTAATGGGGAGTGAAATGGAGTTGCACCGAGATGGAGATGGTCGTTCTTTGTGGAATCGATAAATGGGTTTCGATTGATATCGTAGATGGCAATGAATTAGCTGGTTGTTGATGTTATCGATTAACGAGTAGGATTGGGGTTATGATGATTCGATCTCCGCAAGGTAATGATAATGGTGGGGATTCGAGTAACGAGGTCTACGGTGGTGATCCGAATTGAGAAGAGTGCAGATGGTTCGATTTGTGTTAGCCTTGAATTCAAGATGGAGGTGTTGATTTTCAAGGATGTGGTGAAATCAGAAGACATAATTGATGCAGAATGGAATGATTGAATGCCTATAACTAGATGTATGTTAGGTGTCTGCAGAATTGAAGAGAAATGAGGCCCGAAATTGGCCTGGAAGTCCTGTAGACGACAAGACTCGGCGTTTCTCTATTCCGACGAGTCGACTCGAAGTCTGAAATGACCGATCCAGTAGATCCGAAGATAGCCGAGTAAGACGAGTAAGCTCGACAAGACCGACTCGAAAAGCCGACTCACCATCTGGTTTGACTGATTGACTAACAGATTGGATCGACGGTTGACCCTTTTGACCGTTAGTCATAACGATGGATCGGACGGAATATTAAAATCGAATATACCATTGACGGAGAAATTTTGAAGTGGCCGTGATGACGGCTTCCCACAAATTCGGCCATAATACCCGTTTTCCAAATGACCAAAATTCAAGTCTTTCTATGGACTTCTCTCATGGGTGTGAAGACTTGGACTAGGAATTGGATGGAGAATTGGGCTCAAATTTGGAAAGAGAAGATGGAAGAAGAGAAAGACTTGAATTTGGAAATTGAATTGCTAATGGAAAAGGGTTCTATTCCTTGGAAGATTTGGGAGAATATTGAAGCCTATAAATAGAGAAGTTTTACTACATCTTTTTACACACATCTCTACACACACAACACTTTTCTTTTCTTATTCTTTGTGTGAACTCTTTAGCATGAGTAGCTAATTTTATTATTGATTGAGGATGAATTCCTAGTTCTTAATATGATTTAAGTTTTTGTTTTCAATTATATCTTGAAGTTTTTCACATAATTATCGTTTGTTTTTACTAATAGGAATGATCTTAATGACATTCATGATTGATTGATAGATTATTTAGGAGGCCAACTAAATTGATTTGTTAATTTGATCTAAAGCTAGTGAAAGTTAGAGATAAGTAATCGTTTCTTGACTTTTACATAAGTAGCAAACACGAGACCTTACGGAGGGATTAGTGGAGCAATTGTGTGTGTGAAAACAACGTTAGCAAGTAGACCTTGATCTAAGTGTCCAACTACTAATATTGACCTAATAAGTTCATAAATCTTAATGCGTTTATTTAAATTACATCTAGAGTGATCTACTACTAGGTGGTTTGGTAAATAGAATCCGGATCGAGAACTTCCGTATCCGTTGATACAAGGGATTTAGGGGTTTATCAATGGATCTAGTACTTTACCTACGGTTGGTGATAATTTGTGACTAATAACAAGTAGAAAAGAACATAACTTGATTCATTGTTTTTGCAAACGAAGAAGGATTCCTTGGTCTTGTCTCTCTTATTGATTTCAACTTTATCTTTTAATTGTTTTGTTTATTTTCTTTTGCTTTATACATCCCCCTTTTTGTGACAATTTTTACAACTAGAATCTCTTGCTCCTCGTGGAAACTTAACTTGACTTCCATTATATTATTTTTAATTGAGTGGAAATACTGATTAATTTGATTGCACCTACGACACGCATCACCCACAACCAATTTTGTACTTGAGTTAACAAAATCTCTGGATTTCATAATGCCAGCCCATAAACTATAGCATACAGAATTCTTAGATTGATTTGGAAATAAAGCTTCAGTGAAACCCCAAATTTACGATTTATTAATCTTCTCCATAATGCAAACTTTTCACTTCCATACCTCCATATCCACTTAGCATGAAGGGCTTTGTTCACTAATTTTAACTTTTTAATCCCAATACCACCTCCGAAATTAGGTAAAGTATCTTTTGACCAACCAACCAGACTCCTCTTCCTAGAATTATTGCTTGAACCCCATAAAAAATTCCTCATAATTCTTTCCATCTGCTTACGTATACTTGAAGGTAACTAAAATAAAGAAAGATAGTAAACAACCAAGCTTGCCAACACACTTTGGATCATAATGAGCCTTTGACCTTTAGAAAGATAAGTTCTCTTCCATGTTGCAAGTTTCTTTTGAAACTTTTGCAAAATATCATTCCTCACATCTTTGCATTTGGACTTACTACCAAGAGGGATACCTAAATAGTTCATAGGTAATTGAGTTAAAGAAAAACCAAAAATATCAGCACATACCTCTCCATTATGTAATTGTTCCAGATCCACAATTGTACTCTTCCCGAAATTGGACCTTTAAACGAGAAATGGTTTCAAATGCTAAAAGAAGACTTTTCGAGTTGTTAATTTGGTCCTCGTCATCCTTGAGAAAAACAATTAAATCATCTCGCAAAACCGCAACCGCAATGATAGTACCTTGTTTGCCACTTTGAAACCAGTGATTAAGTTTTGAGTTTGCCGGCTTTCTTGAACATTAGGGAGAGAATTCAACAACTGAATAAAAAAAAATGAGAGATATGATCTCCCTGTCTAATTCCTTTTTGAGATTTAAACATGTCAGTAGCTTCTCCTTTTAATAGAATAGAAAACCTTGGAGTAGTGATGCACCATTTTATCCAGCTTCTCCATTTATGACCAAAACCAAATCTGTGTAACACCATATCCACACAACCCCAATTTATATTATCAAATGCCTTCTCAAAATCTACTTTGAAAATGATGCATGTTTCCAATTGTCTCAATATAGAATCAATGAGTTCTGAAGCAATCAAAATACCATCATGGATTTGCCTGCCGTGAACAAAGGCACCTTGAAAATCTGAAATTATTGAAGGAAGCACCTTTTTCATTCTTTCTGCCAACATTTTAGAGATTATCTTGTATACACTTCCAATTAAAAAGAAAAAAGAAAAAAACTTAATTAGTAAGACGTCTAAAATGGTATAGTTAATACGAAACTAGGATTTCGAAGGTTCGTGAATCGAATCATTGAAAGTGGATGGAATGTTGAAACCTTCTTGTTGTATCGTTTATTTCGAAGGTTTTCTAGTTGCCAAATCAGATCCTAGCCGGTCTTTTGGTGCACAAGAAGCTCTAAACTACCTGTTGATTGAGGTAGTGGAGTTTGTATTGATCCATGAGTCGCCAGTTCTGTATACAAACTGAAATTTTTAGAGAAAATTTAGTTTAAAGTAGTTTGGAGTCTACAGAGAAAAGTAAACCAAACTTTGACTTAGGCTAGTTTAAGTAATATGGGAGCATAAATTAAGGTGTACTTCGGATGGTGCAGCAAACCCATCTTCCAGTTCCACTTGGTTTTCGGGTTAATTATCCGAAATAGATCCTTAAAAGAAGAGTTATTATCCGCCACGAGTCTAGTACTCAATCCAATAGTCAAATGGAGGGCATGTGGTACTCAACTTCTTGGAAGATGACTGATGCAGGGTGGGGGTGGCCTCGAGAATTTTCAAAATAGGAGATTTGTAAATGATCAAGATAAATCTTAAGATCATTATCTCTTCATAAATGCAACAACTCAAATCTTTCAAAAACATAAAATCAATATTTTTCTCTAAAACCTCGCAAATTTCTTTGAAGAATTACAAAATCTCGGCATCTTAAAAAGTCGATTAAAACAAGTATAACAACACATAAATACTTCAATGTTTTAATATAAATTCCGTATCTCAGCCTTATCTCAGCCAAGTTCTCTATATTATCTATTGAACATTATGATTTGTTCTTCTACTTTACTCCGAACTTACTTCTGACTATACTTGCGTAGAAAAAATTTCTATTGTAAAAATCGATATCTTGGTTCATGATTCATAATTTATTCTTTACAGTTTACTCCAACGTCTCATTTTACTTCCATACACCATATTTCTCTTGTATAACCTCCTTTAGGTTATTACTTCTGAACTTACATTTTATTAACCTTTTCATACCAAGAACTCCACAATCATAATCACGCGCTAGTTAGCTTTTATAGTATAAAGATTTGCAAAAATGTCAACTTTCATAGCAAATTTGTTACTCATTTAAAAAGTGTTTTACATATTTATTGTCTGAGACACTAAAACTTATGAAGAGATCCGACTCATTACGTGACACTTACAAAATTTTAGTTCATCGAAACTGGTCCTGAAATAGCACAAAAATGAAGCAGGCGATGACCTCCACGATGAGATTACAAACATTACAATACAAAACATGGTTAGAGCTTGTTCATGATATCCAATCTGCAATTACTACACTGTCTTCAGCTCTACCAAAACTGAGCCAAGGTCAGATGCTTAGGACAAGGCCTAAAAACATCCAACCTTCCAGATTTGAGCCAGACCAGTGACCTAAGGACTACTCCTACAGTCCCCCGCTCTACCGATCTAAGGCCAGATATCATGGACCTTTTCTTTTTTGATGGTAAGGTTAGTAATATTAAAAAATATAGTACATCAAATTATCAATTTCTTGCTTTGTGAACACATTACATAAAATAGAAGACTTTTACACTTGTTGTTGAAGAATCAAGATTTGTGGAAATTGTTGAAGACTTTGAATCCTTGATGTCTTTGCCATTGAACCGGTCCAGTGTTATGCTTCCTGTAGATGTTTTTTACATGTGCTTGATGAAGTTTGCATTACAAAGTTTAAAACTGAATCAGCAGACTCTTTACCCGATTGAACATTTTAAACATTTTCAACTGAAACAATGTGAAGAAGTAGTATTATAGTTAGAAATTTCCTTGTTTTAGGAAATTCAAGATAATTATCTCCAACCGTTAAACAATGTGAAGAAGTAGTATTATGGTTGTCATATATTGATAGGCACAAAGTTATCTTTTTTTCTGAATATTAGGGAATCAAATACCTATCAGATTGTCTAAATCTTTTAAAAGATCCTCTGAAATTATAAGATTGGCCGTAGGATGTAAATCCAACCACGTGCCACATAAGCTCCACATCTTCTCTTTGATTTCCCGTTGGAGATGATTTCTTAGAAAAAAAATAGCAAAATCCATTAAAATAACAACATCACATCCTCCGGTTGGAAATGCTCTAACTATAAAGACATAAATACCTAAAAGTTTTAAAACTACGTTATCTTAGTTTATTCCCAAAATGAAACATCCAGTTTTTATTCTTTATAGTATACTCCAATGTCTCACTTTACTTCCATACACCACATTTCTGTTGTATAACAACCTTTCAGTGTGCTTGCACTTTATTGAATCTTTTCGTTCCTAGAACCCCGGATTACAATCAAAATCACCGGCTAGTTCGAAATGTGTAACAGATCATCTTTCGTAGAAAATTGTTACTCGTTTAAAAAGAGTTTTACATTTTTATTGTATGAGACGCTAAAACTTATGAAGAGACCTGACACATTGCATGACACTTACGAATTTTTTAATTAGTTCACCGCACCGGGTCCTGAGATTGAACATATATGAAGCGGGTGATTTCCACCATGAAATTACATAAGCATTACAAACATGGTTTAGTGCTTGTTTATCATGACCAATATATAATTACTACCCCAGTCTTCAGCCCTACCAAAACTGAGCCAACGTCAGATTTGTAGACTAAGCTTAAAATTTTCCGAACTGTCGGATATGAACCAGACCAGTGACCTAAGGATTAAAAGCTATAACTACTACTACAGTCCTCTGATCTACGGACTGAGCTAAGGACAGATATCTTGGACCAAATACAATTAAAAGGATAAAAATGAATCATGTTTACCTGGCTGAACATTTTAATCGAAATTGAGTCGGTGCTTATGTAAAGAACAAAACATTCCAAGACATGTGTATGCATTTTCACTAGCTGGCTCTTCAAACTTGCTGGAATCTAAAAGATACAAACGAAAAATGGAGACTAAGGAATATCAGAAGGAATAGTTAGTAACTTGGTCCGGCTTCCTCCAAATAATTGAGAAGTTAGAGAATTTCCCTGCTGATCAAGTTGTAGTGCAAAATTTTCATACCTACATGATCCGAACGATCAAGTATTCAAGTTGTAGAGCAAAATTTTCATACCTACATGATCCGAACGATCAAGTATTCAAGTTGTAGAGCAAAAATTTCCAACCTACCAGATGCGAACATTTTAACTGAAACAAAGTCACTGCTCATGTAGAGAATAAAACTGTCGCTCATGGTATGCGAACCAATGACCTAAGAATTGAGCTACAACTTGCTGGAATAATTTTCCCCCTTTATTAATATAGGAAACAAAATACATATGCGAAAGCCTCCGTAATTTTAGAACTTGAATTAACTTACACGTAATCTATGAACATATTCCAACAAGTGGTTAAGTCTTAAGAAAGTTGTCCTAGCAATATTTTCCTATAAAACCTTAAAGAGAAATTGTAGCCTAGACTGCAAAGATCTTTTGGAGTTATAAAAAACCCTTATACCGCTCAACTAACCTTTGGTAACTCCGTTCAAGTGGAATTTGATACTCCGGAATCGGTTAAGTAGCCAAAATTTTAATTTACTTATCCGTATATGGTTCACTCAACATCTCAGCAGCCAGCCGTTATAGATGCACTTCTTTTCTTTTCTTTTTTTTTTCCTTTTTTTTTTTTTTTTTGCCTTCGTAACACATTTTGGGTTGGCATGTGCCTTAATATCTTATAGGAATTTATCCAACCTTGAAGTAGACGTGTCACCACTGGACACAGGCTTTTATATCCTCGACTTGCATCAAATATTCACTCAATTTTCATGATAGTTTCATTATCTTGCTTTGCCAGTTTGAGCATTCTTTTTGTTATTACATGAGACAAATAAAACACATGACAGCCCAATATGCCGTAAATGACCACTTACTTTGTGCAAATTGTTGGAGAAAATGAGTTTATTGTTTCGGTTTTATGGTCTTGGTGGGAATTGAACTTAGGACCGTTGGGTCTCTAAGAGCACTTACTCATTTTCTTATGAGTGAATGAAATAGAACCTTTAGTCCCACATTGGGTATACCTAAAGAGGAGTTCCACTATATAGCTATTCTTTTATGGATAATTAGTAAAACAATGTTGGTAGAACGGGTGGGGCGAAATATTTTTGCTTTCACTTAGTCTTAGGGCTCGGGCTTGTGCCTACGCCGTGGACATGGATCAACCAAGACTTATCACTTTGACAAAATGATTTTAAATTATTTCCTTAAATATTTTACAATCAAATTAAAATTTTGTCTTAAATGTGGGGGGTGTGTGACCTAGGTGATTTTATTTTCTAACCAAAATAATTTTCTTAACGGCTTTATGTGCATGGATGTCGACATTTTTTCTTACCATTTTTTGACTTGTTTTATGAAAAAATTATGTCGACACATTATTTCGCATGCGGATTGATTCGCACATTAATGTGCATTGATTTATCCCTCTTTGTTTTCCTATAAAAGAATTCGACTTCTTCATTTCAATTTGTGTCCAGAAGAGCTACTATCCTCTTCTTTTCGTCTCTCTCTCTCTCTTGTGGTTTTTACATTCTTTGTGCCATTGTTGTTGAGTTCGTAAGAGTGGGCAAGTCTTTGTAGTGCTGCGGAGTGCTTGCATCGCAGCCGATTATCCTGGATACGACTTGACCATTGTGGTATAGGCATCACTCATTCTTGAAAGTCTTTTAGGTCAACTGATCGTGTAAGGGGAGTAACTATGTTGAACACGTGATCATTCTCTTGTTTGCTATTAATTGAGTGTTTATTTACTTTGCAGAAATTTATTTCTAACATCTTCACATCTTCTTTTAGTGTTTTATTATTACTGTTGCAACACAAATATATCCACGGAGTGTACCCTATTGTTTGAACGTTTACCCCAGATCGACAATGTAATGGTGATAACAGGTACTTGGCCAATAATATACCTTTTTATGACTCCAAATTTTTTGCTAACTTTATCCGGGGTATAGGACCATATCAAAATAAACTAAGAAACCTATTATAGGGGCTCCAAGATTTTGGTCTTGAGGGCTCACAAAATGACAAAAAAAGGATCATGAAATAGTAACTTCAAAACCTCTTATCTCGATAATTAATTAATGTTAATGATTAGGTTAACTAAATTAAGTAAGATCAGTAATAAGATTAGACTAATCATTTAATTATGGTTAATACCTGAAAATCAAAATCAAAAATTTGTATAAAATTTTTAAAAAAAAAATTCTAAAAATTGAACTTACTTTTAGGTTTCCTAACCGTATACAAAACCAGGGTAACTTACGGTTGGGTTTTCCAACCGTATACAAAAGTTAGGTAAATCACTTACAGTTGGGAGTTCATAGTTTCCCAACCGTAGGATATTTATACGGTGAGGAAATCAATATTTTTCCACGTAAATCAATTTACTATTGGAAAATATTGATTTCTCAACCGTATTCCGCTTTTGAAATTAATTTTTCCAATCTCTAATTTAATCAAATCTAATATATTCATGGGATCAAAAGCAATAAAAAAGGATTGGGTTTTCTGTTCTTACCCATTTAAAGTTATTACATGCCGAGAATCGACGATTAATAATCATTTAAGGAAAAAAAAAAGAAAAAAAAAAGGAAGAAGAGGCGATGGAGGAGAAGAAGAGATGAAGAAGAAGATACCTTTTTTTTTAGGGTTAGTTTGGTAATTATTTTGGTTATTAAAGGGTAGTTTTGCATTTTTGATAATAAGTTAGGTCTCCCCTCATCCATATTTAGGATAGTTAAATCCATAGGAGCCCTCACAACCAAATCCTTGGATCCCCTATAATAGGTTTCTAAATTAACTGATAATCCCGTGGATGATGCTGTTTTTTATGGTGTGTCTTTTGAATAATAAAAAAGATAAGATCTCCAGATTCGCTAATCGAATAATGAGGGAAGATTTATGGACAACCTTATAGGATGTACGTATTTTTTGTTTGGAGTTCGACGGCAATGAGCCGACGCTAATATTTTGATGATACGTTCTATTATTAAGCTCTAGATTACTAAAACATTATATACGCATCTTGAAATACCATACTTCAATCATCTACTGATTTTAGTTTCGGACCGTTAGTTTTCAACCATAGATTTTCAAAGTCGTAGATGTTACTGTTACATGTCTCGTATATTTCAAATTTATTGTCGTTGGACTGTGAAGAAAGATTAGATAAAATCTTGTAAGATGGTAACTATATAAGATTGTCCATGGATGCTGTGGGATATCTTAGAAACTGATC